>MU389381.1:0-289133 GCA_022578775.1 Xylaria venustula | reverse complement strand
GTATTTGTGGGTGCACGGCTAGGTGGGTCACGTGTACAGGTGGCACAGACCACCTGTAGCGCAGGGCCATCCAGCGGGTCGAGCCACTCAGCCGTAACTGCTGCTATAAAATATATTTATTAAATTATATAGCAATAAGCTATAAATATTATTTATGCGCTTTATATATATACGTATATAAATTGCCATTATTTTTAACGCACCACAATAATATTTACGTGCTATTTATACACGCATATATAAAACGCTTTAAAAATAACTACGCTATATTTAAATTAATTTACTAAAATAATTTTACCTAAAAAAATGTGTTAAATTTAATAGTTTTTATAAGCGACTTAAAAAAAGCTTATAAAGCTTAAATAACAAAATCACTATATTACCTAAGCAAAATAGCATACAAGGTATAGCTAGGTCAGTATAGCGTACATACCCACACCTAAAAAAGCTATAACTAAAGAAAATACCTCAAAATAAAACAAAAAAAGCCAGACACAATACAGCGAGATCACACTACCACTGAAATCTAACATAAGCCGGGGGGTCAGCTTAACATGAAAACAATTCATTCCTCTGCCTCACTTAATAATTCGGCTACTGTAGATATCAACTCCGAATCTACTGTACAACAGGTCCTGTACCACCCGGACAGTACACTTATACATGCGCTATGCAGACCGTACATGCTGCATAATATCCATCACTTTCCACCCCTGGGGCGTATTATAGATCTCCTCACACCATGCATCCTATGTAAGGCAGACAAATCAAAAAGACCTTGTCCGTCTGACCCCTCTATTCTATCCACCCGCTTTTGTTCATTCGCCGTTATACCTACCACAATTAAGACCGATCCTTGTCTTTGCATCCCTTGCAACATGTTTACGGAGAATAGTATTGGCGGTACCTGACTATCTATCCAGATTATACCTATCCAACAGCTCGAAAAGTTATGAGTTCTGGTACTTGTAGTTGTAAGTAGGTCGCAAAGTGATTTCAAACATGAGCGGCGGCGTGTTAGATGGTTGATATTACGGTTTTATTGATTTGTACAAAGAGCTATGTTTGTATAGTTGCCTCGCCTCCCATCAAGTTAAGGGTGGTGAGTAGGTAAAAGATGGTATATACAGGATTGTGAACGCCATGGCCTATTGTGAAATTAAACGTTTGAACAGATATTGGAACAAATAGGCACATAGCCGCTTGCCACAATGGTTTAGGAGTGCCGTTTGAGTTACGGCTCGTCTCTATGCATGAACAATTCGACCATTCCTCGCATCTTCTCGTCGACAGCCTTCCTCTCCTTGGTATTGGCCGGTGTCGCCGTTCGACAGATGGTGGTGCTGAATATTTCGGCAGCTCGCCTCTCCCAAGCAAGACGTCGTTGGATAGAAGCTTCGTCTACTGTTGATCCCGTGTTCCGTCGGAAACTCAGGCTCCTCTTGCCCAAGGAGCCGGCCTTGCGTGTGCTGACAGCATCGCGCTCATCTTTATTGAGGGGGAGGAGCTCACTGGCCACTCGTGCCACCATGGCTGTGAGAAAAACAAACGATATATTGTGATACGGCGCTGATGAGAGAATGTCCAGTACACCAGTCTTGAGATCTTCTACCTCTGCCGGTGTTTTTACGCTCCCTATCTGCGGTAGGGTCTGCTCAATCCTGGCCCACAGTGGCGCCGAGATAATACCATCAGGCATACTCTCGAGAAATAGGAGCAATGACTCGCTCAGGATTTCTAAGCGTTTCAACGCTGACACATCTGCTCTTAAAACTTCAAGAATTGGTTGACCGTTCTCCAGCGCCTCCATGATATCACCTCGCAGTGTGGCGTAATCATCGTCGTTGTTTGTCTGCCATGTGTGTCTATCAAACGGCCAACCTGCCTTCTCGCGCGGAATCTTGACGTCTTCTAACATGTTCTCGTCGGCAACTAGTCGTTCAGCAAGGGACTCAATAGCCTCGTTAAGTTTGAATAATTCAGCTGGTAATGAAGTTTGTACATCAAGACTGTCTGGAATCGACCCGGTGTTTGGACGTTGCTTTATAAGTGCCGTGATGCCACCTTTTGGAATACGGATTAACTCTTCGAGAGACCGACCGAAGCAGGAAGGTTTCCAGGAAGCTCGCATGGGAATGAAGTGGTCTCGCCCCTCTTCAACACGCAACACCAATACGTCCTCTAGCTGCGTTGGTTTCTCGTTAAGCCCCTGCAATTGCTTCAGGTCCCGAACCTCCAGTTCGATAACTGCGTTAACGGTCTCGCCGGGGTCCAAGGAGATTTCGTGTTCCACTATATCTTTTGTCTCGTCATCGGGTGGACGAACAAATTTGACTTCAAGCCAGCTTGGCCTCTGTGTGTCATCATCTTCATTTTTTGGTTTCTCTAGAAAACTGAGTTTTGCCTGTACTCGACCAGTGTTTGCAATGGTCAATGAACGCAACTTCCTCCGCATGAAAGCAGCATCCCCGAAATCCACACCCCCACTCCCGTCCAAGGCGCTGGTCCGGTCTGCAGCAGCGGACTCGTTCCCATCCACGACAATGGTGATGCTGGGCCTTCCTTCGTTTTCAAAACGATCCAGCTCTTTTGCCACTTCGGCGTGAACCTTGGCTTTGAGTTCCGGCACCACTGCGTCATATGTCAATGTGTAAATGCCCACCAGCGGTTTGTGGTCTGAAGACATGATTCGTTGGTGGCTAGTGTATAGATCTAAGCTGATCTCATCCACGAAGCCATCTTGCATGACAACCTGTTCTGCATTATCTTCTTCCTCGTCATATTCATCATAACCATAGGCCATGTCTCCTGTGTCCCCTGTAACCTGACTATCTGCACTCGAGTCTGTGGTGGGGTCGTAGTCGAACAAAACGCTCTCATCCTGAGCCGCCTGGTCAATGCCGCGTTTCTTCATGTCATCATCCTTAATTTTGGCATCGAGTTTGTCTTGATGCTCTTTAGCGTACTTTTCCCTGTCCTTACGGGTTCTATAGAGTATTCGATCACACCAGCTTGGCGCTCGTTTCTTCTCCGAAGAGTCAAAAAGCCCAACCGTACCAACATCATACTTGTATGTGGGTAAAAACGTGATGGGCCCTTCTCGCCATCCTTGGTGAAAGGCCTTCTTGCTTTTTATCACTTGTCGTAACTGGTCGTGCGGCAGTAGGGAATCTAGGGTTGCCTGTAGGGATGCCGGATCGTCGTGAGGGTCTGGTATGAAGTCATCTGGGTCAGGTAGCTCCTCGCTGCTCTCATCACTTTCGTTTTTATCGAATGAAGTTTCTCGCGAGACCATGCTAGGTGTTGAGGTGCCATCCGAGTTCCGTTCATCGTTATCGTGGAGAACAAACACACTCTCTTCCCCAAGCTGGCGACCGGAATTGGCAGTACCGTATTCTCCTCGAGCATGTAGTGTGAGAAGGTGCCGGATATCGGTCCCGGGAAGGCCGTCGAGACGGAAATTTAAATCACCGAAAATGAAGGTGAAGTCCTCGTCGCCGATCTTCTCGCCTTCTTCCTCCATAACGCCCGAGTGGCTGATGGGGGAGAAGGTGGTCTGCGTCACAATCTTGTTGTAATCCCAGCATCGCCGGTCGAGACTGGCCTGGTCATGGCCCGATGCAAGATGGCAGTTAGAGAAGACTAGACGAGTGGTCTCGCCCAAGAGGAGGCGAGAAGTAACGGCGCCTTTATTCCCCATATAGCCAAGGAGACCTGTGCCTGTAGAGACAGTGGACTCATTGGATATAGTAGCTGCCACTTCGGGTGAAGCATATATGAGCAAGAGGAGCCCGACAAGCTGCTGGCATGCAATACGTGTATAGCCCCGGGGCAGGGCCGCCTCGAGTGCATCCTGCCACTTTGCAACAGCACCTGGATCTGAATATAGAGACTGGTGGACCGAATTCAGATTGACAATCTCCTGGAGTCCGAGGACATAGAGCCCGACATCATCGCCCCCCACTACTCGAACGGTAGGTTCTTCGGGGTCGGATGGCGGCCCTGGCTGATCTGACTCTCCTGACGCCTGATGAGAGACGTTTATGGGGCCGGTCTCGATGCTGTTTTCCGACAGATTCAGCTTCGCCAAGCCTGTGAGCCTCGGCTCAAGGCCGTCCCCTTCCACAAACCAGCTGGCGAGGTCCTTGTCTGTACCAGGACAACCGGCGACATTCCAGGTCCCAATTTTGATGCGGATTTTATGCGATCTTGTATACTCGGCCCTACGAGCGTGAACGGCGCGGGACAGAGAGTAATGCGTTGTCGAGGTGGGATCGGCGAAACTATCGGGATCGAGTGCCGACGGCGCTGGGGGATCGTGATCGGGCTCGGTAGCGGACATGATGTACACGGTAGAGACGAGGGATCAGATGTGGTGTCACAAAATGCGCCGGTTTCGGCTAGCCGCAGTAGGAGGTCGGAGGCGGTCGAGGCCAATTTAGATGGTTGCTGTTGCTGTCGGCGCATGCGCCTCGATCGACATGTTGGTGATTGGAAAAGCTGCGAACGGATAAGAGGAGCGAGGGTATGGATGACGATGACGATGGCGATGGCGGGGCAGTGCTGCGTCCCAAGACCGACTAGGTATGTCTATCTGAACGAGGAAGAACACAACTATGACAAGAGTAGAATAATTGATTGGATGTATCCAGATGGAGTGGAGGTTCGCGCATCCAATATAGGTATATACAATGCAAAGCTCAACAAAATATTGTCGTATTGATCCGAAAGCGAAGTTGTAGGTATATTGAGAGTTCTAGGATTGGGTCTGGGGACAGTTGAACGAACCTAACCCCTCGCCCGGTACCTTGATGCGGTTGGTGGGGGCAGTGGATATAGCGGGCTTACCTACCCCTACCTACCTAGACCTTCTGCAACCTACTGTAAGTTTAGGGTAGATAACAGCCAGCTCACCTCCCACAATGAAGCAGCACGACTTGCATTGATCGTCGGAACACCATCGAGAACACCATTGGGTTGTTTCCTGTAGCACTTGTCCAGCCACTGAACTGAGTTCTGCTGGCTACTTCACTGTGCTACGTCGACATACAATTAGTCTCTCGTTCCCGAACCTTGAGCAAACAATTATTTCTGAATTTGTTCGACGAAGCTTGCTCGGTAGAGGCGTCTACGGAACCAACACAGCGACGACAGGCCGTGGATAGATATGCGACAGACAGGCAACAGATGACAGATGATAGATGATAGATGACAGGTGCAAAAAATAGAAGAAATAGAACAAAGGAGAAGCGTTCATGATGTCACGGCCAACTCCTCAAGATCACCACCATCACCATCACCATCACCATCACCACCCGTCCTCAGTGCAGAACACGCCAACGCACGCTCATTCCAACTCCAACCCCAGTTTCAACTCCAGCTTCAATCCGCACACCAATAACCTCCCCGAGCAGAACAGCCATCTCGGGCCACCACATGGCCACAACCACAGGCGGACAAGATCACGCCAGCTCCAGGACGAGGCTCGGCGACAGCAACACCACCAGCAACGTCAACAGCATCAACAACACCAACAAGCCCCCCTCCCCACCTCCGATTACGAGTCCGACACGGCCCAATACATGGCACCCGGCCCCTCTGCCCAGCCTGTTGTTGCCCTGGCCGGCCGGACGAACCCCGAGCTCAATCTCAGCGTCTTAAGGCGCTACCTCCCGAGCATCGCCTCTGTCCTGTCCATCGCTGCCAATGCCGTCGTCTATACCTTCGAGTCGGGCTCGCAGTGGAAGCGCACCACCATGGAGGGCACCATGTTCATCTGCTTGCAGCGCAAGTTTCCCGGTGCCGCCGGCGAGACAGGCTGCCTCTTCATTCTCAACCGCAAGGGCCTGCAGAACTTCGTCCTCGACCTTGACAATGTCGGCAACTTCGAGCTTGCCGGTGGCCTGCTCATCTTCAAGCTAGACTACGCCGCCCACGAAGTGCACCTGGAGACCGGAGAGGCCGTCACCCCTCTAGTCCTGGGCTTGTGGACCCATGCCGAAGACGAAAGCGACCGCGAAACAAACGCCACCCTCATCACCGACATGTGGGCTCAAGCCCTCAACACGCGTGATGCTCGAGCACAGGCTGCCGCTTCCGACCCCGCTACCTTCGCCGCCTTGGCAGAGACGGGCCCGGCTGCACAAGCGACTGGGCGCAGGGTCAGCGTGTCAGATCTGTTTTCAACGCACAATGGAAACACCATACCGGCACAGGCCCTCTAGCCGTCATCTGGTCCCACTCAGGCGGATCTATTGCCAGCCATGAGTTACCCACCGTATTATTTCGCCGACTCTCAGCTCTAGGATGATATATATCATTTCGGTCTGTGTGAGCCGGCTAGGTGACCTGTATATTTCATGCTTGTTCTGGTAGCAAGCTTCTACCTGGGTCTTGGGGTAAAATTGGTGCTCTGCGTCTATTTGTATGGCGCGTGCGCGCGGACGTGAGAGCCACCATACGATTGTTGGAGGCTAGCATACGACCGTAAAGATATCTCTACCAGAGGGGGGCTGTCGATATGGACACAAGTATAGCATAGGATATATGGGTTTAACATCAAGTTTAGGCGTCGCGGTTGGGTTGAAATGACTGTTTGACGATACTCGAATACTTGTTTCATTCGCCCATTTCCATTTTGCAGGCTTCCCTGTTCTATTTGCCTGCGTAGTTGCAGATGCTCTCTTACCATTTCTCCTGGTACATCCCCTAATTCTCTCTCGAGCCCTTCGATGCTCCGTATTGCCGTGGCCTAACAATTGCTTTGGAGCCAAACCTCTTCTGCGTTGCCACCCGCTAGAGCGCCAATTCACACAGAGACCCCTGCAGTACACGCAATTTCTGCTAACAATTGATTAATTCTGCATAAAATAGGCTTATTTGCAAGATTTTTATTGATCATTGCAACTAAATTACATACCCCTGGTTTTAATCGGGTATTCATGCAGTACAAGTTGACAGATATTAACCTGTTTTACACGAGCACTAAACCGCCAAGATTATGGAAAGTCAAATTCTGATCTCAATCTATTCACAGTCAATGCTGGGTCAGGGCGGTTTCTACATTACGCATGTATTAATCTAATGGTCGTTCCCTTGATATACGGAACTTAGATACCCAGCCAGTCAGGTCACTATTGCTCTCGAGTAGCTTTGGGAGATGAACTCTTGAAGTAATATTTAACGGGCCATGAGGCAGTATTGTAATGCTTACCTAATATATGGGCCGCTTTCAATAGGTTCAAAAGACAAATAATTACGACAAGCTGAAGATAAATTGCAATAGACGATTACACAATTATAAACTACTTTCCCTTGTGAAGCAACCTTTATAGACAGTTGTCATTCTGTCATTACAATTGGTCTTTCAGCTTGTTGCAGGAAATCCAGTAATATCACATCTGTTCACAGCAAGTGACAAGCTTGGTATGTTCTTTACTCATTATTAACAAATACAACTGTCAATCGGCCTTTACTTGAATCTTTCAAAATTAAGATATATTGACAGATGTTGTCATTCAGCAAGGTTGCCGAGCCTTAAGCTTATCAGCAGTAATTCGATTATCTTCCTCGTTTAAACACGATACTCTCATTATTGCCTCGTTGCTGTATGGTACATAATACAATTTTCAAGCTACTTGGCGGGCAGAAGCTGTGACAAGGAAGATGAAAGAGTGGTGATATAGGACTCTATTGGTGCTAAGCTGCTTTTTCTACAGCGACATAAATCATCTTTTAGTTTCCGAGTTAGAGTTCTTGGAAACTCGGCCCCTAACTTTACGACTCGGCCGACTTGTTTGATTTATGTAAAATATTGCAAGAGAGAGTCTTTGAGGAAATATTGATGCATACCCTATACACTGCCGAGGTCTCCACTACAACATACGAAACACCTCTTTTGATTGGGATTATCTCGGAAATGCGGTGTAAATCATCAAGGAAATGTTGATTGGTTCCCCTTTTTTCAGTGAGAAGATCAATGTGAGCCAAGTTCTTAGCATCTCGATTTTACTGCTTGCAGGGTAGTGATAGCTCCGTACCATTGTTGACCAGCTGATCAATATGCCCCAAAGGGTATGTATTGACTAAGGAATAACTCAACGGAAGCTCTGTATTTGATATGCCTTTCGCCTTGGAAGATGCCTTTGGCGCTTTCTATATAAGAAAATCTTGAAAACTACAGCAGACGATGGCGGCTTTGACTTTAGTCCGCGTTTGCGAAGTGATACAGAAACTACATCGTATGACCACATAACGGTAAACTCAATGAAGTTCAAGTGTAACACGTAATTATAGCCCCCTGCTGCCGTTTGATCCTAGTTATCATAATTGCCACATGCTATCGGGAAACTTGCTCAACTCTGATCCACCTCGTCTTGATCACACCGGGCACTTACCGGCGGACAGGGGTTGCGGGTATCCGACACCCGTCCGAGCCGTTGTGCAAATGTTGATATCCAGTTAAACATGACCGGGGCGATGGCGTGCTCAGTTTGACGTGCCTATAACTATCAAGCATCGCCCAGTATTCTAAGAGACTGATTTTGTTCCTAAATAATGTTTTGTCTGCAACTTCTCGTCTATGAACTGGGGACGCTCGAGCTTGAGACTACTAATGTGCTCTCCACGGCCTTGATAGCCTTGGATTAGATGAGTTCCTGCTCTATTCTATACTCTGCCCCAAAGGTCTAGGGGTCCTGGCCAGTGGACAAAGCGCTGTGCTGTAACGAGGAGCATGTGACGGGATTCATGGCTGGAAGCTCTCGAACGATCAGTCATCATAACTTGCTCGTTCTGTGGGGAAGTTCTCCTTTTGGCGATCCGAAAGATCCCGCCCGAAACGTTACTGTCCTTTCGCTGTGAAGTCGCCGACCCAGATCCGTCGTTGCTCAGCGACCAGTATTGGTCTTCGGGCTGTTTGGGGTGACTCATGCCCCTGGGGTACCAGCGGAAACGAAGATGTAATCGGCGACCTCGAATTGATGGTGGGAACCCCGACCCCTGGTGAGCGTCGAGCTCACCGACGGCCAAATTTCGAGAAAACTGGTCTCCAATGCCATATACCACAATACACACATAATTCAGGTCCCAAAGCAGAGAATTAGGAAAATGCCGCTCTCACAGTGGATATCGCGTACCAGGGAGAAGGGGATAAGTGGAAGAGGCAAAAAAAAGATTTTTGCAACCGCCGAACGATATAGGCTATGCCACATAAGCTAGGGAAAACTGGTATGACGACGTGTTGGATATAAAAGCTGTTGATAGCCGGCTACGATTGACAGTAGGGACCAGCTTCGCTACAAGTTCTCATTACAGAGCAGTCCGACATCTTCGCAATCATGCATTCACACAACTTCTTCTCGGCACTCATTGGCCTGGTGGTGGTCTTTCCAACAAGCATAGTTGCATCACTGCCATTCGGCTTGGCCGGCCCTGAGGGAACTGTCCTCTTTCTGAACGGCTTTCATTTCGTTTCAGGCCGTAAGTAGCTTTTCATGGCACTCGCTCTGAGAAATTCTCCGTTGACACATTTCGAAGACACCGACTACGAGGTTTCTGCGAATCATTACTGCGTTATAATTCGAGACGATTTGCTCCAATGCGTCGTCTATAATACTGCCACGACCCCTGCACATCTTGCCGGGATCGAGTACATTGTCACCGAGGAAGCTTTCGCGACTCTGGACTATGAAGGTACTGATATACGTCTCTCAAAGCAGAGAGAATCTTGCTAACTTGGTTTAAAGAGCGTCAACTCTGGCATAGCCACTCTTACGAGGTTACCAGCGGATTTCTTGTCGAACCTGGCCTCCCCGATGCGGTTGACCATACAATCATGAAAGAAGTTCTTGTGAACACGTACGGAAAGACCGTACATACTTGGAGATACGACCAGAAAGACGCCTTGTACCCAATTGGCGTCCCTGAGCTTGTCATGGGGTTTACGCATGACGAACAGATAACGCCCGACTTTGTCCTGGAGCGTGATGACCTTTTTGGCACAAACACCACCGCGATTATGCAGTCCCGCGCGGATATTGTGCCTCACGAAGTTTTGCCCGGAGCCGACAGCTGGAAATATGGTTACGCGCTGTCGTTTGGGATCGTGAATACGACGGTCGACACCGAGTTCTCCTCATCGTCTACGATGGCGGAATTGATCCGAAAATAACTGATTTAACGAGGTTACTGACGCTCTGCGTCGGATTGACGAAAATCTCTCGCTTTGAAAAAAGTTGAAAAAGGCGAAGCAAGGCTCATATTTATGTTCTATACATATCTCCGCTCTTACCTTACGTGTATAAATACAAACTTCTAGCTAGACACAACGTTTTTACCTAAATATAACCAATGTTCCCCAACGTGCTAGCACTTCAATACCAGCTTTATACACATGCATACTTTCTACATTTTCGGCCCTCCTCCCTTTGATCTCAGTTGGCTCGGTTACTCAGGGACGGCAAGCTAATTGCTGTCCACCCCCTGTTGCCCAAAGGAGACGAGCCCTTAGCAGAGACGGAACTTGCCGCCCAGAGATCCACCAAGCGCCCCTTTTCTATGCAATGAGCCCAACAGCTCGTGTAAATCTCCGTTATATTACCCGGTTTCCATTAGTTTATCGTGAGAATATCTTGGATTTCCCACTACAATTTGCACGATGTCTTCAGATGCACCGGCCTCCGCCAATCAGAAGTATGACGCGAACTGTCACTGTGGTCTGGTCAGATTCTCTGTGATCACACAAGATCTGAAATCAACAAAGATTGTGTCCTGCAACTGTTCTATCTGCACTAAAAATGGCTACCTATTTGTATATCCCAAACGCGAGGACGTCGTCTTCGCCTCGGACGAGATTGATTGATATGACCTCCTATCGGTTTGGAACTGGCAAGAAGCCTCACAAGTTCTGTCCGACGTGCGGGACAAGCATACTTATAAATTTTTCTGAGTCGGATCTAGAGATTGATAGGGAGGTTACTGCGGTCAACGTAAGTTGGATATAGATATCAATAAAAGTAGGAGTTTAGGGCATAACCTAATCTTTCAATGCTAAAAGATACGCACATTTGTCGAGATTGAAGAACTTATGAGCGACTTGGAATTCAAGCCCGTCGACGGGAAGAACAAACTGGGACCAGCATATTCCGTCGTGAACGCCTAGAAGACATCGGCATATCACGGGGGAAATGAATATACTGTTTGAGAGGCAATGGAGTCTTGAGAGGGAGATGCCTGTAAGCTCGAGAATAAGAGATAAAACATTACAATACTGGGTTTGACGACAGGAAATATTTTGGTGTCTCATGAAGGCTAATGGTTGCATTTGCGAGACATGGAATGAACAGCACCTGAGGTCTCAGCAAGTATTATCTATTCCATAAGGATTACGATGAGCATGTAACAATGTTTAACATAGAAAAATACATTGTAAACCCATGTAGGCTACATTCCGATTTCCTCTTGTGATAGGAGGCTTCGATCTCTCACCGAACACAGGCCTGCGTCTTTTCGTATTTAAGATGTTTTGGACCGATACGAACACAGCTATTCTAGGAAAAGAAAAGTAGGTGTATTTATTCTTAAATTAGTTGGATTAATTACCTCTAAAACTCCTTGAGTCCCCATGACGTATACACCAAGATCTAACGCTATAAAGAACTCCGAATAAACAAAGCTTTGAGTAAACATTCTCTGGTTAAGTTTGTTTACAACCAAACTCTGCTTGTGTAGTAAGATAACGATAACGCCATTGTGTATCTGAATGTTCTATGGTCCCATTCAACTTTGTTGATTCACAAGAGCCTCAAGCCTCCATTTCAGCGTCCTACTAATTTTGGACGTGCGTGAGGGTTTGTTCCAGCACCTTCACGCACTGGCCCAAGAATTAGATAACTTGACCAACAACCATTTGCGTGATAAGGACGCAAAAGTAATAGTCTTGAGCCAAATTATAGGGAGGATGGGTTTAAAGGTTCATTCGAAGTAGGCTCCTTTCTCGTTTAACAATGGAAAACAGCTGCTTTTACTTGATAGACTAGGAACTTTACATTTTCACCTCTTTTGAGAGAAAATAGAAAGACAGTTCAAAACAGATTCATTAACTTTGTTACTAACAGTGCATTGTCAGAGATCCTATTCATTTCTTATCAAATCTCAATGAATAGCATTTCATCCTGTTCTTCTCATTGACTATCAACACTACTATCTCGCTGTGCTATTAAAATATTATCACATCTATGTCTCAGGCACTGAAAATTGCTCCCATTCTATAAATACACTTGTGAATGGTTTGTTTGGCATATTGATCATTGATCCTGTGTTTCTTCATTCTCCCTGGCGTCCACACCTGATATGTTTGCAGCTTTGGTTTCAAGGGATGCATGCCCTACGGCAGGTCCCCCAGCTCACGTATCTTGCATTCTTCAACAGTAACTGTATTTAAGCTCGTCTTGAACCCCAGATATCTTCTGTTTTTGTCACCACTCAACTGGTTGGACAACCACTTTCTTCTACCACGCGGTTATTCGCCCGTTACTGTATCACTGATATTCTCCCACAAGAACCTAGCGCTCTTGACTCTACAAGTAAGTTCACGTATTTTCTCGTCTAATATAATAATCGGGCTGTTTCTAACGTCTGCACTTCTTAGTTTGCATGTGAAACTGTGCATGGATCTTCAGAAAAGCTCTTGCGAATAATTCTTCAGACGAGGTTCGCTCAACCTAGCCACAATGCCCGATCCTAGTGAAAATACAAAACCCCAAAAGGGCCAGCAAACGCGCCAGTCGTCACCAAAATCTGCCTCATCACTTAGCCCCAAGGCAGATGAGTTCACCCCGGCTCGCCCGGCTGAGGCTGTTGAGCATCCTGAACATCAATTTCACCGGTATCGACAAGGGAATGATCCCCAACGTCCACAGCAGCAAGCAAACATCGCGCCACCACCTGGTTTTCGCAGAGGTGGACGAGGAAAAGTCTGGAATCAATCTAACCTGCAACCTATGCGGCATGGACAACCATACCAATACCCACCAATGATACCGATGATGCCAGGCATGCCCATGTATCCCGCATTCTTTCCGATATATCCACCTCCATATGGTGGCCAGGAAATGTTTCAACCGATGTATCCGATGCCACAACCAATGAATATTCCCACACCTTCTCAGCCTGCACTGTCGCAAGGCAGACGTCATGGTCAGGGTATACCAAATGTCGGTCCGAGCGTAAGGAATCCAAAAACCCGAGAAAAGTTAGACCAGCTGAATACTAATCTGTAAATAGAAGAATTCCAGCTCCCCACAACCAGTCAAGACTAACGGAAATACCCGCACTTCGATCCGAGAAAACCCACCCAGTCGCAGCGTGTCTGGATCCTCGCACAGTCAACCAAGTCCCCGAACCGAGCCGAAAAAAGATAAGATGTCGCAATACCGAGAAGACTTCGAGGCGGCTCGTAGTTTTGAAGATGACACCGTCTATTTCCCCAACGGCAATCCCAAAAACACTAAATAGGGCGGCACGACCCCCGACGTCCATCCCACAAGACATGTATAGCAGTTCGCCGTGTGGACCGCCATCACGTGGATTTAGCCTCCGTGTCAGAAGTTCTCATTAGGGAGATTCCTTGAGAGATTTTGGTAGTAGTGTTGGGAACCTACGAAGAGGGTAAAGTGTTGGGACTATTTGGAAGGAAAGGAGGGAAAAGATTAATATTGGCTTCGACTCTCGAGCAACAACCATCAGTGTAAATAGATGTGACGGATGGATATGACAATGATACCCGAACGTTTACTGCTTAGGTCAAGACTTCAAGCCAACTATTTCGGAGGTGACTTGTAGATTATGCCCGCTATTTTTGGGTGTTGCCCTGTAAAGGAGACATTGGAAGTATATTATAAGTCCACTAAGGCCTGTAGAATCCAAGGATCTGTATTGAAAAGGTCACGATGGGTCAGAAATGAGTGTCTTTTAAAGCATCTGAATTATAGTGTATGCCTACTCTATAGGCTGCTGCTCTTTCTAGCAGCTCCTAACCCTCGCACGTAGTCAGTGATGATATTTGATCTACGCCTGAGAATCTTTCTGAGTCTGTCGACGACTGGAAGGGATCGATATTACCGTAGGTCGACCGAGACTACCTTGATGCTTGGTAGAACAAGTTTGATAATTGGACGATGGTTATTCTAAGAGCACAAATGAGGAAAACAAGACAAACTTGAGATATCTCTCTTAAAATGAAGGCTAAGTTGTGGAGGGCGGCTGGCAATATCAGACACCTCTTTTGGTGCATTCCGTACCGACGAGATCATGTCATAGATCGCCTGCTACAACGAGATAGCCCCTGTGGAAACAACCGAAATCCTGGCTTTCACTGATAGAGGATCCACTGGGAGAACCTTTTAATTAGCAGTATAGACCGTACGAAGAACAACAGGACAAAGAAAGAGAGCATTTGTCTCGACGCGTGCCTCATTGCAATGGGACCTAGAGTTCGCTGTTCGCCTAAGCACTGCCACACTACCATGGTTGCCTCGCAACTTGAGCGGATCAATGCGGCCTATGGGCACAGGAGGCTGCTGCATTCACATCCACTTACGCGATAATAAAGGCTTCAAGGCTACTGTAAAGGCACTTTAGATAAGAAGTAGGTAGACTGCACAGTAACTGGATACCTACCTATTCAAACACCGGTAGTTGCAGCTAGCTCATGGGGCTAAACCCCGCATCCAGGTACTCACTTATGTTAGGTACTTCTACACAGCAGGCACACCACATGGCGGGGTAGCTATTCCCTCGCAGCTACCCACAGGTGGATACCTAGTTGAAGTCGCGTCTGGGGTCGCGGGTCCTTTTGGAAGGCACGAGGGGACAGTGCCATAAGACCACCCTCACAGTGGATGCCTTGTAACCTATTTCATTCTGTCTATAACTTGTAATAGAACCTTGGAACTTCGCTACCACATCAGGTCCAGGGTAAAACAAGTTCTTATTCGCATAGTAATTCCGAATTACTTGAGTACAGTAGACGTGACATTCTCAAATTGTGTCATTCAAAATACAGACTCCAAGACTAAAAGGCGCGGTTTCCAATCAAATCTCCAGAGTATTTTCTCCTATCACGTCATTCCCGTCACTTCATGGCCCATGAAACCAGCGATGAAAGACTCTTAATCATTCCGTCAGCTGACTGAGATCCCTCCTTTATCCAGCGCAACGCGCGGCCAAGAGCTGCGACCACCCAACAGCCACCGCGGTAAAACCCGTAGCACACAGCCGCGGCCAAACAGATCGTCGCCACTATTCCTACCCACGTCCAGAATGTCTCCCAGTTGGAGGGCTTCGATGAGGCATCTTCGTTTCGAATTGGATGTGTAGTTGGTAAAAGAGTATTACTTCTTCCGTAATGATACGAGCGATAATCCCTATTTGCAGGTAACAGCTGCTGCCTCTCAGGTCGCGCAGCAGTGATCCCTGATATATGCGCAGCGGGATGACTTCTGGAAGCTTCGGCGTTGATTTGTACATTGGCACGGCTGTTATCAGCTGTTCTTCTGAGGAAACTAGACCATGTTTCCATGTCCTCTTCAGCATTACTTCTTTCAATGGAAATCGAGCGTCCAAGATTGTATTGATGGGAAGAGCTCGATGGCCTGTATACATCTGCCAGAGCACCAGGCAGGGGTGCGTCCGTTGACTCGGTAAATCTGGAATGTTTAACGAGAGTCTTGTACGATCTCTTGGAAAGGAATATCTCTGGTCCTCGGCGGTTATAGGGCCGTAGCGAAGCTAGAAGGATACTGTGCTTGTCCCTTGTATTGACATACGACCTTTTTTTCAAATCGCGCGCTTGATCTCGGAGATACAGTAAGATCCCATTGTCGGGGTGAACACGGCCGGGTGCAATTGGAAGATGGTTGCGTCTCGCTTGATTTTCGGTTGGGAATTTCGTTTCAAGATCGACACCGCCGAAGGAGGTAATCTGCGTTTGCAACATTATGTTAGAACTGCAGCATTGCTTTTCAGGACAATAGGATCCTGGAAGCACCTACAACCAAGATTTCTACTATCCCGTTGTGAGTCCCGGTTGAGAGTATGACTACCGGATGGTTACAACAGCCCTCATCAATGGTAGAGTCGGCAGGTTTGAGCTCGTCCTTGCGAGGGAGCCATTTGATGCACCCTGCCAGCGGCTCTACAATTACTCCTGGCATATCCGATCAAAGCATCAAATCTTATTATAGTTGCCGCATACCTCTTCAGACGTGGAGATGGAGGATACAGGTGTCGGTTGATTGTGCTGTAAAATAGAGACTGACAGAGAGGTAGAGTATGGCCGGAGAGAGGACATTCAATCTTGGCGGCTATGTTGGTCAGAGAAAGTTGACCCTCAAACACCAACTGGGCAACCAGTTGTGCACAGCCTCCAAAATCTGTTGACACCAATTAAAATACTCAGCACCCCACCTAGCTCAGAGTAGAGGCATCCCGCGAAGAACAGTCAGATCATTAGCTCAAGGTCACCTAATCATTCGATCTATTAAGTGAAGAAAGTTACTAACATTTTCAACTGCAAGATAACTGATGAGTTAAGAAGTTGGTATAGATACAAGGCTTTCAGAAACAAATCGAACCGAAAATTCACTACCTCAGCCATTGGTTTAAGCATACTGTTACCTTCAACAGCTCGTTCACAAAATAAGAGATACTGAGCTCCATGACAATGCTTTTTGCCCGACTACCGCCAGTTTCAGCCTGAGCAGTCTTTTTGTCGCACCAGCTCCTTATGGACCAAAACCCTTTAATTGATCAACGCAACATGAAGTTACAATACATAAACAGCAAACGGGTAATTTTCTCTCTCGGAAATGTTTATCTACCTATTAACGTCATTCTCTCATGATTAGAAATTCCACTGCAAAATTCAACCTCGTGTCTCCATGTGTTGACACCCCTTCTATAAGGTATAATAGTAGACGCTTTTCTGCTAATTCCATAGTTGTAAACTGGAAATCACATTTTGCGTCGAGATAAAGTATTCGTACAAAGGTGCAAGCTGTAAAAATGAATAGTCGGCATACTGTAACCTTGCCCTGGACATTAATAGAGGTATTACTTATGAGTCTCTGCAGAGCCGTGCAAAGCACTTCAGGGGAAAGGAAACTATATAGCTATCATTGAGCTGTCATCTCTCAAGCCTTTACCAAGTGTAAGAGATTGGTGACACACTGCATGTTAAGCTCTACTATACGACGGCCATATATAAATACGAAACCAGCACGAATCTTTGAGTGCAACATCGGCGATGCGTTATTGTGGCTGTATTAGAGAATGTTCCCCGCATGATGTGATAGGCATATGCCAGTACAGGAAGCAGTGCTTATACAAGCCCCGCAGCATCATCTTACCGGTAGTTCAATAGCACTTATTCTGAGCTCCTTCGAAGTTGTGGCAGAGACCGAGGTAACAAAGCATTCTTCTAACACATAAGCCACTTGGTTGTTGGATCTCAGTAGATATGGTTGCATGTTGCACACACGTAGATTTAAACAAAATCGCATTTTCTTCGATAATAAACGTCAAAGAAAGGTTATTTTCTAGAGCTTCCATCCCTTAAAACATGAGCCCGGCGAGATTTAGATGACTTATTGACTAGAAGTTGTTTCACTACCTTATTGTATTTGCTTACTGCAGATACCTCGCACCACTGCCTTCTCCACTAAGGATCCGCTAGGCGTCCGAAACCCCTCCTCTTCCCCCCCTTTTATTCGGGATATACGTGCTTATCTAGACATGACATTTTCTGCTCAAGAGCGAAGAATTGAAGGAAACTGCTATGTCTCTCATACAACTAAAACAAAGTTCCGTAAATGTCACAAGTGAGGAGCTCAAACCAGTGGTCGAGAAAGCCGGGCTCGAACTTGATGAATCTCTGCTCAACGAGTTCAGTACATTGCTTACTAGCTATGAAGCCGCAATTGACTCGTTGCCAGACGACAAACAAATACAGCCAAAACCAGACCTAGAGAAGTATCCTCGAGAGAACATTCATATCCCACAAGATAACGAATTTGGTGCTTGGGCGACCAAGGTATGCAAATTTCATACGCCTTCTCACACAGTGAAATTCACAATGAGAATCACAGGTAACCGCAAGATGTACAACCCCCAAGACCAACCTGCTGGAGGGTCGAACGGTTGCTCTCAAGGATAATGTGGCCCTTGCCGGCGTGAGGTGCACTAATGGCACAGCAATTGTCGAATGGACTCCTGAGATCGATGCTACAGTTGCCACGCGTATCATGGATGCTGGGGGTACAATAACCGGTAAAGCTGGTAAGTCAGAAGCCCTTGGACTCCCGAGAGTTGATTATATACTTTGATATGACTGATCGTGTGAGTACTTAGCTTGTGAGAATGCGTGTATGGAGGGAATCTCGTGTACATCAGTTACTGGCCCTGTTCATAACCCCTATGCACAGGGATACAGCGCTGGAGGCTCAAGCAGCGGATGTGGGCGGTTAGTGGCCACAGGATCTGTCGATCTAGCTATCGGTTGCGACCAAGGGGGAAGCATCCGTATTCCGGCATCTGCCTGTGGCATCGTAGGTCTGAAACCAACTTGGGGACTGGTCCCATATACTGGCATATTGAGTTTGGATCCCACATTAGATCACGCCGGTCCTATGGCGAGGTCCGTTAGGGATGTTGCTATACTGCTAGAAGTTATTTCTGGGCCAGATGGGTGGGACGACAGGCAGCCATCAATTGAACTTGGAGGATACCAGGTGGAATATGTGCGTCATATAGAAGAGGTAACAAGATCGCCCAAAAGCTCCATGCTCACTGGAATAAGGGTTGGTATTCTCTCAGAGGGCTTCGAGATTCCCGGACATGATGAAAATGTTGTGGCGTGTGTTCGCTCGGCAGCGATGAAGTTAAGTGAGCTCGGCGCAACTGTTTCTACTGTCTCTGTTCCAGCCCATCTCGAAGCTACTGCTGCGTGGATGGTCTCTATACCCGCATTGAGTCCCCAAGGATCACTGCTCGAGCAAAAATACGGACGGAAACAACTGCACTTCACGGACCGATGCGAGTTGGTAGGTGAGAAACTCACACAGTCTCAGTTTGATGCGCTCGGACCTGGGGCATCTTATATGTATCTCGCCTACCTCTGGACTCAGGAGAAGTACGGCCCAAAGCTTCATGCTCGGTGTATGAACATATTGAAAACAGTGGGTGTAAGTGAATGCATATCCCCTATACTTTTTAGCAAATTCTAATGCGTGTGTAGGATGCCTACGATCTAGCGTTGAAGGATCTTGATGTCCTAATAACCCCTACGCTATCTAATCCACCAGTTCGATTACCAGATCAAGGACTCCGCCGAGGACCACTGCAGTTGATGAAGATGTCAATCGGTCTCTTAGCAAATACTAGCCCTTCAAACAGTAAGTCGGCACACGAAATTGTTGAGTATTATACGGCTAATGTAAACATGTAAGGTACCGGACATCCTGCCATTTCCCTACCTGTTGGATTTACCCCCGTTCCCGATGATCCCGATGTTAAGCTCCCGGTCGGTATGCAGATTATCGGTCGAAGATTCCGTGACATCGATTGTCTCAAAGTGGCGGCAGCTTGGGAAAAGTCATTTGACTGGAAGACTATATGAGCTGAGAAACAGGAGCCAGAGTTTGCCACATACAATATGCCGTTCTAGCATTCGTACGCTCCAGATCATGTGCTTGTCGAGCTCTATTACATGCTCGGTTTGAAACCTCAAACACGCTGGACTAATACCTTCTTTTCGAGCCTCGACATCGCGTGTGTGTGTGGCAACGGAAAATGTTCCTCCAGAAGATAAATATAAAGCCTCAGAGAGTTCACGACCCAATTTGCTCCTACGAGGAGTCCAGTCACCGCAGCCGCTACATTGAAAGCTGTTTTCGCCGATTATGTTGAATTAGAAGCATTATAGTAGTGTATGCGCTAGTAGTAACCCTTCCAAAGATCTTCAGTATGGCCTCTATCTGCGTCACAACTTCTAACAAAGGGAGATACTGGATTGGTATGCCCTATAACCACACACAACGTACGTCAAACTGGTCGAAATATTCAGGCCAGGTGAACCTAGCCAGGCTGGATGGGGGCTGAATTAGCACGTGAAGCGTTATCAGAATGAATCATCTTGAGCCATGCTTAGCGGCGGGGCCTAGTCCATCTAGTCGACCTCGACTAGACGGCTGTCATATAGTTGCCATCGCCCATAATCATCTTCTTTCAAGATCATTGAATCAGTGAAAAGAAAAATGAAAGAAAAGTCCCGTCACGCCATTGTGTTCGGTGCATCCGGCCTGATCGGCTGGGCCGTCATAGACCAGCTGTTGCGTTCTTCTCCTGAAGCGGGCGCTTTCTCCAAGATCACCGCCGTCACGAACCGTCCGATCAAGTTATCTGAATCTTATTGGCCTGAACCAGACAACACTCAGCAGACTCTTCAGCTCGTCTCGGGTGTCAACCTCCGCCAAAGCGATGGCGTTACGTTGGCCAAATCTCTAAAACAAGAAGTCAAAGATATCGACACCGTTACCCACTTGTTTTATCTAGGTATAGTACTACGTCATAAACAGATGGGAGGCGTTAAAATTAACATGCAATAGTGTTCACTTCGGTCACTGATGATGTCGAGGAGGTCGCAGTCAATCGACGAATGCTTCAAGCCGTTGTCGATGCTCATGATCTGCTCTGTCCAGACCTGCAATTCGTTATTTTCCCCGGAGGAACACGCGTGAGTATCCATATTTGAATCTCCGCGTCCATATTGCTAATGATTCTGTAGGGTTATGGGATTTACGAACCAGGAGGCGTTTTCACCCCTCCCTTGACCGAAAAAATGGTGGACACTCTTCCACCTGATTATGCAAAGACGGTTGTATATCCCGCGTACCGTGAGCTACTTACTGCGGCAAGTGATGGGAAGCAATGGACTTGGTGCGAGGTTTGCCCAGATACAATAGTGAGTTTCCATATCATCGTAGTTGGATGTAACTGACCCCTAATAAGGTTGGCTTCACCCCGAATGGCTCGCAATTTAGTTTGGCACTTCACTGGGCCCAATATCTGTCTCTGTACGCCTATAACCATAGCGTCGAATCAACGACTCAACAGAGCGGAAAAGCTGCAGTCAAAGTACCTTTTCCCGGGAACGCGGCTGGCGCCAATGCATTGTTTTCTCCGGTCTCTGCCACAACACTTGCACAGTTCATGATTTATGCCTCGCTCCATCCAGATACCTGTGGTAACGGGCAGCTATTCAATGTTGCCGATAACGAGGTTCCATGCACGTACGGCGAGCTTTGGCCGCGACTCTGTAAATGGTTTGGCCTGGCCGGTACTGAGGGGGTTGAAAACTCACAAACTGACATCAATTCCTTGGCAGTTGGCGAGATGCCTAAGGATTCTCAAGCTTTAGCACCAGGGGAGTATATAGCGCGCCACAAAAATATCTTTTTACAACATGGACACGAGAAGGCTGTTAGTGGAGGTGTTAGTGCCGGCAATCGACAATTAGACAGCGTCGGCTATTGGCTTACCTTTGATCGACACATGAGCCTTGAAAGGTTGAAGGCAACAGGCTTTAAAGCAGAGAGGGATCCGGTTCAGGGATGGATAAATAGCTTCGAGCTGTTTAAAAAAGCTGGTCTAATATTATAAGGTAGAAACAGAAAGACTACAGGTAAAAAGCTGTAAAACATTTTTTATAAGAAGTGTTAGTAAATTAACAAGTTCAGTAATAAACATGATAAAATAAACTAAATTATGGCAATATACATAACGGGATGAGGAAGGTGGGCTTTCCCGAGAGGCGACTAAGAACGGTGCAGTCAACGTGGGCTGACCACCATGAAACTGTATAAGTCCGCGGTGAAGTCGACGATGTTTGAAATAATGTTCGAGGTGAGCCGAATGTCATGGAGGTAGAAGTTACAGTCCGGGACGGTTCATAATGTCACCAAGTGCGGGTGTCTTACGGAAAGCTGCAGCAACAGCACATACTGGCCTGAAGCGGGCATCAAGCCAGACTGGCGCCCCTTTACCGCCTAGCAATTTCAGATGTTGCGCTTGCTCGATACTTCGAAGTATGGGAGTGCTTGCGGAACGATGTTGGTGATGGCACATATATGCCAGGACACCTCCAGCTTCTAGCACTCCTATTTGTGCACGTTTTCAAGCAAGAGACGGTTGATATAGCGATATACGAGGCCCATGCTGGCGGTAGGAAGGATGCGACGAACATCTTGGAGAATCCTGTTACCAGTGACTTTACAACCATTGATCTAGATCATAAGGACGTTTTGGGCCTACAGTTAGAACACGGAAGTGTCGAGTTTTCTATCATTCAAGAACATGAGGTAGCCTGGTAGAGAATGATCTTGTGGAGAAGGAAGCAGCGCAATTATGCTGTTCTCTCAAGTTAATTCCTCTGCATGAGGATCTACCTCAGAGCTTGCAACTCATAGCTTAGAAGATGAATGCATCACTTGCGATCTGGCTTTCAAAAGCTTGTGTAAAACATGGGGCATGGGGCAACTGTAAGGAGGCTGGGTGTGACTGTCTCCTAGTGTGTACATCAACTCACACTTGGAATATAAGATTACAATCAATCTAAAGAAGAGAGCACCAGCTATGAGGTTTGTGATTTGTGTTTGGGGGTCGTCATGGTTGTTGGACAAAGCAGTGACTTGATTTCCCTTGACCAATAGGTTTGTAAGCTTTTTTCGGACTTTGCGCCTACTGTAAGCAAAGTACAACTTAATGTAGGAAACAATTTAGCTGCTTGAATGTATGGAAAGTTTTTATATACCGCAATCGTTTCTGCTTTCAGGATTTATTCCCGTTAGTTCTGCGCGAAACAGCGAACACAGATCAAATCACTCTCGCGTTTGAAACCCTATAGGAACACAGAAAAAATTAAAGAGAAATTATTAAAACTGCAACTCATAAAATACTAGGCATAGTGATCCTAACACGGATTTGAGCGCTTCTGATTTTTCGTAAACTGTGAGTATCCTCTTCAAAGTCTCTATATTTGTTTATAAGAACCATTCTCCTCTCAATACTATGTATTGTCTGACAAAGAGCTACACACCTAGATACTGAATGAAGACTACTAGGCATGCCGTCAATGGCCCTATTCTCTTTCAAGGAGACCTCGTCCATTAATGGGTTGAAATAAGTTGACCTCCTTGCCCCGCATGGTGAGATCCGACCAATAGACTCGCGATGCTCCTCAATAAACTCAGAGAGTCACCGCGTGTTTATGTAACAACAACGATGCGATGTTATATTGGCTTCCTATTGTATAATCACCATTGTCCTCTCATTGACATAGTCTTGTATTAATCACTCGCCTATCATATCACGATTCATTATTATCCATGTCTATTTCTACATTGGCTATTTCTATTGACCATGCCTATTGTGGTTTTCTATTGGTCTTTTCTATTGCCACCGTCTAATTCATCTCTCACTGAACTTCCTCTCAGCGAAGTATATATATCTTGACTGTTTCCTTCTCGATTATCTTCTCCCCAGTTGCCTGCATCTTGACCAAGCTGTCCTCAACTGACACCCTCTTAATCACCAACTATCTTGGAGTAGTCTCTCTAACGACAACACCACCACCAAGGCCTGTTTTTATCAGAACCTGCAACTCACAAGCGTCTCATACACTGCACGCCGTCTTACCCTAGACTCACCGTGTATCGACAATAACGAAAATAGACAGTGGTAAGTCAGACGATTCCTTCTATAAGGTACTCCTCATTGTATCCGGCCATTTATCTCACGCGATCTCTAGGGCTGTCATCATAAGCAACGATGTCTCAACCCACTCAAAATCAACAAGCCACAAACATGGACTCCGAGGCTATCGTGGAGACCAACAACTTCCACCAGGTGATCAAAAAATTCAACGACTCTGGTGATCTCATCGAAGAGACAACCAAGTTCTTAATTGAGTGCCAGATTTGCCAGTGCAAAAGCTTGGCCCTCATGGCCCCAGACGCCGGAATAGATTCCCATGAAGAATATGTTGTCCTACCACAATGCGGTCATGCCTTCGGGTCCGATTGCTTGCAACATGTAAGTGAATGTCATGGTCTCCTGCCAGTATAACTACCCCATTGGGCTGAACAGCAGCTAACTACATGCTACAGTGGTTCGAAAGCCAGTGGTTTAACAGAAAATGTCCATTGTGCCGAACAGCAGTGGATTGTACAGAGGGCCACAGACCACTGTTCCATGTCCTCTCCTCCAGAAGAAACGATTTACAAAAAACACGCGAAGACATCAAGAAAATCCGTAACGTTGTCGGAAGTTGTTCGCAGTGTGGTGAAGAGAGACAAAACCACCCACAGGACAACAACGTCCAACAGCCAGAAGACGAAAGAGCCCTGGAAACACAGAATTTGCAACAGGCTGAGGCCATAGAGCAAGTCATACAGACCATCATGAGAGAAGGGTCCCGAATGGAGTGGCAGAACTTGAACCTCTGGCAAAACTTTGAGCATGATCTCTCGGGTCTGCACCTCGCGGCGCAAGAGAGGAATCACGCCGAAAGATTGAATACGAGCGATCGAGAAATTTTCATGGAGCGAAATGCTGCCCTGGCTGCCATAGATGGAGCAAGGCACCGAGGCGCACGGCACGGTGCGGAGGAGGTGGATTGGGATGGAATTGGAAGGCAGCTCTCTCATCTCCAAGAGATGGCCGAGGCGAGAAATGAGAGGAGAAGGCGACATGCACAGGTCGCAGAGCAGATCAGGCAGCATATAGCTGCCTTGGAAGATCTGATGTCGGAAGTTCCTTACTAAAAGACATTGCATTATGTATATGATAGTAGGATTTATACAGGGGGGTGTAATGATGTGAGCGATTCGCAGCATTATATACTACCAGATAGACCATCAGTGCACATGAGAAAACATTTTGCAACAAACACAATGATTGATCGATGCTGTGACTTACTGCAAAGAACCTAGTTCTACCTCTGAATATGTTAGTACAAGAATTAATCAGTCTAAGCAAATGAATGGTCCCTTGAATATCGACATGAACGAGAAATAAATTTTAAGTTAGAAGACAGACCCCTGAGCACGTATTAGAATGTGCATAAAGAGTTGGCGGCTTCACAACAGCGTTATGGCCAACCACTCAGAAATAGAATCATAGGTTCAGCAGCTGTAAAGGCTCTGACCTAACTGTCATATTTCATGTACGAGTAACTCGTAGTTATGCATCAATGTGTCAAGCTTTCAGGGGTCTATAAGGACTGTCTGAAAGAACAAAGTAATCTTTGTCTATAGAAGCGCTCAAAAGGTGTTTCAACATCCTAAGTGTAAGAACAGATACCTTCAGCCTACCCAATTGTGAAGTGTAGGTATACCAGAGTTAATAGAAGCCTTGAGGTAGTCATATATAAAGGGGTAAAGGGTCAATTGGCCCCACGGTCTTCCAATATATAAGGGGAAAACCTCCCTTTAAAGACTCAAGAACTACTCCGTGGAACCAGAAGTAAGTAGAATCTCTGGTACATTGGCACACATGTATGAGGAAATTGATTCGATGATTCGTAGGTAATCGACAAATATATCTACTAAATCGGCACCCATGTACTACGCAATCCAAAACCAAATTCTCTCGAAGAAATTCCTCGGCTGAACTTCCGGCCACGTACCCTCCAGAGCATCAACCTCCGCCTTCCCGCTCCAAAGATCCATTTCCCCAAGCGGAACGAGCTTCGTCTTCTTGACAAACTTATACCCCAAGACCAAGGCCAAGAAGATGGGAACATCGATATAAGGCGGGACAAAAGTCTTAGCGCTGAACTTGCCAGGAAAGAAAGCGTCGAAGCCGTTGAAAAAGGCAACGACGACGCAGAAGCAAAGCGCGAAGTACGCTAAGAATGGCTGGGCTGGTGATTTATACGGCAGAGAATCTCGAGAGATCCCGTTGTGGCGCAGGCCGTAGTAGAAGCGCAGATAGGTGATGCACACGGACGACCAGACGATGAGCGTCGACACGGCGGAGATGTTGGAGAACCAGAAGAAGACGTTCTCGCCGCTCTCGCTGACGGTGAGATAGGCGAGCAGGGAGATGAGCGTGGTGGCGGCGACGCACGCGTACGGGACGCCCCAGCGCTCGAAGGTGAAGAGCCGAGGGGCCTTGCCGTCGAGGGCGGCCGCGTACAGCACGCGGGTGGAGGCGTAGAAGAACGAGTTCCCGGCGGACCAGGCCGAGGAGAGGATGACGGCGTTGATGATGGACGGCAGCACGGCGATGCCGCCGTTTTCGATGGCGATGACGAAGGGGCTTGAGGCGGCGCCGGGGGCCGAGTTGCGGATTGCGTCGAGCAGGCGCGGGTCCATCGACGATACGCACAGCGTCACTAGAAATATGGCGAGTATGTAGAACAGCGCGATGCGCCAGAAGACGCGGCGGATGGCCTTGGGGATGTTGCGGCGCGGGTTCTCTGTCTCGCCGGATGCGATGACGACCATTTCTGAACCTCCGTAGCTGAACGTGGCTTGTATGAAGACCTTCCAGAAGGCGAGGAACCTGCCCAGTGAGCCGGTGACGAGGTACTCGTTCATTGGCCCCGGATTTTGCCAATACCGGAAACCGATGCGCTCGCCGCTCGGTGTCCCGCCAAGCGTCACGATGAACATGAGCAGGATCAACCCCACGATAGTTGTCAACTTTACGGCGCCTAGGATGAACTCCGCCTCGCCGTAGACGCGGACAGGGAGACAGTTAACAGCGACCATGACGAAGAGGAACAGAGTGATGAGAGCAGCGGCAGGTATAGTGTTATGCCAGTAATCGACAACAACAACACTGGCCGTCACCTCGATCGGAACCCCAATGGCGATTTGATAGTAGTAATTCCACCCAACCGCAAAACCCAGTGCCTCGTCGACGTAGCGCGCTGCGTACACGGGCACAGCGCCCGGCAGCGGCAGATAAGTCGCCATCTCGCCAAGGCTATGCACAACGCAGTACACGTTGAAGGCGGTGATGAGGTACGCCAGGAAAGCTGAAAGCGGTCCGGCTAGTGATAATACTTGGCCGCTGCCAATAAACAGGCCCGTGCCGATAGCCCCTGAGAGCGCCATGAACTGAACATGGCGAGACTTCAGCTTCCGCTCAAGGGTGCCGACGTTGCGGTTCTGCTCTCCCTTCGGATTATGGACGAAGTCATCGTGACGAGTGGTCGGTTCCGACTTCCCCTCATCTTGGTAGTCTGCTGCCTCGATGTCGGCCATGGTGACAAGATTATACAATCACATCTGCTGAATACCAAGGTGTGATCGCTCTTGTCCTCATGGCTTGTCCCCTAACGAAATACAACGATTCAAATATGGGTAAAGCTCTGAAGCTTCACTTATATCGTGTAAGTGCAGTTTCTTTGTTATTTTTCTTATCAGTGAGGGGAAGCTATGTATGTTCTTTGACTAGAAGACGTCCATATCCTCCTTCCTAGCTAAGCAGTCACCCTAGTGAAAGTTCATGAAAGATGATGCCGATGATCGCGGGGTAACATTGGTCTATCTCGCTTTGGGGTCAGACGTTACATACTATTATCAAAAGACCGGCCCTGGATAGAATCCTGGAATGGGGTATCAACTCGTTCCGTCCGCCATACAGCTTCATATTGACATATGTACCATTCAAAACAACTAAGCTTGGCGGTTCCTGTTAAACAAATTGTTTATCTACTTATTGTCAAGTATTATTGATTTGCCCCTTGACTTCATGTCTCAATAAAGACTTACAGTTATTTGGAAAACTATTGGGCATTGGATAGACGTTGATCCTTTTAACTAAGCGCCCTTTTAGCGTGGACATAGATAAGCAGCCTAGACTTTTAGTTGGACATAGAATACGCGGGGTATCTAGATGGGGCTAACTGGCTCGACTGGGTATCAATTACTTCTAATCAAACGTCTCTCATGAAATCACAATGCATGCGATCACACAAATTCATAGCAAAGGCCCATGTCATAGGGGAGGGCCAAACATATCAACTCCATCGGCGACTCTCCGCCTCTTGACTTCCCTCTCGTCATCTTTGATCGTGCCGTTGCTGGGACCGAAAACCGCGGCGTCGTCTTTCGGGGCTATCTTCGGCTTCGTCTTTTGTTGGGCCTGCTCTCTCCGAGCCTTCTGTAATGCAATCAGATCCACCCGATCCGGATCCCGACACTTCTTGAGTTTCTTGTTCAGCGGTTTCATTGTCTCTTTGCTTCCACTCTGTGACTTGATCAGCATCTACGGTGTACTCGAGGGGCGTGTCTTCTTACTGCATCCCAGTATGTTGCTCTCCTTTCGGGCGGCTCTTTCTCTAGCACAGCTTTGCAATTCTGTATTATTTCCAAGACCTGGTTCTTGGCACTCTCGCTCTGGCCGGCAAAGGCATCGCGGAGTAGGCGCTGTAGTAGGCCCTCGTCTGCCATGTATAATGCCCCAAACATGATCTGGCTTGGGGTGTAGTGGAAGTAGGCATCGGTGACGAGCGGGCTAAACTTGAGGATATCGCGTGTTCGCTGGTGTGCCCGAGCAAGGCGGGATTCATCGAAATCCCCAAGTCTCCTAAGCTCCATGACGGCGCCCTCCAAGGCGCGGTAGGGATGGCGCACGTCGAACGCAAATCGTAAGCCTTGACATAGAACATATTCAGCTGCCAACACCTCTTCGCCGGTGATGCCGGGGAACTTGTCCACGAATTTCTGTAGACGGTAGTAGAGGCCCTCGGCCTTGCAGGCGAAGAAGATGCAGGTCATGGTCAGGGCGCGGGGCGGATAGGTCATGAGGCTGTTGGTGACGTAGAAACGGCGGAAGAAGATGGCAGCAGTGGCCTGGATCTCGGAGGGGAGCTCGCAGAACTGGGCAGCACGTAGAAGATCGACAATATAGAAGTTGAGCAGCATGGCCTCGTCGGCGGGCGTGAGGAAGTCGGGCAGCGGGTCGACGGGTGGCGACGACGCGCGCAAGCGGCTGGAGATGTGGGTGACGGCAAGCGAATTGGTCTGTTCGCGGAGCGACTGCAGATGCGACGGCGAGAAGGACCACAGCCGAAACTGGCTGGATTGCCGGTAGCGAGCATCTTCTGTCGCCATGGCTGAGAGTTGCGCAGAGACGTGCAGGCACAGATGGCGGACGTGAGGTAGTCGGATCGTTGAGGGTTAGATGGTGGATAGTTGAGGGTGAGATCGAATAATTTCGTAGATGTTCGGACGGCAGCTGCCCGAGAAGGGAAAAGGTATTAGGTGACCATAGCCTCGCGGTGTATAATGAACATCAGGGCCGTTAAGGAAGGTCTTGACTTCGTCGTCATTAAACGGCCAGAAAGCTTGTGTACTATCGATAAGAGCTGTTACCAGTGCAAGCACTTATTCGAACACAGTAATGCTTCTGCGCATACGGTATATTAAACTGTGCATTTGCGTGTCACAAACAGCTACTCTGAGATTGACAGCTACCTACCTATATGAATTTAGATATTATGTATAAAAAAGAACCACTGGAACACTTTTGAGCGGTACACCTAAATGATGTTATCGTGAGCCAGTTTCTAACTAAATCTGTTCGAAAATGTAAGGATTAGACGTTTCTCCATCTCTCTCTACGAGAACGACCGAGCAGAGCCATCTAATGCCCAAATGTACTACCCCTATTTACATACCGCGACAGGTTTCCAGGTATATCGCGACCCAAGTCCGATGTGGCAGTGACGAGTATATCTGAATCTGACCATTCACCTAGCCAGAAACAAGTCCGAAAGGTATAATACTACATAACGGCTATGAGTGAGGTAGTTGGCACATAAATCATACAGGCGCTGAGCGCTTTTGCTATATACTTTCCAATGCAGGATCAACGGAGCAGATCATATGACCCGAGTCGCTACAGTTCCAATGGGCCTCTCTACAAACTCCATAATGCCATCGACGATATTCTTACGAGCAGGCTCGGAAGCGACCTGCTTGCCGGCGAGATAATTGAGCCATAGTAAGCGCGACACCCGCTCGTCAGTTACACGGCCGATCGAGCCCATACCAGTCTTGCCGTCGTCGTACGTCACGGTTAGCCGTCCGGCGGCGTCCCGACAGAGAAGCAATTCTCGGGACTTGGGCACCTTTCCACGGTTGAAAAGAGACCTGAAGTCCTTCATAGCCAGACCGAAAGCCTCGTCGCCGAACTCGGCATTGTTGCCCTGCGAGCGAGCAGTGATGGCGCGGACGAAGCCGTCCCTTAGGTGGTGGAAGTCGGTGTCTCGAACGGGGATGATCCGGAACAGCGACCGGGGTCGAATCTCCTCGAGGATGGAATTCCAAAGCTTCTCGCCCCGCTCTGGGTCAAGAAGTGCTTGGCGTAGAGCATCCTTCTCGGTCGAGATCAGCGTCGTGGCGATTGGGTTGATTTCCTTGATGAGCCGGGCTTGCAGCGCTGCAATATCCTGTGTGGCTATGTAGTATCCAACCATATACACCTCGAAGCCTAGGAACGTAACGGTCCGCACACCGAGACCAACTAACGTGTACTCGACGCCATTGACTTTCTCCTGGCCGCCTTCGGCTCCAGTGGCCAGCTCTAGCAGACGCGGGAAGGTAGGGACCGTACTGTTGCCGGTGGGCACGAGCTCGCGACCATCGGCATCGTGCAGTATGGTCTTGCGCTTGGACCCAGCCTCGGTGGTGAAGGGGTCCACGTTACCGGGGAGCCCGGAGTCGAGTTTCTTGGGTTTGCGCACGGCGGCAACGAGAAGGTAGGCGGTGTAGCAGGTCGCGATGACGCCGGCGACGGCGCCGCAGAGTAGGAAGTTACGGCGGCGGACGTGGTAATCGTAGGACTCGTGCCTCATGCGGTTGATGTTGAGGCCCTCCATGGCACGGCCCGAAGACGGTCGAGCCCCCCGCAGAAAGGTCCGGCGCTGCACCGGCGATGGATGCCTATGTAGGCATTGCGTGCGGGCTGTAAACGGGAGACGTGACCCTGTCGCAAGAGACCGCAGAAGCGGTGTTGAGGTTGCGGGTAAAGAGCGTGGTGCCCTCATCGCGGACGGTGGTTCCTGATTTCCAGGACCGCGGGCTAAATGCTATGTTTCCAATTGAGGCTGCAGGGGACGGCAGTGCGCGTGTTTTGCGATCTCGGATCGGTCGAAGTGGGATTCGCAGTCGTGACCTTGATCGATTGCGGACAATTAGGAGGCTTCCTCTCACTGTCGATACAGGATGACGATATGGTAGCTGCCGAGAGTAGACGAGCTCCACTCTTTTTTGTAACCCATTTATACCTAGGTACCTACTTACTGGGCCTACCCGGGTTACTGGATAGGTAATTCTTATCTTTATGCATATAAAGTAGCATCGATGAATCTTGGCAAGCTGCATATCTAAAGTATACCTAGGTCAGTCAATTGTCAAGTCGCTGGAAATAGCAAAGCTTCCAAGTTGTTTCGAAGAATGAAACTTGAATTTCTTTGTGTAATATCTAGCTTGAATTTAGTAATTAGAATCTGCCAAGTCAGCAGGTATTATTCTGTAACCAGCTTGACATTGCATATTTACACGACGGTTGACCTGTAGTAGGTAGTAGGTAGCCGGTACAGATAACTCGGACTCGGGACCGAGTCTGGGCGTGTTGGTCCCGAAGCTCGCATATGTTCGGCCGTACTTACCCATTTCTTCGGCCTTAGTTTAGTTTAAATCGCGGGCCTGCCCCCGATAACTCGGCTTATACTTAGACATCCAATTTTCGCGCCCACTCTGCCTCGAAAGACACTGTAGGTGAGATGTATATTGTCTCATGGAAATGCAGTGGCGCTGTACATTCGGGCCTGTCGGCCTTCGGGTCAGGGTCAGTGTCGGTGCCATCAGGACACTGAAATACTACCCAAGAGAAAACAGGGTGCACATCGAACGGGACCGTAAGCAGACTCTCGCGACCGAGAGAGTCTGTTCTACGGCTTACGCGCTGGAAGCCACTCAGAATCCTGTCGCTCAGTCGGATTGCAAAAATGTCCGCCGGTCGAGGCGATCCAGCATATATAATGCGTTCCTTCGCCCTACCGGAAATCATGCACGCCCTTGACTTCCAACTCAGAAGCATTACTAAAAGCACTTAATCAACTCGAAAACAAAATTTGAAGCTGCCTTCTCTACCTTTTTGACGCTCACAGATAGCCATGGCGCCAACCACTCCCAGAATTGCCATCATCGGCGCCGGACCAGGAGGCTTGACGCTTGCGAGTATCTTACATCACAATAACATTCCATGCACTATTTACGAGCGTGATGACAGCGCTCATGTTCGCAATCAGGGTGGCACGCTCGATATCCATGCCCACTCTGGCCAGCAGGCTCTCCACGCCGCAGGGTTACTAGGGGAATTCCGCGCCGCGATGAGACAAGGGGGCGATGCTATGAGGAGTAAGTTAGCATATAGACGTCATTCCCTCGCCTGCTCTTCGTACTGACGAACATCATCACAGTTCTCAAGAAGGACGGAACTGTCCTATTTGAATTTGACGGCGAGAGTGTAGGAGAGACGCATGACCAGCAGAGCGGGGAGGTCGAATTTGTGAAGGGGCGGCCAGAAATAGACCGCACTGACCTGAAGGATATCTTGATCACCAGCTTGCCCGCCGAGACGATCCAATGGGGCCGCAAAGTGACGTCCGTCGTCCCTGTCCCAAACTCCAAACAGTGGGGCATCGAGCTCGACGGTAGCTCTCGCCCGGCGCCTTTCGATATAGTGGTTGGCGCTGATGGTGCCTGGTCGCGTACCCGCGCTCTCCTTACTGACAAGTCGCCTGTTTACTCCGGTGTTACGGCGCTCGATGTGCAAACTTACAAAGTCGACGAGGCTGCTCCAGACGTGTCCGCCTTTGTAGGCATGGGAAACTGTTTTATCTGGGACGAAGGCTATGCTTTACTTTTCCAGCGAAGTGGACAGGGCTCCGATGCAGTTGCTCGGTGCTACGCGTGTGTCAAGACCGATTCAAAGAACCAGCCTAGCGCCAAGGCTCTGCTCGGCGAAGAAGATGACGGGGCAGACGTCGACTGGACTATTGCGCAAGTGAGAGAGAAACTTGTCGAGCGGCACTTTGGGGATTGGTCCCCCGAAATCAAGCGCAACTTGCTTTCCTTGACTGATAGCTCGGTACTCCGCCCGCTGTACATGTTACCCGTGGGGCTGACTTGGGAGTCTCGGCCGGGCGTCACACTGGTAGGCGATGCGGCGCATCTCATGACACCATTCGCAGGCGTTGGCGTGAATGTGGCTCTGATGGATGCGCTGGAGCTGGCGCAAGGCATTGCCAACTACGTCAAGGCGGGAAGCACAGATGGAGACTCTCTGGCAGCTATGTTGAAGCAGTACGAGGAGGGAATGTTTGCACGATCTGTCAAAGAAACTGCTAAGACAGAAACGTCTATGCATCTGCAGTTTCAGAAAGATGGTGCCGAGAGAATGATCAGGATTATGCAGGGACGCCGACAGCCTGGCGATCCGATGCTGGACTGAGGTGCTTTATACTGATTTAAGTGACGGAGGCCCAACTCAAATGGGCTATTTGTACCCGTCTGAATTCGTAGGCCCTTGTATTTTTTTACTCTCTTATAGACTTAGAAAAAAACATTTCTACTCTCAGCTCTTCCTCCCAGAGAAGCCGCTAAATACTTCCGGTAGTCTAAGTAGCACACTTATTCCACTGTGAATTGATTTTCGAACATGACAACACGGTGTAAGAGGGTGAAATGGTTTCAACAGGATCATAGTCTATATGTATCACGCAATAGAAGTATGAGAGTTCCATGGCCTGTTGAATATGCCTGTCTTGTGACACTAAATTCCAACTAACTACGTGGAGGTAGAGAAAGCAGCCTAGTTCAAGGGTCTCAGATAGGCCGACGATGGAGAAATCAAATTAGACATAGGAGGGGGAGATGAGAACGGTTTCTCAGTGTTCTGATCATATAAATATATCAACGTAATGGATCCCTGAAACCCGCATGACAGTCTGCATATCACAAGGCGTACGGGTTGGAGAGGCGGGTGAATATACCTCTAGTAAATAACAACAAAGTAATATATAGGATGCAACTATACTAGGGAGTTGTGCGATTGCATGGCTATTATTCAGCTGTTTAACTCGCAGACATATGAAACAAGATCCCTCATAGCAGATCAAAATGAAGCGCTGGGAATGGTATAAGGATCGAGGTGTATGGTCACTGAATAATTTTAAGGAGCGTACTGGTGGAAGAACGACGCTTGAGAGCACGTATATGGTTTTAGACATCAGAAGACATAATCCCGCTTGTAGATTATAGTGAACAGAGCCACAGAGCGCTTCAAATTGTATTAGAATATTTAAGATTTCCGTAGAACAAGCTACTCTTCTAAGGATATCGTTGTGGCTTATGAACCAGAACAATCTCGCATGTTTGGATCCATTCTGGACCCCATAATTGCCTCTACAGGTCTTTATCCCTCTGTCCCGCATGCTGTGCCTCTCGTATTCTCACCCTCCAACCCGGTAGGGGCGGTAGTCACGGCCAATTCTCGCTTATTGCTCATGTAACCTCCCTGGTCAGCCTGTGAACTTCTCTATTTCGTCTGGGCGGGATTATATGGGTCTTCGGCGACGACGTGAAGAGTCCAAAAGCGAAGCGCTTCCAATGGTGTAAAATGGATTCTCAAAGCCTCGCATCCAGACGTCTTGTACAGCTACCTACCGACCTCCTCCCCCCCCCCAAAAAGGGGGGAAGGGGCCTGGGGGAGAACTAGATATGTAGGGAAAAGGACTAAATCTCTCGACGACGATTGGAAAACCACGACGTTTGCGGGAGGTGGGACAGTGAGGTGACTTAAGAAAAAGTCCTGAGGCGCGTACACACCGAAGGTGAGTGGTTCTATTCCCCAACAAGGCTGGCGCCGCGCGTGCGGCTATATAAGGAGCTTCTGCCCCTTTAGCCTCCCCTCGCCTCACTTTTCCGCCTCCCAAGAAGGGGTGTTTTCTCATTCATGGTCGGGGAGGTTTTTCACCCCGGGGTCCGGCTTGCAAGCCCCTCCTCTATACCCCATTAGTGTCTCTAATAAAAGAATAGCATATATGGGCGTAAGTATGGGTGGCTATTTGAGCCCTAGCAAAGGTGGCTAGCCTACCACAGGCGCACCTAGCCAAGTCTCAGTAGTCCTCAATCTCATCCAATATATGCGTTCTTCTAATTCCTAGGTTTGCTGACTGAATAGACAGCCGTTTATAGGGCCTGCCAAGGCACGCTAGAATATTTGGTGACTAGAACGCATCAATGTTTACTCCCCATTCTGAGCCAGCCCTACAGTGATAGGGATTAGTTAAAGATTCCAGCGAGTATAGGGTCTTGGTTAGACCATGGGCTACTTACCCTCCTGGTATGTACGGATCCGTATCAATCAGCGCTATACCACTGAAAGCATCGCACCCTTTAATCGTCGGCGGGTTGATTGCGTCCCCACTGAACTGAGTATAGTAGTACTGAATCAAGGGAGAGCATATCTTGTAGGTGCCCGGCTATCAAGCGGTCTTAGTGTGTTACAGGAATGAAATTTTCAGTGCTCAAGGAGTAGATGTACTGGGAAGTAGATAATTGCGCCTTGAGTGAAAGTGTTTCTACATTTTTCACCGTATTTATCGCCATCTAAAGTTGCAAAATTAATGGCCTCTGAAGCGTCAAAAGACTTTGTATTATTAACTTCATAATCGGTTACAACATTTTTGAAGAATTTGTAGTCTGAGCCGGCCACTGGTTGCTAAATTTTATTCCATAGTCAGTCAGTCACGGGGAGTTATACACTTGAGAGAGACGTACATTTCCTAGTGGTGCTAACTGGGGGAGTCAGTAGGTAGAAGATGCTGCCTTACTGTTGGAGTATACCTCAGTGTCGTTGGGCTGAGAGCCTTGGCTAGTTCCAAGTCCACCCCGGACGATACGGCCGTTCTGGAAGTTTTGAATATACCTATCAAAACTCCCTGAATAGGCCCAGACGGGGTCGTTTTGTTTTCCTGTAATGGGCTTAGGATAGTGTACTTGTTTTGGGGGAGCTCTTATTCACCTTTGTCATTATGCTGATTATCGACCATGTATGGAGGGTTAGGCTGAGATTCTTGTTAGAGACCATGATCGCTCAGTCAGAGAGAATGTTTCCTGAACATACCACAGGGCTGGGAGCGTTAGGAAAACGACCTGGATCCGGGTTGTCCCATTTCGCACCTGCGAACGTAACCAAGCCGAGTGAACCGAGAGCCTTGGAAATAATAAGCATCGTGGTCCAAGCTGTGTTGAGTCAACCGCAACCTAAAGGGTTTAAATATCGCCAGCTTGGGACCTTGGACCACAAATAAACAAACTCGACAAAATGGCGCAGGATATAGCCTTCTTATACAAAAAAACGCAAAAGAGTTTGAAAAGCATAGTTATACTATATGAGATTCCGTTTTGCAGAAATGCGGTGCTTGGTCCAAGTCTAGACCAACGATGCTATATCCTGTGCTTATAAAAAGATGGAATAGTGTCACACATCCCAAATGCGAGGCTGCAAGTTTCGGGCCTTCTAAAGGCGTTACACGTGCTGAAACGCATTTTCCCGTGGTATTGATGATATTTCCCCGATGTACAACGTCAGGTTATACAGACCTCGCTCAAGTGAGACATAAACGCCGAGGTCAGAGGTTTATCCAAGCCACCTAAACGGAAGAGCCATAACAGATTCCAAAACGCTAGGATGATACATAACTTCGGCAAGAGGGTCCCAACAAACAGCGCGTAGTACCAGTGATATGACCTCATAGGGGTAACATCTCTGGCGGCGGCCAATGCGTTATAGATAGGAGTAGGAAGGTGCAACAGCCATATTGGCCTGCAGAAGGTCCAAAGGGGTGCTTTAGGTATACAATATTTAAGTAGCAGCCTCAACGGTCTGGCTTCCTCTCCCTAGTACAACTACAACATCTTTTCCCCTCCCAATTATAATTTCTATAGGTCCCTTAACTACCTAGGTAGGTACAACAACTGCGGGAAATTACGCGTTTTATGTGCAGTGGAGTTAATACCTACGCGTTAGGTTATACAGGTAACTGGTGCCACCTACCTAGTTTTGGACAGTTTTCTCTCTCTTGGACCCCAGATTGCAAACACCTCCAGCTACCTGACAGGTCCCACGCCCCGCACTGCGTACGTAAGATCAGTCGACCTTCTCGACCCAAATTGAGCCGCCTTGACAATCGCATCCAGCGTATACCACGTAAAGAAGCTCAGTTGGCTTCTCGGCACAGGTTTCTCGATCAAGTAAAACAACTCATCCCCCAGCCTGTGTTCGACGATAGGGGCCAACTCCCGGTGACGCGTGATTTGCACCGACTCCATCTATTCTTGGGAGTCTTTCATGAAACATAATTTTGTTGAGTGGCTAGCTAAATCGAACCCCCATTAAGCCGAAAACTACCATTACGATGGCTGCAGCTCAGGACCAAGAAGATCCTGTTCCACCTTGCTGGATTCGAGATCCTATGTCGGCCCCCCATGAACCCGACAGCTGGGTCCTCTACATCGTCGCGGAAATCGCAGATAACTACCGGCCTCTAGCTGTTGCGACCCTCTTGAAGGAAGCCGTCGACCGCGACCGGCCCGTCAGACACGCTGAAGTTATCGCTTTCTGTCGACACATTGTCTCTATCTTTTCAGACTCTGCTAACAAGCTCGCCATCACTTCTGAAATGAAGCTCGCTGCAGAATTCTATAATGATCCTCAGAACCTGAGTTTACCTGTACAGGAGCCAGGTGGCGGTCCACTTGTGGACTACTTCCGTATCTTCGAGTTTCCTTTTATCTCAACTGGCCTGTTATTAGCTGGACAGCTTGCGGCAGTTGACAGACCACTGTTAATGCCCTTGGGAACTGTGTTCAGAGATGAGAATCCCCAACTTGGCATGGTTGTATTTGACATCAGCAACCTCGAGGATTTGAAATATGGAATTGTGGCTTTCCAGTCGCAGACGATGATCTTTCTGGAGACGATGGCCGCTTGGCGCCAATGGACTGATTGGGGGAGAAGGCCGGATGGGCGGCAAGAGCTCAAGGCCGAGAGCGAGCGACCACGCCACGCCATCTCAGCCAAAACGTACTTGACGAGGTTTGGAGCGGCTACCGCTGACAGTCTTAGCGCATTAGAGCCATTGCCTCTTATTGAGCCAGCTGCTTTCCAATGTGAGTTAAATGAACAACCCATGGTATCATTTTCTCTCAAGACTAACGAGCACAAAACCTATTTGTAGTGATTTGGCCGTCTAGGCAGAAATCCCGTGAAGAGGGTGCCCACCAAAACCGAGCGCCATCAGTCCGACCTCTTCTTGACGTCACAGCAACAACCCTAGCTGAAAGCACTGGCGATATCGAAATCTCCGACTTTTCGCTCATTGACGAACCACGCCGACTGCCCGCTTTCAAAAAGGTCCTCCGACAAGTCTTGCAAAAATGGTCAGCAGACCTGCCACAATCCCGCGTAACAGCACAGCTTATTGCGCTTGCATTCGAGGGAGAGACACACCTCGACCTCGCACGGTTCAGAGGGCTTTCAGCCAAGACTGTATCAGATGTTCTCGGAACGAAAGAACCGGGACAGTTCAAAACATTGAGTATATGCGTTGATTTTCTTTCGAGCACGCCGGCCGACATTGCATCGATGCTGTCGTTGCATTTGTCGCTCGCCGAGATACACCTTCTTCAGTCAGCCACACGGAAAGACGATAAGGCTAGTATTCAAACCTTGCTAGAGTTGTTCAAGTATATAGATTCAGCCCCGCGCGTTCCCAAACTATTCGTCTCCGGCGTGTACTCCGCGGCGCTGCGCCGCCAAGCTTGGCTCCCCAAGGAGTGCACTGCGCCCGCATGCATTGCTCCCATCCAGTGCATTTTTCACCGGGCAATAGTAAACGAACAACAAAATTTCTGGATTTGGGATTCATTATACATTGGTGACGGGCTTCTCAACCTGCATCGGTTCGCAGCTGGATTCCTTACCTGGCTTAGAATGTCCGCTTTAGGACTCGACGTGTTTGCCACTGGACCCCCTACGCTCAAGGACAGCGATACCTCTAGGGTTGAGTTGACGCCAATCCCAGCTGATAATTGTTCGGACGACTACCGTTGCAGATCGTTTTTTTCCATGCGGGAGCATCTGCTCCCAGGAAGCTCACACGTGCTAGTCAGCCGCGAAAGGCGATGGGACCGAGAGGCAAACGAGCGAAATGTACGAACGGGCGGTCAGGAACCAGAATATTTTAAATACACCCGGTTCGCTTTTATACAGATATTGAAGGACTTTCGTGCACAGAGTGCAACGCCAGATACGCCCCTGCGCTTGAGAAAGGAAGACCTCTCGGTGCGAGGGTTGAAGGAATTCCTGGACGCCACGACGAGCACGAATGGGGAATTAGATGTCGGATTAGACTCTGACTCAATCGAGAGACGTCTAAGAGATCTGGGAGAGGATATCACGCGTAAGTATCAACAGGCGCGACGACCGGCAGACCTGGAAGCTGTTGCCATTATGAGCGAAGATGAAGTTTGCGAGGCACTTAACGAAAGGCTGAAAACTTTAAAATAGGTGACATTCCCCGGGAGGAAGTACGAATTACGCCTAGGGAAATAGAGATCCTGTGAAGGAGAAGCATACGAGGATATCGGTTCGGTTTGCTACAAGATGTACGACATTTGCATGACGCTTAATCTCTAGTCCTTGGGGTAGGATGTGGATAATGTAGCGATATCTCTATAGAGATATGATTAATGCGATCCACTCCTAATCTTTCTTACTCTTCAGACAACTCAAGTTGCGCTCTATTCGTGGAAGTTCTTTGAAGACGTTATATCTAAGAAAGTTACTTATTGACCTTCCAAGACATCCATTGGCCACCTTCTGCCCCATCCATTTGTTGCCCATCATCCATGGGTAGCGTAAGAGGTCTATCTGATGAACTTGAATGAACCAGGAATCCTTTATTACTGCTCTCAGTTTGCGTGGTACCATTCTCACTGTAAAGTCATACGAAAGATCAGAAAGAATGGTAAACGAAATGAAAAAGCATGGCAGAATAGATAAGGAAAGAAAGAGAGATTGTAACACCTGGTGGGTTGAGTAGAAGGTAATATAATACCCCTCATGCTGGAGGGCTGTGTAGTTTACCATCTGGGTCGCGATATAACCCACCGCTCTGATATAATACTCAGCCATCTACGTTACTTACAACTATTCAAGTCTGAGGCCAACCCTCTAGTTCTTTGGCTAACATCTGACCAATGCGGCTATTATAGATACAGTTTGTTTATATTTGGATGTATACCATCAATCTACATGAAGCATCTTGAAATAATATATTAACGAGGGACAAAATTAATGTATAGATTTTGATTTAGCCAAAATATAGACAACTGCTGCAATAAAGGATAAAGATAATATTTAAAGGTTAGTTATGTGCATCTATGTCACTTCTCAATTATTGTCGCATGACAACGTTACGAGCAATACTCTGATATATTGCAATACCACATGCTTAGGCTATGTCTCCCGTTACAAATCATCCTTCAGCGGGCTCAGTCCTTGAGGGGTACCAATCTTGTCTTCAAAAAACAACCTGAGTCTTTCAGCTCTCTCTCTGTTAGCCATAAAACCCTCAAAACTGTTCGGATTGCTGGATGAGATATCGGTGAGATTTTGATACCCAGCTGGGGCCGGTAGATCTTTACGGACACTCCAGCCATTTGCTTGAACCTGATACTCTTCGCTCAGCTGTTTACATATTGAAGTTAGCTATCATTCGAAATAGTGAGAAATAAGGCTCTGCACTAGGAAAAGATAGAAGATCTGGGGCTTGAAGCCTGCCCAACGGGATATAGTCTGCAACAGGGGACTCACCATATAGTTGTGAAGTAACTTGGCGCCCTCCGGATGAGGTGCATCTTTCAAAATCGCCGCTCTTTGGGCCCAAGAGACAAAAAGCCCTTTGGTCGGGAATGTTATACCCAGAGGACTCGCAGGCTTTAGGCCTGCGCTAGCTGTAAACGTTACCGAATACGTGCTATTTCCCTGGCTTAGCAGCGTTACCGGTGTACCAGTCCCACGCACCCATCGAGGGTTCTGCTCTAGAAGCTTTTCGAACCATTCATAACCATATTGCTGCAGTCTGCGTCATTTAGTCAGTAGGCGTCCTTAAGGCAGGCGGATGGTACACTATAACCTACATCAAATCGAATGCGTAAAGGACTGCATCGTCGTCGTTTGGGTATGTTAGAACAATCTTGTTCTTGAACTCAGGCTCCAAGAAGTCTTCGAACTCCTGAGGCCCTTTCGACACTCTGTTCTCATTCCACAGGAAGCTCCAGGCAAAGATTGACACGCCGTACCAAGCACCGCGTTGGTCACGAAAGCTTGGTTGAACATTGTAAAAGTTAAGCGGCAGGTAGTGAAGAAGCGCCCCTTCATTGTCCCAGCGCGGGTAATCGTGCAGAGTTTGGAGTATGACGCTGTCGACATATACTCCACCAGTGGCAAGTTGGCGATCTATATTGCCATCGTGATACTTGGAGACGTCAACAGTGACGTTGAGGGTGATATTAGGGAACCGGGCTTCGAACGCTTTCTTCAACGAATCTTGTTGGTACGTCTCGTCGCCTCCATGCCACAACGTCACAACCCCGCCTTCGGCAAGAGCTGCTTCGTAGATTTCGTCGATAGTTCGGTTTTCGATCTGCGGAGCACCATTGAAACCGAGCGTCATATCGTACGCTGATACAGCAGAGGCGCAAAGCACTGCACAGCACAAACTATGAAATGAAACCATTATGATTATCCACGATTCTTGAGTTCTTGATCGGGACTTGTTGGACAGAGGTGGGAATCATCAACGACTAGAACTCGCACGCTCTATATACGATAAGTGATATGAATTTACATCTCATTCCCATGGATATCGGATGATGTATACATGTAGAGCCATCCACATAGTTTGACGTGCTCATCAAATCATGACTAAATATCCGTGCACCTAGGTGAGAGTATTATGAATACTATGGGTCCATAGTACTCCATACTCATAGTATGTCTAATGTGAATAAGGTAGTGCCATTAATTAATGAAGTTTCCTGTGCAGAATTTCGTTTTATGGGCCAATTTCGGTCAAGTGGGATGAATGCCTCTTTGACATCTGACCGGGACAGGCTGCCGAGTTTAGCATGTAGACGACGCATAATTCAATTTCTCAACGTAGCATGCCTAAGCTTGAGGCAGTTATTGGCTAAAGCGATAAAGCTGGGAATAGCTACAATTACAGCTGAGCCCTCAGCTATTTTCACCCATTATCAAGCGAAGGCTCACCACGCGCCTTTGATGTAATTTGTGATCTAATATCCTGAGCCTTGATTGAAATTCAAAGCCAAAAGCTCTTCAAAACTACTTCCTCTACCTATCTAGGGCATCTCCTAATGACGGATTACAAAGCGATTGAGAATCATTATGCAATTATGGAATGGGATGGTGGGATAGCGCGTTAGTAAGCACAGTGGACCATTGCAGGATCATTAATTTCCCGCCGAACACCTTGCTGAGAGACCGAATAAGATTTACATTTTTGTAGACTCGTGGAAAAAATGATTGAATTCATTGGGTTGGTTTGAGACTTGATCCCGTATCTATCTTTCTGAGTGAATGCAACACCAAGTCTAGGAAAATTACGGATCTGTACGCAATAGGGGGTGAAGTGGAGCACTAGGGGGGTGGCTAGCGTAGTTGAGTGTCAGCCACTCAAGTCTCTAGGAGGTTGGGAGGGGAAAAGGGGGGTATTCGGAAAACATCAAAAAAACAAAACGGAGGTAGACACTTTAAATAGCTCTGCACGCTGCCAGTATTACAGACTCACGTTCCTTTTCTATTCATCTCAAATACTTCAAGTGAATCTTATTCTACCAAATCAGGTACTTGGTAGAGACCTATCTCTGAAGAGTAAGAACCCCTGTCCTATTCATAGATAGCTCACTTTATTGCATATACACCGTTACTACGTGGATAAGACTGTAGGTCGGGTACTATAAACCACCATTCAATCTTATGCTGCAAGATCTCTTTAAATATGCAGATACCTCATCTTCTCATGATATCATGTAGTTAGAGGTACATTAAAACGAAGATCAGACTTTCTGTGTTGCAACAAGACTCCAAATATATCGCATCCTTTGCCCTCAATGTTTTGATATTGTTACGCAGATAGGATTAATAGATATTCTTAAACAGGCTTACGCCCAACTGCAGTGTGTATGCAGCCTCGATGTAGTATAACCCCTTTCTCTGTTTCCTGCACAGCCTTGGCGAATAAGTCATTCCAAAGCTCCCTTGTTACCGAACCCTGGTTGTCATCTGACTTAGAAGGATGAAAGAAGCCAGCCTCTTCCCATATCATTAGGAAATCCTCGGTCCAGCCTTTGTAGTCCTGCTTTCGTTTCACGTCCTTGCGCACGTAAACTTGCTGGAAGCCTGCATCCATCAAGTGTCGGCCGAATTCCCTCACGAAGTCGAGTTTCATACCCTGTCTATCTTCTCCACGCTTTACGAGTTGGGCAAGTGTCTCACAATAGTCTTTCTCCTGGCCCGGAAAGGCTGACTCGATGATGAATTCTGCCCCCATTTCTTCCCACTGTAGCCAGCCACCGAGCTTTAACAGAGCCAGACAAGCAGATAGCAAGGCTTTGGTGTCGTTGTTGAGGATGATACTTGAGAACGCTCGAACATGGACGACATCAAAGGCTCCTATAACTTCCTCGGGAAGGCTTTGGGATAATATGTTGAGTTTGGATAGCCGAACCGAGTCAGGGAGAAAAACGCCCGGCGGAAAGTTGGCCTCATTGATGTCAAAACCATTCAGCTGGAACGGTATATTCATCTTGCAAAGCTCATGGCTCAAATCGGTTAGCCAAATGCCATTACCACAGCCGAGGTCAGCGACTTTGAACGGGGTATCTCGTTTTTGAAGAGAGGTCTCTATGTTGGGATCCAAAAGGAATCCGGTGGTATTTAGGAACAACTGGTGTTGGAGATGGAGCCGTGTGGAGGACCTCAAGTTCCTCGCAGGAGCTGCCCAGTATTGCAAGGGGTCGTATTCTGACTGAAGGCAGAGAGCAGTCATGTTTTAAAGGCTATCGAGGTAATGAAGTAAGCAGGATATATCGAAAAAGGTTAATACAAGGATGATTACAGACACTATTTCGAGTGACGAGGGATCTGGGCTTAAAAAGTAAGCTATGATGATCTTTGACGTGAGAAGGATTATAGAATTCTCGCACACGGCTGACACCTGTACGTTTTCAGTATGAGGAACTTTTATAAGCACCCCACTGTAGAAGCTGGCTAAACTTTCCACACTGGGCGGACTCCTTTGCAAACAAGCCGGGTGTAACGAGGCACCATGTAATATTGTGTTACAACTCGGCTGCCGACTGGAAATTCCATGATTCACGCTATGACAGCAAAATATCCTTCCTTACAATAGTGATAGCCCCCATCTAATCCTAAGACTCCCTTTTCTGACATAATAAAACTGCCACCGGCGATAACTCATGAGTAATTGGCGACTCTGTTTTGTGGTACCTGGTGGGCAGGTTGTAGCGTTAATGCCGACAAATATATACCGTGTAGCCACAATGTGCAATATTCTTTGTGTACTTCATCAAGCCAAGTGACTGGTATGCTTAGATGCCCCTGTACATGATCTTGTTACTGGATCTTTCCAAGAGACTAAGCTACGTAATGTAGATTGCTACTGTTGGGCCCACGAGATGTCTTGATCCTCAAGTCGAAACACCATTTCTCTCAGGCAACTTCTAATTTGCCGTCATTTTTCCGACCGTTTGTAGACTCCCATGCAGCTCAGTGCATTACTTCTGTCCCTCGTTAATACACTATTTCAGTAAGATGGTAGGTTGATAGCGCATACAGTTAGTGAGGGTATTGAAGTGATCACGAGCTAAGAGCTATATGAAACGACACTAAATAAAACAAAATTCTAAGGGGTAAAACTTTGCCGACATTTATGAGGACAGTTATGAAATAAATGAGCTTGTGGTCAAATAGAACGCAGCGCATACATGATAACTTACTTTCTAGCATGACGCCCCTTTCCATTAGCCTCAGCCACTAGGGGCTGACTACTACTTTAGCCACCCCCTTTTTGCGTCTTGCTTCGACATTAGATATCATTCGACTACAAATTATTTTCAAAAGAACTTGAACGTACACATACATATGTAAAATTACACTGTTTTGAAGGTCTACGGCACAGTCAAAAAAAGAGTTTCGACCGCAAGTTGCAGCATAATTGATATTCCGGTTCTTTTAGCTTTTTCCAGATATTTAGTAAATTTCCTCTCAACCTTTGCATCTTTAAACGTCCGAGACCTCTCTCCTCCAGCTTTCTTTTACGCAGAGCCAAAGTTTACGTCTTCCATATGAATGGCGCCGCTTTTAATGTTGTCGGCTCCATCTTCCCGTGAAGGACTGCCATGAGCTCCATTCGTCTCTTCTTCGTGTTGTTCAATCATGTTTGGATCTTGCATATCCCAATCCATATTCAGGTTCTTTCTTGGCATGCATGCGAGGACGAGGCTCAGTATACCAATCAGCTATGTACACGGTTAGTGATGTTGAACGGTAAGCATATTGTTCCCATGCTTACAGTTCCAGCAAGAATAAGAAGGGTCCGGCCGTAATCAGGCTTTCCATTAGATAGTGGACTCTCCTCTCCGAGTCGGGCTTCGGCCGTCGGAGCGAAAGAAGAAACTGCATTCCCGAGATTATAAGCAACCTATAACTTGAAGAATTAGCCTGTATGAAAATACAAAGTGTTTGAACGATATAGTGACGTTCTTACCCCTCCGAAAGCCGCTCTGATCCCTGGATGGGGACTGATGATTTGCAAAATGTTCCCCAGTGCACCTATTGAACTTCCATAGCAGAACTCAAAGAAGAAAGCACCAAGAGCCAATAGATGCCACGAATCGGGAAGGATAAAAAGCGGTAGGAAGGGAGCTGTTAAGACAGCGAAGCAAAAGGGAACCCATTTAACGCTGTATAGGCAAAGATGGCCACCAATCAGACCTCCTAAGATGCCGCCACTTTGAAGAATAACGGTGACCCATGTCTGATGTAGGACATCCAATCCTTTCTGTGTAGATAGAAAAGATGGGTAAAGGTCCAAATGACCATGTCCCAAAGTGTTAAAGGAGCTTGTGAGGATTAATGTGTATATAAAAACCGGCCAATGTCGAACGACAGCGAATTTGAACTTTGTCCAGAAGCGTAGGTCGCCACCAACAACCCTGCGGGAATCTACTCTACCTGTCTCCTCTGTTTCCCTGACCGCTTCTCCGATGACCGAATATGAGGGTGTGATGAGACGTAGGATGAAGCATGGTACGGTCAAACCTGCTGCAAGATAATACAAAGAACGCCATCCGTATCTGTCTAAGCGTAATGTCAGATGAATGATAAAAGTTGACGTTGACCTGGGGACTTTACTTGTTGCGAGATGGAAGGCAGAGGCAAGCAGGTTACCTGCCGCAAAACCCTGCTGGGTGAAGCCCCCTACTGCCCCCCTGGCTTTCTTGGGCACTGCTTCTAAGCACGCTGACATGTTCGGCCCGTAAAGTCCTCCAAAAGCCACTCCTGGAATCAAATTATTAGACTTGGACGATTGCCTAGTATCAAGAGACAAGCATAAAAGAAGCCCACCAGGTAAGCCTCCCCAGCGGGACGTCTACATTTGGTGGGAGTGGAGAGGGTTACCAAAAAGAACGCGAACTCCAATTAGCTGTGCACTTGTCTGAACCCAGCCCGAAGACAAGGTGAAAACACCAAGTAGCACGAGATCTATTAGGATCGCGATTTTTCGTCCGTACTGGTCTGCGACGACTCCGAATATGGCAGCACCGACAGACCTGGTCAGGAGCGAAACAGTGTTTGCTTCTGATATGGTGCTCTGAGGTACCCCGAGAGATTTGGCAATATCCTCCATTGAATAGGGTAGGCAATAGAAGTGCATGCAAGCGATTGTCCAACAAAGCCAACTCGTGAAGAACGATAAAGCTGATAGTTTGCTCATCCTCAGAGAGGAGGCAAGGTCATAGGGAAACCGCAATGTGCTTTTGAGTATATCCATTGTTCTGGTGGTTGAAAACAAGTCTTCAAACAGAACAATGTGGCGTCTAAGCCATAGATGTAGACCAGCGTTGGAGAATCTCAATGCGTGACCCCGCGATATCCAATAACAATGCAACTGCCGGATCACTCTACATTCCTGGGGTAGTTTGAGTAACGTTGTTGGGGCGACTGCGGAGTTACCGCTCCGTTAAAGGCCGCCAACGTTGCGGTTCTACGGGTTCGTATCTAATGAAGATCCTCTGCCAAAACAGTTAACAGTCTCCTTCTGTGCTTTATAGGCTCTCACACACATTCCAAAGCGCAGTCGTTGCTGTGGGTTCTATAGTGCTTTTCACCTACACTTAGCCAACCATCTTCCTTTTTGCATCGTTTCAATCATGTCATCGCGAAGCGTTCCGAAGGGCGCTTGGGACACTCATATTCATGTGTTCGACCCAGATAACTTCCCGTATGCAGTTCCTCGTTCGTACACCCCCAAGGCGGCCCAGATATCAGAATATCCCGACAGTGTTACTGGGTGCACTAGTATCGTTGTTGTCCATGCTTCGATTCAAGGATCGTCTCCAGCGCCACTTATCGACACGCTGAATAAGCAGAAGGATATTCGCGGATACAAATTGCGTGGTCTCGCAACTATCGACGTTGACAACATAACAGATCATGAGCTTGATCAGCTTCATGCTGCTGGCGTCCGAGGAGCCAGAATGCATGAGATGGCGTGGGGACACGGAGAACAGAAAGGGGGCGCACAGATTATCAAAAAGGTGGAGGCATTGGCTAGCCGGCTTGCTCGCTTGGAGTGGGCAATTGGCATCTTTTGTCCCCTTTCGGCCTGGGCATCAATGGCAGACACTATACGAAAACTCGATCCCCGCGTGAAGATGGTAGCAGACCACTTTGGGAGCACGTTTCCTGGAGATGAAAAGACCCCAGAGTTCCAGACATTCCTCGAGCTCGTCCGAGAGAAGCGCCTGTTTGTAAAGATCTCGGGCTTCGAACGGCTTTATCATGGTAACCCCGCAGCAATCGATAGCCTCGAAGCAACCGCCAAGGCAATCATTGCAGCTGGTCCTGACCAGATCATGTTTGGTAGTGACTGGCCTCATACGGAACTAGGGGTTGTACGCAAGGGGAAGACTGTCGAGCAAAGATTGAACGACATAGAAGGATTTCGAGATGTGGATGACAAGGGTCATATTGAGAAGTTACGAGAATGGATTTCAGATGAGGAGACATGGCAGAAATTTTGGATTACCAACCCAGCACGACTGTTCGAGTGAAAATGCTTTCGCTGAAGTGCGCCTCTGGTTAAGCTACGCTTATTCTCATTGTCAAGCTTCTTATATCTTTATCTGGTTTTTCTCAATAGTTTCTTTCTTTTTGTCCAGACCATGTTGAAGACGTAGCTTTCGTTTGATTACAGCTAGTCAACAAGACAAACCAGTTTCCCAGCATTCGTGTTGGCCTCCATCATCTTGTGCGCTTTGGCAACTTCTGACCACGAAAAGACTTTGTGTATAGTGACTCTCATTGACCCGTTTGCAAGATGTGGTAGAGCCTTACCCATAAAAACTTTCTTGAGTTCCGATTGATACTCAGCACCTCTTGTCCTTAGAGTTGTCGCAAGCACCCACAGCCGCTTGTTTAACAGCGCTCGTAAGTTGAACCCCTCAATCATGCTACCGCTCATAGCAGCAACAAGCACTATTCTTCCTTCCATAGCCGCCGAAGCTGTGTTCCTGTTAAGGGTTAGTGTATCAAAAGCTTCTAGTAAACCATTCATGTGAGGTATCATGCATATTTACCTATGCCAGTATTCTTGTCCAACAAGATCTATGATCAAGTTGACGCCCTTTCCCTTGGTTTCTCTTTCGATCACTTTAGCAAAATCCTCCCCGGTGCGGTAGTTGACGGCAAAGTCGGCTCCGAGAGACTTGCATAATGCGCACTTGGCATCAGTCCCAGCCGTAGTAAATATCTTCGATGCGCCACCAAAACGTGCTACTTGGATGGCTGCCTGCCCAACGCCGGATGCGCCCGCGTGTATGAGCACAGACTGTTCTGGCTCCAAGCCGCCGACCAAGTGTATCGCTTGTATAGCAGTGAAAAATGTCTAGTATCTGTTTCAGTAATCTTTCGAAACTATCAGCTTATTTCATTACTGACCTCAGGTATACCAGCGGCCACCTCATAAGGAAATTCTTCAGGCATATGCATCAACATCTTCTCTGATACCGATATCTTTTCGGCATACTGAACTCATTAGTACATTTAAATGAAATTATTGCAGGCGTACATACGGCGCCGCCGTAAGCCAGACCAAACACTTTCTCTCCTTTTTTAAATATGCCACTACCTGTACCAAAATCAGTTCTTTTCTATTTGTGACTTGATAGGCCAATTGCATACATTTGGGCCCTGTCTCTTCCACGGTGCCACTAAATTCAACCCCCAGTATCTTCCCCGATTCCTCTAACAATGGGTACGGATATCGATCTTCGCGCTGCATGATGTCCATTCTGTTCAAACCAAACGCTTTGATGCGAACAATAACCCGGTCGTCGTGGGCCACAGGGTCTGGGACGTCATTTTGGATGAAGAGCTTGTCTGCATCTCCTTTACCACCCTCAATGCCAATGGCTCGCATCTTGTGCAGTAGCAGGCAGAAGTCAGTATAGTCAATTCCAGAGCTGTATCGGGTGTATCAAAAAGGTAGTCTCAATCAAACCCGTAAATTCTCCTATCACTATCCTGTCACTCAGCTCTCAGAGCTCTACGCTTCGTGTGCAACGGCCAAAATGAACATTATCTCACAGCTCACACGGAATTGGGAGTCCGCGTGAGTGGAGAATGACAAGCCAGGTTACATCAACATTAGTGCCGGGGCGGGCTCGCAATTCCGTTTATTGAGGCAAAATGCGGGGGTTGAATCGAAACCCCCTATCTCGGACCCCGGGAACAAGGGTTGACGGAACAGCCCCGAAGCCGCGGGCGTGATCAAGGCGAACATGGAGTTATTTCTATATGGATTTAGAAACGTGTGTTTTCTATAAGCAAGTAGTCAGGAAATCACCCAGTGAGCACTTGGACACTCAAGTTCCCTTACTTTCTGCAAAGTCCAAAGCTAAATATCAATTCATCATGGCAACGTCCACATCTACTATCACTCAGTCATCACTTCATGACACACTTCCTGTCAGCACGTTTGCACCGGAGAAGAATGTATCAAAGCCAGACTTTCTTAAAGATGTCCACTTCCTTGGCGACAAAGATGGCAAAGTGGTCATTAGATCTCCACCTACCTTCCAGAGCGTAGATGAGGATCTTGTTTATCAGAAACAACACCTCGCTGCTGCGTTTCGTGTATTTGCTAAACAAGGCTTCGACGAGGGTGTCGCTGGTCACATTTCGTTGAGGGATCCTATAAACCCAGGCATGTAACTCGAATGTATGCGTGTCAATAAACCCTAAAGTCTAATAACCGACTTAGAGCATTTCTGGATCAATCCTCTGAGTACCCATTTTTCGCAAATTCGAGTATCCGATCTCGTGTTAGTCAATGAAAATGGAGAGGTGTTACTAGGCGGAAACCAGGCCGCTATCAACGGACCGGCTTTTGCCATTCATAGCGAGATTCATAAAGCACGGCCGGATCTGAATGCCGCCTGCCATGCGCACTCAGTTTACGGAAAAGCCTTTAGTTGCTTCGGCCGGCCGATTGAGATGCTATATCAAGATGCGCTACGCTTTTATAATGATCTTGCTGTATACCCGCGCTACGGTGGTACCGTGTTGTCGGCTGAAGAGGGCGCACGTATCGCCAAAGCTCTCGGCCCGAAAATGCGCAGTATCATTCTACAAAACCATGGAATGATCACGTGCGGAAGAACGGTCGACGAAGCTGCATTCTTATTCATCGCATTGGATCGGTGCTGTCACGCGCAGATGATGGCGAACGCGGCTGTCTGCCCTGGGTTCGAGAAGATATTTATCAGAGAAGAGGAGGCCGAGTTCACACACAAGAAAAGCGGCAACTCTAGTAAGATGTGGCTGGCGTTCCAGCCATATTATGATCAGGTTGTAAAGGAAGATCCCACAGTATTGGACTAGGGCGAATATGTCACGTAGGGTTCGATAAGGGGCCGGTTAATCTGTTATCGTATAGCCTACACTTAATGCAGGTATTGAATTTCCTATGTTAAATCAACAATTTGTTGAAATTACATTTGATGTAATGTCTTCTGGACAGTCCATTGTTTTCTCGTGTTATTTAGTGCCTACTCCCTCATGCATAACGCCACACGAATACAACGGATGAATAAAACAAGGGTTGCAGCAAGACCGAGGCATGAGGGATACTTTCGGATGATGAAGAGGCTTCTGGGGTGGCAACGCGAGAAGCTATAATACTATGATTATCACAGTAAACATTCTGCGTAGCTGATAAATCGTCACCTAGACCAACTTTATCTTCAGGCAACTGGTTTTTGATATATCAACAATTCTAAATATAAAGTAGCAATCAATAATGCATGGAGTATAACTAATAAATTAGTTGGAATTATTGAAACATCTGTTTTTTACTCTTTTCAGGCAGTTCTTGATGTCTTTTATGCCTATTGCCTAGGTCTCGGGTGTCAACTGAATTCTCCAAGAATTGACAGGGATCATCTTATATCATGCTGCAATTATTCGCCTTAAGACCAAAAAGGAAAAGGAAGTTGGGGAAATTCTCCGCCGTGGAGGAAATCCCCGGTGCTAGTGACTGCGGGGAACCTTAGTTAATAAAGCCTAAAGAAAGAGAAACCACTTACTTAACCTTGGAGCTTTTGAGGGGAGCTATTCGCTGCATGCTGTCTATCATGATGTTAAGATTGTAAAGGGACCTGTAACCTTTAAGGGAGAACAAATAATCACCCCTACCTACGCTCACCAAGATGCCTCGGGCCTGTCAGGTAAGCACAGCACGCTGGGCTATGTCTAATATAGGGTGTTGTCTAAAATAATGATGTTCAAAGTTTTGTCGTCGACGAAAAATCAGATGTGATGGCGAGAGACCTCAATGCAGCCATTGTCTTAGCGGTAATCGAAGCTGTATCTATAACGATGGACCGCTCAGGCCGAGGCCATCTGCGTCATTGATCAATTCTCTGCAGCAGGAGAAACAAGAATTAGAGCGTATGCTCGCTCAGCTCAAAAGCTCCACGCCTGAAGAAAGAGCGATGCTCTTAGACAATATTGCCATAACAACTAATGTGACGGAGACCAATGCCACAAATTCCTCTCCGAGCGGTGCCAACAATTCACGCCTACTAGTAGATCAATATCCGACACCAAAGGGCACAGGGGATACAGAAAACGGTGACGAGGTGGTGGAAGATGAATTGTCATCCGGTGATGACCGAGATGCTCTTAATAACAGTTCTATCGAGCAAGAAGGCCAGCTCAAGGTGTACGGCGCAACATCAAGTCTTCACCATAGCGGTCTAGCGAGCCCGGTGTCAACGAGAGATACCAATACCGATCAAGCAGTAAAGGATCAGCTGATAGCCAACGCAGCCATTGGTCGCCAGCGCGAACACCACTTGCGCACTCTGGACACCATCAGGGGTGTCTCAGCGGACATAGCTCTACACCTGCTAGACTTGCACTGGAATCGTCAACACCATACCTTCTTACTGACATATCGTCCAACTTTCATGAGGGAGCTGGTTCAAGGGGGGCCGTACTGCTCGGACTTTTTACTCAATGCCGTTTTCGCTTGTGCTAGCAAGTACTCCGAGCGCATAGAGATTCGAAGCGATCCTTCGAATCCGGAGTCTGCCGGTGAAGCATTCTTTAACCGTTGTGATGAGCTCCTTCAGCGAGACTCGCTTCTAATGACATCCCGGATTCCGACAATCATTGGACTCATAATGCTGGGATCGACCTATAACGGTCGTGGACTCACGTCAAAGGCATGGCTGTACACCGGATATGCTGTCCGCATGGTCTACGATCTGGGTCTACACCAGGAGAGTAAAGTACAGATATGCGATGCCGAGGAGATTGAAATTCGTCGGCGTGTCTTCTGGGGTGCATTCATTTGTGAAAAGCTTCAGGGTCTATACCTTGGCCGTCCAGTTTTCATTCACCCAAGCGACGTGCATGTGTCTTGTGACTTCACAGATACCTTCGAGGAGTTGGAACCATGGACCCCATATGTCGATCCAATGACGGGCTCTTCTCAACCAACCTTGTTCATGTCTAATCAACCACCCCTGACTTATTCTATATCTGTGTTTCAGCAATTCTGTGCTTTGGCTAAGATCATGACGAGAGTCACTACGAAGCTCTATTCCGTGGGGTCAACAGCTCAAAAGAAGTTACAACAAAGGCAACATCTCGATGATGATCTAAATCAATGGCACCAAGATCTCCCTACGCACTTGATTTATGAACCATGGACGAGAACAACAGACTCCCCATCACTCGCTGCGCCTAATCTCATTATTTTACACATGGTGTATTGGTCATTAATCATCTTACTCCACCGCCCATTTGCGTCAAATCGAGACGTCCAGTCAGCTGAAATCTCAACACACTCATGGAAGAGATGCAGTACAGCAGCTCAAAACATCACCAATCTTGCTTTGTCATATAGATCAACATACCCTTTGCGGAAATCTAGCTATCTCTTGAGCTACTCTGTACGTCGACGCCCAGTTTACATGCCTTATCATGAATTTTTATATGCGCCTAAAATCAAATCAGCAGCATTAACTTGGTCATTATAGGTCTACGTAGCTTGTACGATCCATGTCCATAACGCAGGTTCAACGGGGAGCTGTGGTACCAGCTCTCATACGTCTCTCTTAGGTGCCAGCTTGAGATGCCTAGATGAGCTCGCCGTGCCCAACTGTGGCGTAGCCGATACAACGAGAATAGTCAGGACACTCATGAGAAGCAAGGGGATCCAAGAAACTCAAGGTGACACAATCCTAGTTCCAACCAGCTCTTAGCTCTCCCTGACATGTCGGCAGGACCATTGGAACCCCAGCTAACGACTAACAATAACCTGAATACATCGTGGCAGTTTTTCGGGGAAACTGCATGCATGGGGGGAGTAGACCTGACAAATCCCTTTGCTGATCTTGGATTCTCTGGCCAGGAACTACTTTTTGGATTCATGGACAATAGTTTTTCACCCTCGAACTTGCTCTAGTAATAGTGAAGCATGATGGTAAGATGAGCCCGCACTTCTCCCCGACCCCAGCCCTCTAAAAAGGGAATACGGTTCAAATGTAGCATGAGACAACCTGGGAAGCAAATACCCATGGTCAATCCCAAACCCGTCAATTAACCTGTTTCTCGCCAATTTTGGTCTCAAGGTTTTCTGAAGTGACCGAGAGGCCCCCAATTCCGAAGCCGGCCTAATTTTCTGAGCCATTCCCATCCCTTAAACGGGACAAACACAAATGTAGTTGGAGAAGATGAGCGGAGACCTATTGTATGAGGAGGTGCTATTCACGTGTGCGTACAAAAGTCATCGAACCCGGCACACATTCTCTACTGTCTCCATCGCATCTCAAGATCTTTCATACAAGAATTTATATGGATTACAATAGTATGTAATGATTTGAATCGCTCACAGTTTTTCATAGCCATTTCCCCACAAACTAGTGATTATCGTACGTACACGACATGAAGTTTCCCATTGCAAGTACACGCGAACCAATCCCCCATAAATCGAGGGATAGCAACCTAACGTTTTGCGGAATCACTGGACCCCTCGACGGCCGAGTTTTCGCTTCCGAAGAATACACGTTTCTATCCCCGCTGGCCATGTATCTGATCATGGCATCTGGCAGAGCGTCCGGAGTGGCGTACGAATACTCGTAATATCCTCCTTCATGCTCTTTGCACCTCGACATATAGAGCCAAACACATTCGTATCTATCTTGTGCAACAGCAGCAATCCAGGCGCGTACGGCAGTGTGGACATTCTGGTATCGTACGTTGCTGTCTCCTCTGGCTCCTTGCCCACTGTACTTTCTGGTCCGCTTCCTTTTGTCTCATTTCCACAAGTGAAGCAATAGTAGAAGATGGCTACTTACGCCTTGGAGACACTTTGACCCAAACCAGTGTCCACAGCTGGGTAACACAATGTAGTTCTCATGCGTCCGGTGTTGTATCGGCTGATCGAAGTCCAGGTTTATAAGGCTTAAATTCTTGGACACGCAGATTTGGCACTCGATGTTGAAGTGCTTGCTTTGCTTAACGAGGTCTCCGGTATTGTTGAAGTATTGAAGAATATGGTAGAAACTGTTCGTCTCAACAAGAGTTCCGGTAGCGACCCCTGCAGTTTTATGGCTAGAGGGAGTCATCTTGACTTGTTTCGGGAACTCTAAACTCTATAAGATAAGTACCTATGAATGTGTAGTATCATTTGTACTGGTGGTTGCTGACTTACGGCAAGTTGTTGTATGTGCCGGTTTGTAGTGTGGTTAGATAGGACGCTGATGAGAGACAATAGAAACCATTGGAAGTTATTTGATAAAGAAGGTAGATCGTACAAAAAGGAGAAGGAAAAGGGGGGGGGGGGGGATGGGGGGAAAGGAAGAAAAGAAAAATGCGGACGTATCACCCAAGTATGGCAATCCGTAAGCGAAGAGATGTGTTTTGGGGAGATGTAGATCAAGAACGAGTTGGCTGAGAGAAGCATATTCAAGATAAGAATATAAACGATTAGGGACTAGTTTCTTAGGCGAGTAGTAGAGTAATGCGAATACAGAAAATGAATGAGACCAATTGAACGAGAAAAGTCCACTATGAGAGACTCGTAATGAAGTTGGTTCGGATTAATTGGCTATCTGAATAGAGTCAGATGGGTCCTAATTCTAGTACGTTAACTAGTTCCTGCCCCCCTTTTGTCTAATTGAAACGCCAAGCTCTGGTTGAGCGGTAGCTGGTCCAACGCTATCACGATGTTTTATTTCTCCCGTCCCTCTTCATTCTGCCTCTGCCGCCGCTACGACTGGCGCGGCTGCAGCGGTAGCAACAATAGTAGCAACTACGTGCTGCAGGGGAAATTATGAAAGGCCATGATTAAGCCTTATTCTAGAGGAAGATTGACGCACATAGCCTTTCGAACGATTATCACAGTAAGACACCTAATTATTGGGAAGAGAATAGAGCACAAATCTATCAAGTAGGTATGGATCTAATGACTCCAGTTGATAAACTCCTTTTCTCTCTAGCGCCTAGGCTCTAGGTGGTTGAACCTCCCAACCGCTGCACAGTCAACCCCGGCCTCAGCTACCCCCTACAACTTTGCTCCAATTGTACTGTAAATTGGTTTTTGTATTTCCGATATCGATGTGTGTAGTGATTGAGTGGCAGCACGACCAGCACGTCGTCCAAACACAGCACCCGAAGTCAGACCGCTTCCACCCGGATAGTTGTCATAGAAAATGCCGCCCAACATCTCGCCCGCAGTGTAGAGCCCAGGAATAGGCTGGTTTGTAATCGATGAGAGAACAGCTGATGTCTCGGGTTCAACTGCCAATCCTCCGAAAGTGAATGTGACCCCGCAAGTTACCTTGACGGCCAGGTAAGGACCTTGGTTCAAAGGTAAAGCCCAGTTTGACTTGGGTAACGGCAACCGTTTCCGACCAGACTGTGTGGAAAGACCATCCTTGACACTGGGATCCCATGACTTACCGGGATTCTCACCCCGGAATGCCTCTGCTGCTTCATTGTATGTTGTGATAGTGTCAATAAACTGGACTGTATTGCTCAGGCCGTGACCCGTGAGCTTCTGAGCCAATTCTTCGATGGTGTCGGCTTGGATTCTCTCCACGACCTCGTCGCGATACTCTTCGGAGCGCAGCCAGGGAATTCCCTGGGAATCCCACACTTGGAATGCAAAGTGACCGGGCTGCGCCAGAATAGCCTTGCCAAAGATAGCGTAAGTGTAATTGCGTAGGTCGACGCCCTCGTCGACGAACCTATTTCCGTCCCTATTCAACATCAGACCTAATGGGTATCCTGACTTCGTGAACTCATTGGAGATGATTCGATCGCCACTGTTGGCCGGGGCGTTAGCGTCCCAGGCGACAGAATGGCAGCCAGACCAATTCCCGGCTTGTTTCGCGCCCGCTTGCTGAATGGCCATCTCTAAACATGTCCCGTTGTTAAACGGCGTCCCGCGCACTTTCGCAAAGTCCCATGTAGGGCCAAGATACTGTGCCCTTAAACGGGGGTTGGCTTCGAACCCTCCAGCTGTCAGAATGACAGCGCCAGCACGAATCTCCTGAACTCTCCCTTCGGGACCCTGTGCCACTACTCCATTGACACGGCTGGATTGAGGATCAATGATCAGATTTTTTGCTGCAGTCGAAAATGCAACCTGAACCCCAAGCTTTGCAGCGGCTCGGCGGTGGTCCTCGATCAGACCTTTCCCACCATCCTCTGTCTTCAAAGCGAGGCCGCCCCAGAACTTGATGCGCCCATCAACCTCATACGCCTGCCGATTGAAGGACAATTGGTAGCGCACGCCGTGCTTGGCCAACCACTTAATCGCCTCATTAGACTCTCGGACGAGGATGCCGGCCAACTCGGGGTCGGCTCGACCGAGACAGATCCGTTTAATGTCGCCTGCGAAGTCGGCCTCGGTATACGGTTTCACGTCAATCTTATCCCGCTTTTCATCCGGGACGTTATTTACGATGGGCAGGAGATCCTCCAGACCGTTGTGGACGGTCCTGAAGGCACCTGCTGTAAAATAGGAGTTGCCGCCCGCCCACTGCTCCGAGGCCGCATCGATAAGTAAGACCTGACGGGCACCGGACTCGGCGGCCGAGATGGCAGCGCTGAAGCCAGCGTTACCGCCTCCCACGACCAGAACATCAGTTTCGATAACTTTGTGTGACATGATCGCTTGCTGAAACAGTTAGGTCGATTAATAAGATGAAGACTGAAAAAAGATCGAAGTTGATGACGCAATTTTTATATTACGTATTCAAGCATTTCAACATTAACTCGGGCCGTTTAGTCTTTCTCGAGGAACTTAAGGGCATACTACTTCTATCAGATCACACTTCGTGAAGAAAGACTTAGCTAGCTGCGGTTTCATGTAGGTACCACATGCCATACCAAACTGCCGGCGACATGAAGCCCGACGGGAAGAGTATGTGGATACCTGTTCGGGCTAGTCCAGTGGGCGTGAGTGTCAAGGCATGCGGGCAGTTCCAGTCCGTCATCCCGTTTTCTCCGTCGCATCGATATATACCAATTCAAGCTGGGTCATTCCCATTCAAGAATAAATGAATAAAAGAAATAAAAAATTTAGTAAACTCACACTTACATTGATTCGGCATATAGTTTATTCACAAAGGGTTTTCATCTATTTTGATAAATAATCCCAGGCACGATACACCTACTAAGTACTTTTACCTGGTGTAGACCACGGAGGTCCATATACCTACCACGGCTATGCGGACGGAGTCAACGGAGTTTGCACTCCGCCAATTCCTCGGTAATCTCACCTACATGAGCAAATCAGATGGTTCCGGTTTCAGACGAGGGACCAGGTGAAAAGTCCTTGAGTCAACTAGGTATTACAACCAGGTGATCGATGCACTTATGCTCGCTTATGGTCTTAAAAAGCTCCTCCAAACGCAGCCGGCAGTAGCGCAACCAACACTGAAGCTTTACGTGTCAAACGCGAGGCGGGAACTTCAGTTTAAAACACCCTCATCTTTGGCAAATTGAATATAGGACTGATACGCCGTCTCAAAATCGCCATACTTAGTAGTACTCTTCGCATTATGATCAATAATCAATTATAGCTAAATCGTAGTGATTGCATCGTTCACTATGCATATTGTAACTATCGATTATCTGGCAAGGAGATGAGCATGATTTATATAATCTAATACTTGCTTAGTAAATTGAATGCCATGATGCAGAGTTGCTGAGATAGATTGGCACTGCTTCTCTTGTTGTACGGCAGCCAAGAGGTAGGGTGAACCCGAGACTCTCTGCATAACAACGTTGATCTTATACTTACTCGCCTGTATTATCATTTTCTTGAAAATGCGCGAGCAGTAGTAGAATTTCCTTTGTGGAAAAGTAAAACGCAAAAGCAAAACCGTAACAGAAAGCTAGAAAAGGGGTACTGGCACAGAATAAGACATAAGAGAAATAGTGCTACCCAGGTACATAGCAATGTCCAGGGATGCCACTCCCAGAAAATATATTCACTTATGCATTGATATCTTTAAACCCGCATGCTAATCGAGATGGAACTTTAACGCATGTGATAGCATCGAACCCCACCAAAAAGCTCGATTTTCAGGGTCCTCCCGTCTGTCCTGTCAGCTTTCCATCGCAATCAACATACTGTACACTCACCCAAGTAGGGAAAACAAAAAAGAAACGCACATCAATCAGTAATCTAATCTCGACGTCTCACGAACGAAAACAATGCCTTCCGTCAAGAACCCCAACGGGCCCTCGAAAAACCGCCTAGCAGCGCGCACCGCGAAGGCGCGCAAGCACTCAGCGAAGCAGCTGGCGCGCAAGACGCAGGAAGAGAAGCACAAGATCGTCAAGGCCGACGCGCGGCGAGGGGCGCGCGCAGGCCTGCTGCCGACGAGCGGGCCGAACGCTGCCGTCAGCGCCAAGAAGATGCGCAAGCTCGAGCGCAAGATGGGATATGCGCTGAAGCGGAAGATGGAGGCTGACGGCGAGGTCGAGATGAAGGGTTCGTTGTTTTTCTCTTTCTCCTACTTGTGCCTTCCACTATGTCCCTTCTCTTTGCTTGACATGTTCAGAGGACCGGGGAAAGGGGGAGCACAGGAAGTGAGAGAGGCATTGGTCTAAATGAATGACTGCGTGGATGCTAATGTTTGTTTTCTTGTAGATGTATCTGAAGAAACCGACGCCAAGACCACTAAACAACAGAAGAACAAGAAAGCGCAGGACGATATGGCCGTTGACACGGACAACATCTCATGAGCGTTTGGCGAGAGGAATTCGGCATACAGAGTGCTGAGGAGACAGATTACCTCTAGTAGCCTACAGGTTAAATGATGTATATGTATGAGGGTCCTTGGCCCCCTGGAAGCGTATCTCCGCTGCTTCGGTAAGCGCTCCACGGGCTACATTATCATTGAGAACTATGTCTGCTTGAGAGGCTCATGCCGGCATGATAGCCGGATGCCTTCATCATAGGGCTATACGAGTGGCGTCAATTTGGTCGGTCAATATTGAATTTGGCTGGCCAAGTCAAATCAACCAGGCCACAGCGTCTTGTGAACCAAGCTCGCATCGACCACACTCACGTGAACAGACAGAAAGGTAGTCATACTAACTCTGTCTGGGGCCATACACAAATTCAGCTTCGGTTAGATGGCCCAATTAATAGAGTATATTGAAAAGACGGATCTTGATGGGCCGCAAGAGTCGTTTTATGTAATGATAATGTACAGTGCTCTCTGTGCGCACGTCTACCCAATATTGCTATGAGCTGTATGTCGTTACCGTAATATGCTGCCGTATTTATATAAATCGTAGAAAGACTTTGCCTCCGGTGTAAAAATGCCGTGACCGAGATAAATAAGGGTATCATGACGCGTTGCATCAACCAACTCCAAGTGCTTCATGCAACACTCTCGCTTCTCTATGTTGTACGATCAACCCCCCAAAAACACAGAATTGACTTCGTCTCAACGTGAAATGACTACCTGACGAGTTCTACACGAAAACTCGGAGCTTGTTAGCTCGCAGGGTACTATGATCTATCAAAAGATCTCCTCTGCTTACCAAAATGTGTGCCTCAACGCCGACGAGCATTGGACAGTGCTTGCTGTTGTGAAAAAATGGTTGCGTCGCTTCATGAATGTGACCTATTACATAATTTTGGCATTATATCGTGAGACGCCGTGAAGTCGCAGGCCATTTCATAGAAGAGCCTTCTGCGGAAGCACGCTGGCACAATTCTCCAGACTAATGCGCTGATTCGTCCCGTGACCATGGGTTCAAAGCTCACCAGTAGACCCATTCAAGGAACCACTGAGACCAGGGACGACTCATGGTATTGGGCGCCCTCAGCCTATTATGGCAAAAATTAGGAATGTTGCGGGTCGTACGGCCATCACACTCGCATCGACATCCGACGCCGCCTTCAATCTCGGGCGCCCAGGTCTGGTTGGCCACGTTCAATGCTTTCGACTCGGGAAGCTGCCCTCCGGGTGCATTGGCTGGACACTGGTAAAATGTATCATGTCTATAACCAATGTCGGCGAAGTGATGTATTTGATGAGGCTCAGCAAGCATATTCACAGCGAGAGTGTGAACTGGTGCGTCTCCCCACTATCGTAGTCATTTCTATTAGCGGCTTGCTTCGACTGGGACATCTCCAACAGACCATGATACCGGACAGAACACCAGATTGGCGTTTTCGAGTTGGATTGTTGAATTGACATGGGAACTTAAGGAGAGACATACCCTTTCATAATAGAATCCACCGTCCTTGTCAAGCTTTTCGAAGAGCGATTGATATCTTTCGCTACGGAAGAAATCAAGGTCCGCAATTTCGAAGTTGCTCCAGTAGTGACAGGTATTCCACCCATCTCCGTATTTATCCCGATGAGAGAACCAGCTCAAGTAGTTGCGAAATGGCCAGGGGACCCACGACGGGGTAATACCGGCGTTCCACATGGAGGTGGTGGGAATGTTCTGGGACTCTTTCCAGTCGGACACCTTTCGAAAAAGGCTGGGGCAGGTTCGCTTCTCCTCCCAGAGCGCTATGGTATAGCCGTAGACTTTCTTGTGGCGAGCCATCTCACGAAAGGGATCATAGGTAATGGAGCAGGAGAAATCAACGTCAGGTTCTAGCCGCCAATACCACTTGTATTTCTTGAGCGCTTCGACTTGGTAGAAGTACCTGTGATCGTGAGAACATGAACGGACGCAACTAGACTGGGGAAAAGGAGGCGACGTACCCTGAAAAGAAGCGACACATGTGATGATATGTTTCCTTGCCGGCATACAAAATGCCGCTCTCGCCTTGGCTCTTAATGCTGGCTCGGGCGTCGTCCTCATCGACCCACTCCGGGAACAGCCACTCCTTCTTGGGCACGTATTCGAAAAAGGTCTCGGCGCTGGTGGTGGCGTTTAGGGTCTGGATGAAGTCGTCGCTCCAGGGCTCGTCATTCAGGAAGACGATGGGGTACTTGAACCACCGATTGAAGTGGCGCTCGAGGCTATCGACCGAGTGACGAGCCTGCTCGATCTCTTCATTGCGGGCCAGCATAACGATGGCAGCATTTTCACGGGGAGCGCTGACTTCAGGTTCCTGGCAGGTCGTGTAGAAAGGGGTGTCTAGCTCGCGGCTGGGGACGGGGACTCGGAAGCGAAAGACGTGGACGACGACTTCGAGGAGGGTCGCAACGAGCACAACCCACAGAATGGGCGACTTGTGGAGGCCACGCCGTCGCAGGCGCTGTAGACGCTGCAGGAACCGGTGGTGTAGCATTGGTGCGTGATGGTCTGTCTGGTTCTGGTTCTGGTCGAGCGCACGAGACAAATGAAGTGCGCCCGAACGGGCAGGACGGGACAGGTCAGGACAGGGTTATTGATATGATAATACCATTGTTTTCTCAAAACATTGCGCGTCAATTCATATAGAGACAGCTCCAGCTATAGACAAGATAGAAGTACACCAAGTCGCCGGGTCTGCAGCCTCAGAGCTATGCATACACTTTTTGCATCGCGAAGCAGATGGTTGAAGGGCTGCTGACCGCTGCAATCCTATCAGATAAAGTCCCAACATTATTATTAAATGGCCGGTGGAGAAACACCCAGATAGGTGCTGCGGCCCCGGGGAACCCCTGCAGGATTTGGGATAGGGGGTACCTATATTGGGGCAGGTACCGGTACTGCAGCACCCAAGGCAGTTGAAGCAGTGCTGGAAGTCCCTAGTTCCAACTTAGTCTGCCTTGTCTGGCAGGGGATGCGCGCCACCATCAGCGACAAAGTGGAACACCACGCCTCTGTAATGCACAGTGGCAGTGCTACCCAAGCAGTACCCGAGACCCAAGCACCAACGGTTCTTATCCCCTTGCCCTATGCTCCTTCTTACCTCCCTACATACATACTTGAGTACTTGCTTACCTTGTAAGCAGGTATAGAAGATGACGTTGTGGCCGTCCACGGGTTGCATAGAAAGACGCTGTCGCATCCGTCCAGGGTGGGTCGGCGCAGCTCAGTGTGAGGGATCGTCATCTCTTTTCTGCAACACAGCTAAAGTTAGCTTTCTCTTCATAACACACCTACATAAGAGATACCTGCCGAGCCTGCCTGGCCTTGGCAGACTAGCGTTGGCATCCGTCTGACATTCGCATTTGGACCAACGCATCCTCTTCGTCATGCTGTGATCTCTCAGGCAATGCCATCTCAGAGGACCGATCATTCCACGGTCCTCAGCCGCTCGTTGAACTATTTCAGCCGACAGTATCCAGCTACAACATCAAATACAAACAATAGTACGACATCGTGAGATTCGCACGTCTCCTTACCGGTCACGCATGGCACTCGCTTCCCATTGTCCACTTCCGCCGGCACATCACCGCCCTACCTAGGTATCTTCTGCATGCTCTGTCATTCTAATATGCGCTCGTGACCCAATTGGCTCGTCACGACGCTCACAACAAAGATACGACCGAGCACGCTCCAGCATGTCTCGCTGGCTTCCTAGATACAAGCCGCGTTGGGATGGCCTCTCTCTGCTCCGCCGCCGCCGGTCCTCGACGGTCCTCCTGATCGTCCTTGCAGTGCTCCTTGCCCCCTATCTCTGGCCCTTCCTTTACGATTTTGGCGACTGGGTGCGCCAGACGAACCCCTGGTCAGAGCAGTACCGCGTCGAGCAGGACTTCGTCTCAGCCCCGGATGAGCTCGATTGTCTCTACGGCAGGACACTCCCCGTCACCGCCACGACCGAGCCGTTCGTTGAGACGGAGCCGATACCGAACCACGTTCACTTCATCTTCGGCCTTAGCAATCCCTACGATGATCCCGGAGTCGGCACCTTCAACTTCATTTCTTATCTTGCCGTGCGGAGCGCCATCGTCGGTATGCGAGCCGATCACGTCTCGCTCCATTATACCTACCTCGCCGATCCGCCCGCCCCTGAACCAAACAAGGACCCCTTTTCCAACCCCTGGGTCCTCCGTCTCAAAGATGACGTCAACCTCGTCTATCACTCGCCCGAGGAAATGGCAGCTTTGAAGAACGAGCCAGGCGCCCATTGGCAGGTTGCTCATATCTCTGACATTCTGCGCCTCAGGCTGCTCCGGGAACAGGGTGGCATATACCTTGATATCGATGCCTTCGGCCTTCGCCCCTTTACCGATCTCCTGACGTCGCCTCGTGATATAGTCATGGGCCATGAAGGAGGCGATCGTGGCGGTCTCTGCAATGCGATCATGGTTGCCCGCAAGAACAGTACTTTCATCGACCGCTGGGCAGCAGAGTACAACAATGTTGACCTTTCACATGAATGGAATTTTCACAGTGTTGTTTTACCAAAGAGACTCCAGCTTCAAAACCCAGATGAAATCTGCGCTCTGCCACCCTCGACTTTCTTCTGGCCTACGTGGACTTGGCACCACGTCCAGTGGATGCACGAACCACTCACGCGGCAACAAGCTCGCCAATGGGCCGTGGAGATAGATCGTAACGGCGGAAGTCTCTTTGGAGAACAGCTCGCCTATCACTCCTGGAGCCAGATGGCTTGGGATCGATTTCTTAGCAAACTTACACCCGAGAAGGTTCGCACACGCGACACGCGCTTTAATATCTTAGTCCGACGATTTCTACAGGACGATGTTGGCTCTGTCTGGCAATAGAACGGCTACGACGACACAACAACTAAATGGCACAAAGTACAACGGTGGTATTGGGATATGTCTTGAAAAGAAGAAAGGCGTCTGGTGTTAGAAACTTGTATAGCACATTATGACTTTAAAACACGGCATGCGGACGCACAATTGGATAGTGTACTGAATCGATCACGGCGGCGATACGAAAACTTATAGCATCCTATGGCGTTATTTTTCAGTGGTCACCTCTGTCGCTCCTGTCTATAGATACCAATGCCTTGATAGTAACAGAGCACAAGCTTAGACTTGTAAGACTATAGATATACTTATACTATTTGCCCTTCTCTCTCCACTGATCAAGTAGGATGCTGCGCATATTGTGCTATTCTAATCCATAATTTACATATAAAGTTCAATACAACTAACTCAGATTGGAGCATATATTACGTCGATGCTAAAGAATGGCATTATCCCCTCGTTACTAATGTTGGGATGTCCATACATGCAACAAGATCGCTCTTTGTGTTAGTAGAGTAAGCCCAAGCACATTCACCGTCAAAGGGGAAACTCATTCCCTTAGTTCCAGCGGCCCCGTGAAAGCGATTGTTAAAGTAAGAAGGCCATTGACAAGAGCACACAGCCGCTTTGTCGCCTCAATCCTTTCTCCTTGGCTCCCTATCCATAAAAGCAACTGTGTCTCCCCTGAGGCGGTATCTATGAAGACCTCGATCATATACTCCCTACTTCCATCAATTCAGATCTCGAGAGCAATCTATTCATTGTAACATAAAACCCATCTGCGATACTATCAACTTAGTCACTTAACCCACACAAGAGAGAAAGCCCTCCAAGAACGCAAAAAATGTCAACACAAACACCCAACAGGGAGCAAACCGTCGGCCTCTTCGACGAAATGCCTCACCGCTACATGTTCGTACCCGGAACCGGAGAGTTCACGGCGCGCTGCAGGGAAAAGGCGCTTGCCATCGGACGGCCTGTATACGTTGTCCTGGACTCCGCGGGTGAAATCGCCGGGGTACGTGTGCCGCACTACGTCGTCGATTCGCTCATTTTCGAAGAAAGCATGCAAGAAGAAAGCGAGGAAGAGGTTAGTAACCCCGTGAATACAAATACGGGTGAGGATGAGGACGCGGATTCAGATTGGGAGACCGAAGCTCTTCTGCGCATGTGTGGATTCGACCCGGATAATTGTCGCGGTGAGTCTGACTGGGTTGAGTGTGATGAGGATCTCGGCGCTGCTGACGATGAGTATATGCCTGGCTCCGACACGGATGACGCCGATTCGAGCGTTTGTGATGAGAGTGTATACGGGTCTGATTTGACAATGGATGAGGATGATGAGTAGGTATGTTGATGAGTTTTACGTGAAAGATTAGTAAGTCGTCTAAGCTGGGTAGTAGCCGCTGGTTCGGCTCTCGACTTGGCGTAGACGTACCTAATGACTAACTTGACAGCATCGCCGAGTTGAGTCTCTTCTTTATACTTAGCGAGCTCAGCATAGCCTCAGGAAAAGATCTACTCAATAAGAAATTAATAGAAGAAAATCATGAAATTAATCACGTTTTTGATTGTGCACTTATTTGGAAGCCACGGTGAAGTATCCTATATTGCAAGTCTACCGGGGTATCGCTTTTTCTTTTCCAAGTAACCCGCGCCAATTCGCGTATGCCATTGATAGTCCATATTGAACACATACGCCTTTGTTATGGACTTTGTATATACACTACTACTTATCTTCACTTAGCTGTATCAGCTAAATAGTTTATTGAACCATTTGGAAAACTCGTTCCTGTACACGATAGTCAGTAAAAGCCAAAGCAGTACAAGAGACTAATGCTGTAGTAGGCGGGGCATTATAGCAAGAGATGGTATTGTACGTACCTCGGCGGGTTCGGTATGTAGTTTCTAGTGTATTCTTCGACCTCTTCCAAATCCTGTTGAAGGTCGACACTGGCAGGCGCGTATATCTTGGTCCTATGTATAATCTTCCAGCCGAAAAAGAGTACGGGAAAGGCAGCAACAGACGTGTACCTAAATGCTCAGTTAACTCTATGGCCCCTCTCGACACCATGTTCTGATAGTAAGTACTGACGAGAAGAGGAAGCTCGCGACGTCCCAGTTGCCTGGTAAAAACACAGTGTATCCACCGACGAGGGCGAAAACAAAGGTCGCTCCGAGACCATAGTATGCTGCATACGGTTGCAGGTACCCCTTGTACGGCAGCGAGTCTCGACTGATACCTTGGGCCTTGAGAGCACGGTGGAAGCAGAGGTAGGTACAACAGACGACGCAGTAGTTGACTAGTTGTGATGCGGTGATCAAACTGACAAACCAACTCAAGACAACTGAGGTACCCTGGGAAACCTGTAGGAATGATAATAGCGCGATCAGCAGCACAAAGATGACGCAGTAGATAGGTACGCCTTTCTTGGTACACTTAACGAGGAACCTCGGTGCTTTTCCTTCGAGCGCAAGCCCATAGAGTGACCTGGACGCACAATACACGTAGCTGTTCCCGGCGGAGAATGCAGCCGTCAAGATGAGGGCATTGACTATATGTGGAAGAATTGGTATGCCCAGTCGATTCATAGCAACGACGTAAGGTGATGCAGCCGCTCCCGGTAGGTTGTCCTCGTAAGCAGCCTTCAGTTCGGCGTCGTTATAAGGAACGAGCACGCCGACGGCAAGCGACCCGAGGCAAAAGAACGTAGTCAAGCGGTAGAAGACGGCGTTGAATGCCTTCGGCAGAACCTTGCGGGGATTCTCCGCTTCTCCAGCTGCCATCGAGACGTAATCTGGGCCGGCCACGGCCAACGACGCGAAGATGAGGCATTGTAGGAACCCCTGGAACCGGCCAAGCGAGCCAGTGGTGTAATACTCGGCGAATGCACCAGGCTCATACCAATAGCGGAAGCCAAAGTGATCGTGCTGGGGATTGCCACCGACAGCCACAATAAAGGTAAAGATGAGGAGGCCAACAATCAGCAGCACTTTGCCCAGTGCGGCCCAGAACTCGGTCTCGCCATACCACTCGATAGCCAAAAGGTTGATCAGTGCATAAAGCACAAGTACAATGGCAATGATCCCACCAGCTGGCACGATATCGCTCCAGTAATGTATGATCACGTTGCAGGCCGTGACCTCGAAAGGCACGAGCGCGGCTTCAAAAATGAAGAAATTCCAGCCGGCGGCAAATCCGAAAGCCTCGTCGACATACCGTCCGGCAAACCGGATGAAGGGCGACGAGATGGGTAGATAGGTCACCATTTCCGCCAAGCAGAAGGTCACGGCGAGGATAACGGTACACCAGAGAGTGAAGGCGAGGAACAGGCTACCCGGCCCACCCTGAATGAGTCCTTTGCCAATTTGCACGTAGAGCATAGTACCGATAGTGCCACCGATACCGATCAGCTGGATATGGCGCGGCTTGAGTCTTCGGTGTGTGCCATCCATTTTACCGAGCTCTACGGACTCGGCACGCTCCGACTCTGCCATCGCCGGGTCCGTAGTCTTCGAACCATCGTGGTGGCTGTCTATTCCCACGTCCACCGCCATTCGAGCGGGTTGTGAGAGAAATTTGTTTATACAGCGGACTTCCAAACCAACCGCTTGCGAGGTAGGTAGTTAGTTAGCTGAGCAGAGTCTGCGCGCGCAAATAGTTAGTGAGCCCCACTGTCTCCCGAGAACGAACTATGTTGTGTTCAACTGTAAACTGTTTGGTGTAAGAAAGCTGAACGGACATAGTTTGTGTTACCTTGAGGGTCGGTGATTGTAAGACATCAATTCAAGAGAATGCCTATACGGTCAATTATTGCGTATGAAGGAGATTGAGACACAAATGCTACACAAGTGAAAGATAGGAGCTAAATAAAGGGGAAACGGATAGTCTCGATCTGGTCCCTTGGTGTTCTATTTTCGTCGAGTATAGCACAAGAAGCTCGGGCAAATGGAGAGAAAGTGGAATACTCTAAGCGACAATGGACGTTGTATATAAAACCGTTTTCTGTGGAATGCTCCTATAGCGGTCTGTCTCGGGCCTTTGTGCGCGAGCAGTCACCAAAGTCCTATCTACCATTCATGCAGGGCCAATGAGCTATCCCAGAGGCTTGGCTCAGGCACGGCTCCGAACTGGTGGCAACATGGTGGCATCGACAAGACCAGACTAAACTCAGGTAGCTGTAGTATCGTGCTGACCGAACGGGCGCCGATGAAAACCTGCTAGGTGCCGGAGACTAGATTGATAACGTTACCCGCATGGCCCCTTCCAGAGCCACCGCCTAGTGGGAGGATGCAGCTCCGCCGACAATAGGACGACGGATTGAAGATCGCCTAGCATGGTCGTGGACATTGTCAGACATCCTGCAGTGGTTTCCACGCTCCGGGACCCTCGGCGGTGTCGTAAACCACGATAGAAGCTGGCGACATCATTGAACCAACTTGGCACAAGACAAAGTGAGGTGAGATTACCCCTGCACTCGTTGTGTGAGTGACTTGCCATCAAGCCTTACAAGAGGCATGTCTACGCTAATCACATCAAAGGCCAAGCGGGTTTATTAGTTGGTCTACCAATGAAATGACGCTGCAGGTCACTCTGCAGATAACCCTGCCATGGCAGCAATTGGATGGGATGCAACTCGTTGCAGAGGAACATTTCTGTCGCCATCTTTCCTCCGAGCCCGACGTACTATTTTCCGTCGTGGCATATCTAGCCTAATGCAGTGATCAGATACATACTCCTAGACATTCGCCTTTTTGCCCCCTTCTGTTTTCGCTCAAAAGGATACGTAACAAAGCGGATGTGAAATTATCGAAGGCTGGCGCGCTTGTTTAGCAGACTAATCGCGTTTGGCGCGCTGAAAAACATTGTGCAACAGGTGCGGGATATGCAAAGATTGCGGGTCATAGCAGGCGAAAACTGAACTTGGTAGTAAGAGGATTAGGGTAACGTAATGTCGTGGGGATTGGGGTCTGACGATGCGCGTGGAGGTGGAACTTGAGCGAGATGAAAGTTGTCTGATAGGTCTTCCCCGAGGATATCTCATCTTGCGCTACTAGTCTAGTTAGAGTCGCATCAGCCACTAGCGTCGCAACTAGTCTCATATGTTTCGCCTCAATTGCCTCGGATCTGTCGAGATGTAGGATTTTTCGGTACCACTGGTCGTTTGGTGGGACCCAATCAACAAGCTTCCCTAAGTTGATTATCCGGATGGCAGCCAGCTTCAGACAAAACATTTCTTATTGGTAGAGTGTCTTCCCATCCTTCTTGCATGATGGAGAGAGCTCAAGTCGCGGTCACACCTTGGGGGTGTCGATTTATACTTGAACACTGGCTGTCCTATGTTTGAAATTGTGACTAGAAGTCACTCTCAGGTGGTTGATGAGAGTCAAAGAAAAGCGATGTCTTCCCTCTAAGTGCCTGGCTGACAGTATCGCACACAGTAGTAACAAATTCGTTCGATTGCAAGAGTACCCCTAGTTCCTGGCTTGTAAACCAACTTGCCCGATCCATATTGCCTGAACCAAGGACAGCATATTCATCATCGACCGTGATAAGTTTTAGGTGCGAGTGAACCGGCTCCTCTGGTACTTGCTGCAACTGGCTCTCCAAAAGCGGATGGAAATAAGAGATCTTCAGATATCCTAATGTCAATGGTCGAGCCTCTAGATCAGCCACAACATTGGAGTCTACACTGTCGCTTCCCGCGGGGTGTACGAAACGTTTCAAAAGGTTTCTATAGCGTTTAATGAACGATCGCAAGCACCATTCAGTGGTCGTGCCCCCTGTCAGTATCTGTTCCAGTACCATCAGCCCCTTGCTTGTAACAACGGTCACGTGAATCCCTCGCTTCAAGGCTTCCAACAGGGCATCAATCACGGCTACAGATGTCAGATTTGGTGTCTGGATATATATCTTCGCTTCGGCCATGGCGATGAGACGTAAGACCGCACAGTTCAATGGAGTAAGAGGTGGGTGTGGAGAGTGTTGCCAAGGGAAAGGACGAAATCGAGGATTACAATGGTGAGATGAAGGCAGTAGGATTGTTGGTATGCCATCAAGCTGCAGCGTCACCATATGCGTCGCCGGACTTTGAATCGAGATCAGCCCAGCTCTTCCATAGCTAGACAGGCCATCAACTCGCTGCTGCGGGCGATCGGTGGCTGGCAGTCCTTTGTCTGTCTCCAAATTTGGATCCCAGACACCACGGTAGAATCTGAGCAGGGTGGTGACAACGGGACCGGTGAGCTCAATACAGCCCTCCAACCAGGGTTCCCATGACACATTGGCGCTCGGGAGCCAGGCCCTCTGGCGATCAACGATGAGAAATTTGGGGTGCATCACGCTAAAGGGCAGGAAGAACAAGCTTTTAACCTGCAAGTTGATGCGACCTGCTCCCAACAGCTCGGGCTCGGGCAGTCCTAGCTTTGAGACCCATGTTGAAGGAGGGTAGATGTAACCATCTCTGGACCGCGGATGGAATAGCTTCTGGAAGAAGGATCGTGATGAAAAGCAGATGCGAACCTCCAAGGGTGACAGTGTCCCGCGAGTTGGATGTAAGCTGCGAACGCGTTCCTCTCGCAACTTAGCGAGCTGTTCTAGCGTCTCTCGCAAGGCATTGAGAGTCGACGACTGTGCCCAGAAACACGTCACGAGAATCACCTCATGTTCTGCCTCAAGTATTGCTGGAAGAAGCGATTGAGTGTAGATAGAGGCGCCCGTGCCTATCTCGAAAGCCACCGGACGGGAGGTAGTGACCAAGGCTTCAGGCTCAGAGCAAACATACGATGGGAAGTCATCGGAGCAGGCGGAGCTCGATTGTTTGATAGAATCGATCCATGGCTCCTTGAAACGACCGAAGGTGGTCATCTATAGCAGTCGTCTAATGCCAATGCAAAGTTGTTATATGTTCCGCAGCAGTATCAGGGGCGAAAGCCAGCAAGAGCAGGAAGACAACACGCGGTTGGGTTAGCAACTGAAACGAATTGGGACTCAGTGTTTCTAAGCGATGTATAATAAGTTCACTATTTTGGATTACTCCGGCTTGAAAGTAAAAGGGCGAGGCTTGTTTCTTGGTTGATTAAATGGTCTTGCTCGGAGGTGGTGATGATAATGATGTAGGTACCTATGTACATACTTAAGCTAGTACGGGATGCCAAGACAGCTGGAGATTGCCCTTGTCTCAGAGCTGCCAGGTGTAAAACTGTCTTCCGGGCCGTCAGTAACAGCGGTCGTAGCACTGCTACTGTGCAGGTCTTTAGCTTCCAATTGAACTCTAGTCACCAAGGTACACCTCACCAGCAATTTGTCGACTCAATCCTCTAACGTTTTTTACGCTTCATCACCAATACTAGCTTGCCATGGGCGATATTCCAAATGTATATGTGCCAACAAAAATATGTATGCACCTGCTTCTCTACAGCATGTCTCTATATTCTCAAATTGCATGCCGACGACCACCATCTATGCATGCAAACCCGCAGCTGGTGTGAAACCCAGCTGTGTCCAACCTCTCTCTCATCTATCTACCACTTGTTCCGATTGACCTGACACCGCCGCTCCTGGCTTGATGGAAATTGGGTAGTAGAATAGCTCCTTGGGGTCGACTTGTGTCTTCAGCTGTTGTAGCCTAGGCATATTTTTGCCCCAATACATCTGCTGCGCAGCTGTTCTGTTCAGCGAGAGATCCGGGTAGTTGACGTACATGCCGAAGTCTGATGCGGGAATGGACTTGGTCGTCGCCGCCGTCCACTCATCCACCAGCTTGACTGCTTCCGACGGCACCGTCTTCGTCGTGGACCGGTAAAAGAACTGGAGTATGTACAGCTTGTCGCGATGCGTGTACGAAGACAGCGCGTGATCCGTATTCCATACCGCTGAATTATTGCCTCCTTGCACGTCAAGTTGGAAGAACCACGCACCCGAGACGTTCCTGGCTTGGTCATACCAGTAATTTACGAAGTCTTGCGCCGCAGCTCCGCTCAGACCTTTGAGTTCGAGACTCTTGCCGTAAAACGTCTCTTGCTAGAGCAAGTCTCGTCAGTACGTCATGCCCTCAGCATCTACGGCTCAGAGTACATACCTCGTTGTGTGGGTGTGTCTGGTTTAGGCTCATGGTTGCGAAGTGTTCCAGACTTCCAATCCAGTCTGTCGTACCCGTTGCAAGAATGGAGCCTCCAGTCTTAGCCAAGAGCGGCGCCAGGGCACTTTGGAGCCCTGTCTTCTCGCCGTAGTAGACTCCCTCCAGCTGAGTCATTCGCTGTGTTCCCATGATGCGCATGTTTAGTTCTGCCGGCATGGTATTAAGAGTGTAGTCTTCGAGCGCTGCCAGTGCCGCTACCGATGTCTCCTTCTTCAATGGCAAATTGGCAACAAACCAGGTCAAGTTTGCTGGAGGCGCAAATGTATTAAGTTCGAACGACGTTACTACACCGAAATTCGACCCGGCACCGAGCATACCCCAGAAGAGATCCGAATTCTCTGTTGCTGAAGCGTGAACAAGACTTCCATTTGCTAACACAATATTCAATCCGACTATCCAGTCAAGGGCCAATCCGTGAGTGTGACCGCTCAACCCGAAGCCACCATGAAGAGCATGACCGGCTAATCCGACCCTACATACGTGTTAACTTGCGACTTGCGTCAGTTGCATTACCACATACCCAGGACAGGTGCCATGTGCTATGGCGCGTTTTCCTTGAGCCCAAAGTTCCACGGCAAGGTGACCCAGCCGTGTTCCTGGCTCTGCTGTTGCAATGTTCGTCTTATTATCTAGCTTGACTGCAAACATGCGGTCTAACTGAATGACCAGATGGCCATCCTCGCCTCCTAGTCCATATGATCCATAGCTATGGCCACCGCACTTGGCAGTCACCTTATATCCCGAATTGGCGCCGCAGACAACGGCACTCTGAATTTGGTCTGCCGTTGTAGGGACCGCCACCACGTCAGGCTTGTAAGGCAGCAAAGAGTTGAACGGTCTCGTGTCCCTCTCCCAGTCTGTCGAATCGAGCTGGTCAGTAGCTGTCCCTGCCTCCGCCAGACAGTCTGCTAGGACAGCACGCTTATTCAGCACGGAGGCTCGCGACCACCCAACGAGGAGCCCCAATCCAAAAAATACTGTTCGCATCTTGGTATCCTTTCTATATCTTCTATTTGGGTGATTCGATATTGTTATTCATAAGTCGTGGACGCTCACTTTTGAACTCTGGCGTCGTTATATAGAAAAGCGCCGACTGGATAACGCCTCGGGCATTATAAGCCGCATCGCATGATTTCTCTACGGGTCAATGGGAAGTCATCAGAACATGATCATGCTCGACAAAATGTAAACGAACACATCACACCTTCTACGGTATCACGTTCCGATTAGTTAATATCCAGTCAACCTTGGTCATCAGCTACGGGAATTAGTTTGGCGCTTACCATTCGCCCCATAGTTGTATCTTAGATTAGGGGCCCTGTATTTCTCGCATGGATCGTCAGGCGCTGGGAAACATGTCCCGGTCTTACTTGACTATCTACGCGTCGATGGCTGTAATCTGACCAGCTTGTGATCCAGTTTGTGGTCCCATAATACAGAATACAGCCTATTCGCCCAAGATCTAGTCGGCAGTCGTATGCGCGGCGTCTATCTAGACGCTTCAATAGCCGCTCAAACCTGGTTTGCGCGGGCGGTTCTGCGACATCACGAGGCTTCAAGGTCTGCATGGTGTTGGCAAGGTTGGATTGGATACGCAGTCTCGGTAGATATCTATCTATGGTCTCGGTCGCAGCACTTGGTCACCTCCTCCTGTTTGCTTGACACCACCTATCTAACTGCCAATAGTTCCTGGGATGCGTATGCTACACTGGTATCGCGTTTCGCTTCCTCCAATAAGATTTTCTGCCCTACTCGTACCTATAACATATTTATCTTATATCTCGGCTGACACAAAGCATAGCTAGATGCTGGAGGTTGAATCCCGAACGAAGGCCGTAGACACCGACCCATGCACCACATTTAAGACAATTACCCGGCCTTGCAACATCCAGCTGAGATCGCCATGTCATGTAGCAATATCTGGGGTCAATTTACATGGAAAATTACCGGGTGGCGTACTGATATTACACCGCGGCTATTCAGATGGAATCCGTCAGGATTGTTGTGTACGATATTGGCTTGGCCTGATACTTGGTACGTAGCCTTCAGACGAGCGGTTGTATACCAAGAGGAATATCTCAATAGCTCTCTGTAACAAAGCCAATACTGAAGAATATCGTCCCGACGCAGAACAAATATCCCCGCATTCCCAATCCACCGGGCCACCTTCACCCTACCGCGGGTGAATGCGTACTGACGGCCTAATTGTATTGACCCAGTCAGCCTCCAATTTCCAGCCCATAGTTCCACCCAGCCGACAATACATGACACAATCGGGAAATCGTTCCGGGGATTTGCCAATTGCGCTCGCGGAACCAGGCTCAACAATCTATTCCGCCCTCAAACATCATCTTGAGACAGACGCCTCCCTACAATCCTTGCGATCTACCGGAAGAGACCGAGTGGTGCTTGATCTCGAGCTGAAACGAGGTTTAGGGCTACGGTAGCGCAACCAAACTCTCCGAGGCCGTGATGAGTTGGCCTGGGCACATGTAAGTCCATGTATCGCCTCATCCAGTCCACCGTTCTCGAACGATTTTCTCTTTTTCTCTCTTCCGATACCGAGTTAATTCTCTTGGCAGAAAGATAAGAAATTCAAGATGCCGTCACTGAGATTCATCGTGCCGGCACTGCTGGGCCTATCGGCCCATGTGCTCGGCGTAAATCTACTGGTATCACATTACACGGGCAAGATCTACACTCTCTCTTTTGATAACAACACTCTGAAAGTTGGCTCGTCTACCACCGGTGCTGGCAACCTGCCTGCCTGGCTGAGCCTCGATACAAGCGGTAGTGCCAAGACCGTGTACTCCGTTGACGAGGACTGGAATGGAAGCGGTGTCCTTGCTTCCTTCACCGTAGGCGCGAATGGTGCTTTGACGCAGACGGGCAAGCTCACTTCGTCGGGTGCCAGTGTATATGGCGCGCCTTACGCAAATGCGAAATTCTTCGCTACAGTCGAATAGTACGCATCTAGCAATATTGTCTACGAGATGATCCCTAACAATGTACACAGTGACCCTTCCACTCTCACCACCTACGCGCTCCCATTTCAGGCGGGCGGCAAAGTACTAGAACAGTTCAAATTCAACATGTCGGCTCCAGGACCTAATGCGCGACAAAATGCGCCTCACCCACATGCCGCCCTGGTCGATCCAACAGGGAAATTTCTCCTCGTGCCGGATCTCGGCGCCGACCTCATTCGCATCTTCAGCATCGACGCGACGAGTGGCAAGCTAACGGCCTGTGCACCGGGCGAGACAGCACCGGGCGATGGGCCGCGACATGGCGCCTTCTGGGGGCCCAACAGCAACTCGACAGACGGCCTGATGCTGTACACGGTGAACGAGCTCGGCAATTCCGTGACGTCGTGGACAACCTCGTACCCGACGGGTGGATGTCTCGCGCTGAAAAGACAGCAGACGCTCCCCACTTACTCCGGCGAGGCCCTGGCGACAGGCTCCAAGGCAGCTGAGGTGCACGTCGACGGCAACTTCCTGTACGCTGCGAATCGTGCGGACCAGACCTTTGGCACGCAGCAAGACTCCCTCGCGACGTACGCCATAAACGCCACGACGGGCCTGATCACCTGGGTCGAGGCGACGAACGCCCATGCCTGGTTCCCGCGTACCTTCCAGCTCAACAAGGCCGGCACCCTCGTCGCTGTCGGCGGCCAGACGAGCAGCAATGTCGCCATCATTAAGCGCGACACGCAAACGGGAAAGCTCGGTGATCTCGTTGCTAGTGTACAGGTTGCCACGCCCGGACATGAACAGCAGGAGGACGGACTCAGTGCAGTGATATGGGCTGAGTAGAGTAGGGTAGATACTCAAACATCTCGACTATATGTTACCTGAACCAAACCTGTCAAGAGAGAAAAGGACAGCAAAGGGACGGTGGATTATCTATATTGTCACGCTTTCTCTAGCCCCAGAATAGTTGTATATACAATTATAAATAAATTAAAGAACAAAATTCATAGTATGAATATCATAGTTATCTGCTTGTTATAAAATTCATGGGCCATGGATAAAGGCGTTCAAACGGCAGGAAGAAGCAGAAAACAACCAGCCTGGTTCTCCCGCCATCGTCCCACGATCATCTTTTACTATCTCTCTCTCTCTTAATCGGTCCGATTATCATCATGATTAGTGTGCGTACCTCATCAACTCAATCATCTCAGGAGTGCGAGTAGCTAGTCCAAGGCCACGGTTACGCGTATATGGTGTAGATAGCTGGGCAGTGTGCATGGCAAGTAAATACGTGCACTAGATAGGAAGAGCGGCTAAACGGACCGCAAGCGTGAAAAGACGGGGACATAAAGTAGATAGCTATTAAGTATGCAGTCATATTAATATCAATGATCGGCTAAGACGATGATTTTATTGTCATCATCCGCCTTGTAGCGTAGAAGCCGTCGGCATACTCCGAAACAACTCACAGGTGGAGTGAGTGACGCCTTCGCTCCTCCCCTTCAGCTTTTCTCGTGCCTGTTCTTCTGTCCCCGTCCATTGACTAAAGTATATCGTAGAAATAGTCAATGAATCCATGATTTTCGCGTAAGTTTGCGTCTGGCAAAATCTCACTTAATATCCGCTGGAGAATTTCATTTCGCAGTACTTGATAAGACTGTTGCACAGAATCTCTCTATTTTCTGAAAGAATACAGTAAATCATTTCTTTTCTCCAGGTGTCGTACGCATGGTATTGTATTTACATCATCCGTTAAAACGTATTGCGTCAAAGGCATGCCAAAAAAAAAACCCCTTTCGGGTGCAGTAGAAAGAAGGCAAAAGCCACGCGCACGAAATGCATCCCGTCTTCGCCTCCCCGCTCCCCGAAAGATAACCACCGGAAACTCCTTTGATATCGGATATTGACCCAATCGCTGCCGCCTCGAAGCGAAATCATGTATTACACAGTACCACTGATGCTTAGTTCTCTTATCTCCTGCAATACCTGCTCTACCCTCTGGTCGAGATTGCCTTGTGCGTATTGCTCCCTCGTGTCAGCATCGAGGTATTGCTGGACTTGGGCCATCCTACTATACGCTTCGGCGCAGAATCGCAGTTGGATCTTGACGAGTGCCTCAAAGCTCGGATCTAAATAGGGAACTCGCATGTCGATCAGCTGTGGTAGTTCGCTAGATAGCTGGTCGTTGAGCTGTTCGTATGCTGCTTTAGCCATCTCCATCTCTTTCTCGGTACGGGGAAGTTTGGTGACATCCTTGTCTGGTTTCTCGGCTAGTTTTTTGACTTTGGCTCGTAACGCATCGTAGTCGAGTAGTTTATGGCCGCGCTTCTTGATACCTATGCACGTCGTTAGGAGAGTTTATTCGTGGGCTTGAGGAGGGTCGCAGCGCATACATTCGTTCACATCGGGGAAGTAGGCACAGAAGCGAGTAATCGGCTCCAGCACGGTTGTTCTGGGATTCGTCAGCATCCATCTGTCGCGGCATCGTCACACGCCCAGTCATGTTAAGTCGTCGAGTCATACCGGTATGGGCCATCCAGCGCTTTGATGGTCTCGGCGTCTAGGTCTTCTACAGCTTGTTTGTAGCTCCTGCTCACACCGTCTTTTGCACCGGATTCGCCGTAAAATGCATCTATTGTTTCGGCTATGCGCATCTGTGACGACGTCATGGCTACGATTTGCGTCAGTCGCGGGCGTGAATCGTGGAATGACGGGGTGGCGGCGTGTCACCTCGCAATGAATCCAGGTATCCTCTCGCTTCCTTCTGCAGGCGCAAGGCGGCAGCTTCCATCGTACGGAACCGCCTCTCCTCGACTTCGTAATCGCGATCGTTGGTCTTCTCGACATGGCCCGTCTTCATCATGACCTGCGTCGTCGCCCGGTTGACGTTCTTCTTGAACCCTGAAAGAGAAGATCATTAGTATGGGATCAAAAGCTTGCGAACGAGGAATGAATCTCGGGACATCGACGTACCTGCCCACGACATGTTTGCGGTATTGGAGCGTTCTGACTACAGGTTATAGGATGTTGGCTGAAGCTCCTCGGATGGAAATGAGGATGGACCAATGACAAGGACTGCCGGTCTACGATGGCCACAGCGACGATAGAACCGAATTCTGTGATGAAGATATCAGAATCAAGAGTGGTGATACTGATACGGATACGGATGGTGTTGTCGTGAGACAGTTGGTGGGGAGCAATTGACGGATGTTTGTGGCTTGGTCTCTTCCAGGGACAGTCGACGTCAGCGAGGGGCTGCGCCTGAAGCCAAGATCAGCGCCACCAAAATAGGCACCAAGAGTGTTGCACAGCCAAGCCACAGCGGACTCTCCAGGAGGTTAGGTAGTTGGACCTACCCGCTACCTTACCTAACAGCCGAGGACAGCCACATCTACAGGGGCTTATAGTGCACTACGGCGGTATGGAGTCAAGCGGTAAAAGGCGGGCCCTAGACTAGCTGATCAACTTTTTTTGTTACTTATCTAGCTACTTACATGTTCCCTGCGCCCACTCAACAACAACAACAACAACAACGAAAAAAAACATGTATTGTAATGCCAGGAGGTGAACGGGCCTCAAGATGCTCCCTCGCTTCTTAGTTGTCAGCCTCGGTAACCAGGCACCTTATTTCGACTGTCTCCACTCCGCCGGCCACTTTGCGCTGTCGGCCGCCCGGAAAGCACTTGGTCCCTCACAGCCTCCGTTCACGTCTGAGCGATATGGCAAGAAGTCGTGCCAGGTCTCGTCGGCTCTTCCGTACACATTCATACAGAGCCCGACCATGATGAACAATTGTGGTACCTGGGTCCACGCCGCGTGGAGAGAAACGCTGCAGAAGCACGGGCTCCAACCCTCAGAATTGGCATTGATACTCGTCCATGACGAGCTTGATGCCGCCTTTGGTGTCGTCAAGACAATGAAGTGGGCGGCCAGCGCTCGCGGCCACAATGGTGTTAAGAGCGTCAAGAAGAGCATGGATCCGTTCGTTTACCCCTCTGGGCGCTGGCGTCGCATCACAGTTGGTATCAGCCGACCCGTCCAGCGAACATCCCCTGTAGTTGCCGAATATGTCTTGCGCAAAATGACACCTCATCAGCTCGGGAAGATAGATTCAGAGGTCGGACCAGAGATTATTCGTTCTCTACGCGATATTCAAGATGAGTGGGATTGATTGCAGCGGATCATCAGCGAATCCTCAGCGAATCCATGACTATCGGCTCATTCGCGGACAGTGATAACCATCGTTTTCACTGAGATCCCCTTATTGCATCTATTATGATACCCATTTCTTATCGCGTATGAAGCATATCACGGCGCCAATGAATATATCACTCATCTCTTGACTTGACCATACAGTAATCCCATGTAACCAACAAGCTATCTGAATATCAAACCTGGGTCTTGAAAGGCGAGCCAACAGTCGACGCTCCCTTCAAGTAAATCTCGTGACCTTGCGCAGCGTTCATAGGCAAAGACTCTGAGAAATTCTAGTCTACGATTTCCCCGTTCATGGAGCAAATGGACCAACTTGAATACCTACTGAGTAGGTTTTTTGCCATATCTTTCTGTGAGTACGGGTGACGATGCTAAGCCACCGGTTCCATTTTAGAGGGAAGTACATCGCTAGATCCGTAAAGATGCACAGAGCTGCGCCTGCAAAGCTCAATCGAAATAATACGGTGCAACCAAATCGCCGTATCAAATACTCGGCGCAAGGCATAAATCGCCATATCAATTCCATTCCAGTATGTTCAAGTTGACTGATGAATAAGTTGGTTGGTTACGATCGTCTCGGCATGTCGTTCATATGTGGGGTACAATCCTGGGATTCAACTTGTTTACATAATTCGCAACAACACGTCAGGGAACTCCTTGATATGCCAATGATGGGTTAGAGATACCAGAATTAAATCAATCTTAGGAAATTCTTATATACTAATAAATTTTTATGAGCAGGCCACCTTGCTGAAATTGGAATGTGTAGAATGCTACGTTGTCTCGGTGTTGATTTATATGAATTGCTTCACAGGAACACGGAGGCAAGACTATGGCAGGACTATGGCTAATGCCTGTCGGTAAACATCAGACTGATTTATTATTTGCATTGATACAGATAAAGTCATTAATACACGCAAGCATTGATATACCATTGAACGTAGTTAAAATGACAATCGCGAAAGTGAAGGGCGAGGGGTACAGCAATATTAATAAAATCAAAACTCCAAAGACAACACCGTATCAGTGGAGAACATATGAAGCAGAAAACAACAAGCCTTCAGCAAACATACCTAAATGGGCAAGTTGATGTGATCAATATAAAAAGTGTGACGAATGACAATACAAGAGACTGGGGAAATGGCAGGTACGAAAGGAGAGAGTAAAAACTGCAAAAAAAAAAAAAAAGCAAAAGCCAAAAAAAAGCTAGACTCGGAGTCGAACTCCAAGCCTTACGAAACTCTGCACCGTCGGCGAACTCTAGATGTCAAGTACGGGCCCCCCATTCCCGCTCCAATTCGGAGAACGCTTCTGCAGTTGTTTCATACCATCGAGTCACCCAGGGATACGTCCTTTGTTACGGGGTCTGGTTGAATACTTGCCACATTATGTTTGCTTATATCCTCTTAATCTATGCCTCGGCCTTCGATAAGGTCTGTATCTTAGACAACTGTTTGCTATGACAGGCTCTGCCTACGTACCTGTGTTATAGCAGGAAGGTACCTCGGTCTATGAATACACAAGTACTCCCTTGCCGAGTTAGTATTGTCTGATACATCTATCTTATTAGAATGTTGTCTCTTCTTGGCAAATACTTCATCGATGGACTGTTACTGATACCTAAAAGTGTCACGCTTATCAGCTTCACATAGCAATACGCTTTTTCCTTCCCATGTAGCAAGTCCAGTGACGACTAATTATATTGCAATTATATGCAAGGTATTAAGTAGGAATATCTTCCTCCGAAAGCAAATGCTAGTTTCTAGGTATTCGACTGGCCACTTCTCGGATACGAACCATATATGAACGACAATATGGTTGAAGTTATTTATGACAAAAGAAATTCTTTAGGCACGCTAAGCCCCGAGGTGAACGCCATCATCGTATACTTCGTCTATTCCTTCATACATATAATTCCACCCAGTTCGTCCATTATCATTACTGACCAGTTCCGAGATTATGAAGGTTGAATATCGAAGCACAAGCTAAACGCCAGCTCGAGAAACGAACCCCAGGACGCTAAACGATCAAAATCAGTTCGAGATCCGAGATGACGCAGAAAAGAACAGCCAGGAAAGATCATACCCAGATTATTAAGCGGCCTTGACAACATCCTACCGACATCACTTCTTCCCCCCCTTTGCTGAGCTTCCAGCCTCACTCTTTTCTCCCTCGATTTCTCCGGATTCCTCCAGATCCCCTTCGGTAGGGGCATACTTCCTCGACAGCTTCTCGTCAAGCTTCTTTCGCATATCCTCGGCGCGTATGCGCTTCTTCGCCTGGGACTTCCGCCGCCATATCTCTTGGCGTTCTCCGACCAAGTACGGCGCCGCCCGAATAACGGCGAGCAAGCCCTTGAAGCCTTTCCCTAGATGTTCGAATCCCTGGCTGAAATGTGTCTTCGTCTCACGCAAGTTGGTGCGCGCAATCGTTGCGTTCTTGCGCATGCGATAAGCCTTCTCAGCCCGCTGCGCCCGCAGATAGTCATCCGAGGCCTGGCGACGTGTCTCGATGAGTAGGTTGATTGTTCCCGTGGACTTCTTCCGTTTGTGGTTTGTGAGCGTCTCCTCGGCATTTTCTGCAGCCACTGTATCTTTGGTTTTGTTGCCCATATTTATACGTTCGATTTCCGACTTTTCATACGCTCCGAATTTATTAAGTCAATGAACGAAACGTCCTTGAAAGAAACGCAAAGTAGAAACGCAAATCTTCGGCTATCATGAGTTCTTGGAGCGACTTATATATTGAATGGAGCATGAAACAATTCGACCTCAATCCATACCCTTGGCACGAACTTCATGCAGAGCCCTCTCGGATAGAATCCGCATCCCCTGTCACTTGGTGCTAACACCCAGAAACACTCACACTAATTTGTTCAACCATCATGCGAAACAAACAGAACGGGAAAGGAACCATCCACAAACATACAGGAACCCAGAATATACAATGTTTGTTATTATGCGACGCTTGAAGAAACTGTTCGTTTTACTGCCGTCATGTAGGGTGTTGCATGAACCGTCATTTCGAATCAGTGGAGTGTCTTCATGCTGTGGGGACTTTGTCTGAATGTGAGGCTTGGCAACCAGGCGGTCAGCGTTGAGTTGATGGTAACCATCCACCTCACCTTTGACCAAAAGGAGACGAGTATGAGAGATATTGAGCAAGTGGTGTCCCAGAACTGCCGCTTTCAAAGGAGAAGAGTGACTCAGCTAGGTTCGTCTACGCTCAGCACCCCGTCCTAATGCACGCGCCAAAGATTGATCCCCTTGCCCTTGTGCCGAATTGATAGTCATCCAATGCTGTTCAAGTCCCGACGGCGCCAAGTATATCATAAGACGAACTCTGACCATTATGCAGAGCTGTAGTGGTTAATAACTTAATGCGCTCATGGCGATGCTGGTTCGTTATGGTTACTGGAGAAATCTGGATGTGGAATCCATTCTCTACCGCCCGTTTCCAAGTACCGTTTCCAAAGGACGCTGTTATCACCATACCACGAAATGCATCGTATTCGAATGAGCGCCATGTCTTCCGAAAGACGACGAGAGAAAGTGAGTTGGGAGACTCAGCTCTAATTTCGTGGAAAATGTCGACCACCCCGGTCCCCACTGGACGAAAGGACCACCACAAATTGTATGTGTGCCCAACATCGCCAACCAAAACCTATCTGGGAACGTAGTGTTCTCTCGGCCAGCACTCCTTTCCTCCCACCGTTCATCTTACATCAGAAGTTAGTTTAGCGTACCAAATCCAGGTGTATGATCGCCAGCTAATTGACCCGCGGACCAATGAAAATGGGCAAAACAAGTGATTGGGTTCCTAAAACAGTAATTGCCCAAGGCCGGCGGAAAAAAAAAATTAGAGAAATAAGGCGAAAACTCAGAGCTGGATAATCATTGCGTAAAATATAGAGCGCGGGTATTCCATCGCTACACCCACTCTCGCCTCAAGTGCTATTGTAACCATGTAGGTAATATCCTGCGACGGTCGAGCCGACAAGCTTTCATAACGTCAGTAGTAAAGGAATTAATTTGATCGACCATAAACCACCCTTCAGCTCCGTCTCTGTGTCGTATATACAATTCCAGTCCCATGATGCTCAGTCGCTTCTGAGCCTATGATGTCCTATGTTAACGTTGAGATGATGTATATATGTTTTTCACCGCTCGAGCAATTTGTACAATGCGTCCGAAGTTGGCTGCTTACCAACCCGCGTCGTCATCGGAAGTGGCCTGTTTCCGGTCGAGATGTTCATCCTAAGAAAAACTCGTGGATGGTCCATTGATAATGTCCGAGAGGCCGCGCTCGTTCGCGTTGGTGACGCTCCACAGCGGCGACGTCCAGCCGTTCGCTCGACCTCTGTACCTTCCTGTTACCCACCAAGAGGCAAGGAGTTGGAATGGCCTCGTCTTAGCCTGTATTTGGCATTTCTTCTTCTGTTCTTTCAAGTACGCCTCGAGAATCATATCCAAGTCGGTGCAGATGTCTTCGATCGCAAGCTCGAGTAGCCCTATGTAGTGCGAACCGCTGTCCGATTGCATCGAGTACTCCATTGCTTCGTAGCTCTCGAATGTGACTTGATGAGTGAACTCTGTTCGGACTAGCTTCGTACACTCGTTGATGCAGTCTACCTGTTCCCGGGGAATGCGGAGCTGCGCCGCAACACAACCTGCCGCCCCATCCCGTTCCCAGTCCGGGTGAAGCTTTGAACATACTGATGCTAGGCTGTCCCAAGTACGGTGATAATGGTCCACTCGCTTCATGCTCGCCGTGGACATGGCCCTGCGTGAATAATCCATTCTGGTCTGCGATTTTCGTGTCCAGAACCGCGGTCCCCGTTTCCGCTGCCGCCTCCGCCTCCGCCTCCGATGGACTCTGGCTGCTGTACGCAAAGCGGCATGGGCAGAATCGTCTTGGTAGGGATGCTTATATCATCGTCAACATTGCGGTTTGGTTACTGCAACTGGGATTGGCACGCCGAAGCTTACCTGAGCGTAGGATCTCTATACCTTTGGATGGATACTGTATGTGACCGGCAGGGTCTAGGCTAAATAATAGCTGGCTGAGATTGCTCATATCCAAGGTGCTGAACGGACAACTTATAAACAGCTAGAAACTCCCCGGGTACCTAGGTATGAAGTTTGGCTCATGTAGGAACTCGTACCACTGGAGTAAAGTCCGGTACCCTCATAACTACGGTGTTCGTGCCTTCTAGATACAAAACGCTATATCCTTGGGTGGTGACGACGTGTAATGTTGGTGCATTTGACCGGTAGCAATATCCCGGACACTTCCAATACGATGTCCCTTGCTTGTGGTAGGAAAGAACCTTGTTGATGTAATAGTTCATTCCTACCAGGTACTTCGGGATATCTAGAGCCACGCAGGAATTGCAAGAGCCGGCCGGGGCGTAATCGGATCGAGCATCAATCAGAAGGTCAATTATATTTACTCTATTTGAAATAACAGTTAGTCACTTTTCAGTTTCTACCACTGAGAAACTTATACACCTAAATGACTGTTGAACGGTGTTCAGCAAAATTTTCTACTTAGTCTCATGCTGTCGTAGTACCGGAACCATAAACAAGTTGGAACATTTGCTTAGGTCCGGCTTTATTACGTATAGAAAAACTAAACTTACACTACATCCAGATCTTAAAATCTAGGAATACTAAGTTGAGCACATAATTCTCTGCATTACAAAACTTATTGATCAGTGTTCAAACGTAGTTTCTGGATATCGCCATCGCCTTAGCACGCAGTTGCTTCAATGTCATGTGCCAACGTTGAATCCTTAGGTAAGATCCCAAGGGAACGAGCTCGCCAAGCTCTGGAAGTTCCCGCTCATACATGTTACGTGATCGGAGAGTTTATTAAGCCGATGGCAACGATACCTAGGAATAGGATCCCAAAATAGACTAGGTAGGATGATGACAAATCAGACGAGAATACAACGCAGGTAACTAGATCGCTCAGGTAGGAGCAGGAGCGACAACAATGAATGCATCTTTTGGGATGAATTGATGTCATTATACAATTATATAGCGAGTGCTGCTCACCTACTTATATAAGAAGGCGCTTACAATGGCTGATGCGAACGCGCAACAGCAAAGCCTGGACAAACCGGCGGTGAGATCCGCCGAAGAAGAACTCCGGGTAAGACTAGTACTTTCTCTTCTTGCAATGCGCTGCCCAATTTCTGAGTCTGGAGAATAGCGTCGCCGGGAGCGCGGGAAACAGTCCCAGGCGCGGTTTCGGAAGAGACAGGCGCAGGCGACGGAGGAGATGCGCGCAGAAAATGACAAGATGAAGGCTGCGATAGCAGAGGTCGTGAAAGCCACGCAGCGCAGTGATCGGCCCGGGTTGCTGAGAGCCGTGCGCGCTGCCGCAGACGTAGCTGGCGTTGATTTCTCGGGGTTGGACGAGAAGAACAGCGAAGAAAACGGCGAGACTGGCGCCACGGGGAGTGGCGACGGCTCATCCAGCACGCTAGACAGGCGGCAAAGGGAGTCAAGTTCTCCGATGAATGAGGTGTTGGGGGGTGTATCGCGCGTCTATTCCATGAGCACGGCGTCTGGACATATGAGCCCACGGCTAGACTACGGCATCTGGATCGACTCGAGCCGAACGGTGAGGGTGTCCAAGCCGCCGGCCGCCATCATACCGTACATAGGGGCTGGGCGCTACACGTTTTCTGGGCAGCTGTACTGGGCCTGCACGGAATATATGATCTCGCTCTGCCGAGCCGTCACGACGCCGCACTTGCAGACGGCGTGGTTCGCATGTAGTCCCAACAGCCGTCCCAGCCCCCAGGAGGCCGAGCATCTCCTGGGCGTCGTCCTGCAGCACACGCCGCCCGTGCCTAGCGTGCGCTTGGCCCAAGCTCTGGCCGAGTCGCAGCGCGAGTACCGCGACTCCGGATACATGGCAGGTGACAGTCCCGCGTGTAGCGACGACGTCTGCTCTCTGTGGCGGGAGAAGTTCGAGGTGACCTACGTGGAGCAAGGCAACGATCTGAGCGTGTGGATGAACATCGACGAGCTGGAGAGGCATGTACGACGACAACTTGGTTACGAAGCCTTCTCGCGTCTCGAAAGCACAATAGCTGCTTGTTGTATCACGCACACCTCGACGGCCATCGATCAGGAGGTTCGCGGTGTCGTCAGGCTGCTCATGAAAAACCTGGCCGAAAGCTATACCTGCTTTGGGGACGGGCCTCGGTGGAGATCAGATGCTGTCTCTGCGCTATTCAACCAGAAGATGAGGATGTGACTTTGATCCGAGAGAGCTAGAAATTTCCACGCAGGGCAGTCTACCAGTATTTGAATAATGAAACAGTTTACAAATAGAAATATAAGAATATAGCCTTATGATCTGGGTTAGTTGGCATGCTATTGTTAGAATGGGTTGTTCTCGGCGGGCTCGAAGTTCCATTAATCACCGATTTAGAAGCCCTACTGATGGTTTGTCTTTAACAGCTCACGCAACGGAATCCATATGGTTTCTGGATTGAACCTAGAGACTGAAGCGAGATTGCGGGTAAACCCACCCCGGTAAACGACTGGTTATTGATCTACTCCTTTCCTGATCGTTTGACTCAAAGACGAGTTGACACTTCATTTACTATGCACAAAAGTGATCTGTGTTAAACAAGTCGCGAATAATAGTAAGGGAGGTTTGGTCGTGTGGTACATGGATTGGTAAATTGGGTGGCTCAAAAGTATTGAAACTGTGATTTTCACACATATAATAGGAACCCCGTAAGTCAGAGGACTTAACGTAGAAAGGGCCATGGCGCATGTTTAAAAAGGTGGCGTTCTAGATCTTCAAAGCACCGGCGTTGAGAGAATGTGATGGCCAGTGGCTGGTGCAATTTCTTGTTGAGGCATTCTCTAACAGATGAATTCAGAGCAGGCAAGCGCAATTGATCGGAAGTACCGGCTTCTGATATGCTAACCAGCAGAGATAATTCAGCACTGCTCTAGATTAGTAGCAAGACGTCTCCAAGCTGTTCATAGTTGAATAAATTGATTGCGAGCCGTGGACATGGTTATTTATTTAATCACATGAAACCCATCAGCCAGCGCTATGTTCGTGATTTGGTTCATTTTTCATTCTGTGCCTAGACGATGAATTGCGTGAACACAGGACCAGAGCCAGTAGTGACATACCCCCAACCCTAAGACCCCATTGCCTTTCCCTCGAATTGCGCGGAACGACAAAGTTGGTAAATGCGATGATCGAGTTTCCCTTACCCACACGCCGGTTCTAGTTGCAAGTCCATGGAAGGAGGACTGTTTGATTTTGTTGGTGTTTATCGGAAAAATGCAGACAATTAAAACAAGACGATTTAGTAACCGAATGACTCGAGGGCCTTGGTTGTCTTGCTGTCCACGGTGGCGTTTTTCTTGGCCTCGGTTAGTTGGCGCTGAGCCAGCTTCTTGCGCTCGTAGTAAGCGTTGCCCTTTGCCTTGCGGCGCTCCTCCAAACTATGGAAATTGGTTAGCCGTCTTTCCTCAATCGAAAACAAGGCGTCTGCCATAGAGAGCAAAGCGGGAACCACATTGGGTTATTTGGGGGGGGGGGGGGGGGTTCCGAGTTCGACATACCGAGCAACAACGTCCTGGTATTTCCATCCGACTTCATGGCTCAGTCTGCCGACAGTGCAGTACTTTCGGCCGGGCTGTAGACGCAGGACACGGAGAGCCTGGGGAACCACCATCTTCTTCTGCTTGTCGTACGGGGGAGGGACACCCTCAAAGACCTTTAGGCGCTCCAGAGCAGCAGCACCTCGGGCGGTCTTGTGAGGAATCATGCCACGGACGGCCTTGTAGAAGATTCTTGAAGGGGCACGGAAGTGGAAAGGACCTAGTTCGCATCAGAGAGCCTCTTCTCGCAAGTAGAGCGCGTCATATCGCGGCACGCGGGTCGGAGCAATTGACATACCACCTCGGGTAGGGTTGAATCGGGTGGCCTTGCGCAGGTAGGCATGGTACTTGACTATAATCCCACAATCAGCTCCCATTCGTCTTATCCGATTGTCCCAGCAATATTCCAAGCTCTTGAATTCTCCTCCTTCGCTTTCCATCCCATCGTAGACGTAGACGCAAACGCAGACCCCACCAAATTGAAGTAGTCCGAAAGGGAACTCGAAGGAAATGGATCGGTGGAGGTGACGTACGCTTGGCGCGGAAGAACTCGCCAGAGATGTTCAGCTCCTCGCAGCGAACGATGACAATCTTCTGGCCGCTGAGGAGCTGCTTGGCGACGATAGAGGCGAGCCGGCCGAGGAGGTGGCCCTTGCCATCGATGACGACCTGCATAAAGAGAAAAAGTCCAAGTCAGTCAACGTCCAGTTCATCCATCAAGCACCCATGCCCATTGTCCCCCATCAATTCCGAGAAAGGCCGAGAAAGGCTTGGAACAACACATTTGGCATTTCCGAAATGAACAGCGCCATCCATGAAGTTGTCGCAGCAAAACAAGGACCAAAAGACCACCAATCTGGATCCAGCAGACACTTACAACAGACTCAAAGGACGACATCTTTTCGGATCGTCACCGCAACGAGACGGGGGGTGAACAGAAAGGAAAAGAATGGGAAGGTGGAGGAAGAACAGCTCAAGAGCGCAACCGAAGCGTCTGCGTCTGGGGAGCTATTATATTAATCCTCTGCTGTGGTCGTTAGTAAGGTCGTGATGTGTTGATGTTGGTCGCCAGGCGGAGAAGAGATGCCACCACTAGAAAATTATCGGCGGCGCACAATCGTTGCGTGTGCCCGCTGTAGAGGGGCGCTATTCCTAACTGGGAATGGTGGGACGCGCAGAGAAGCGAGAGGTTTTTTGTGGCCTCGTAATCTAGGGCTAGGCAGACCTACCACTCTGGGAACAAGACCCCGCCTTTCCATACACACCAGCCACCGTTGCGTGTGGCTTTGGTCTGTAGCCCCAGAAAATACCTATGGGTACATACATGTAGGTACAGGGGTCCCGTGTGCCGTTGCTAGAAAAGAGGTACGGTATCTCGTACTGGGTATATCATCTTCTACCCATATCACCCGGCAGACGCTTGCAATACTGAGTTTATTAATCATAATAATGGCTTCTATCGATGCTCATTTACGTACGTGTCATCCTGTTCACAGTCACTACATCGTCAAAGAAGCTACCTATGCGTGTAGCCAAAGGAAGCCTGCAGGACGCCACGTATAACAAGTCTTTGAGATGTGATTATGTGTGGGTGAGGTATGATAGTGAGATGCGATTGAGTTTGAGGTGTCGGGTACCTTGATGACCTGCCTATAATCAAAGAAAAGATATGAAATGTATGAGTCTAAACTCTTGTCTAAGCACATCGCTCAACTTTGAAAGCCTCAAGCCATGAATAACCTGGCGAACACTCTCTTGCAACATCCCTGTTGGCTGTATGCCTGCTATTTCGTGTACATTGTAAGCGTTCTTCGCATCATTTAAGTCCTTGTGTTGGAAACGTTGGATAAATCGAGGTGAGTCCTAAAAAGGTTTGAGATCCTACAACCGATAATCTTTAGGGTCATCAAAATATAAGGTCGATGGTATCACCTATTTATTTTGGTACCAGCAGGCATCTTGTTATCGAGCTGCGTAAGCACACCCTGAACATAATTTACCAATTCTTTCCGTCTTGCCCGGATGTCAAGATCACCTCCTGTGTCGACTTCGTCTAGTTTTAACAGCACCTGTTGCATCACTGTTTCAGTGATTTTGCGGTGTTCCTCTTCCAATTTTTTAGCGTCTCTAGGTGGCTGACGTGTAAAGTCATTGCAAAGGGGAAGGAGCTTGTTATCAAAGTGTGATCTGATAGTCTCCAGCTTCTCGATAGGACCCGAAGATCCTGAAGGCACCGCGGGGGAAGGTACCCGAGATGGGTGTCTCGAAGGGTCAGGACTTGTCCATCTGCTGTCGCCATCGGTTTGGCCAGGCACCTCTAGAGTGCTTGCGGTATCCCTTGGTCCGCGGTTCTTGGGCTTCTTCTTGCCATTCTTATTCTTCCTCTTCTTTGGTCGCGATTCGTCTCTAGAATCGAGAACAGCGACATCCTCAGCTGTACCGCTGCTGTCATCATCTTCAGATACTCTTCCTTCCGGCACCACTATTAGCAATTCGCTATTGTTCTTCACCCCGTAGTCGCGAATGGGGATATCATGTTCTTTCAGATTCCGACCCTTGTACAGCAACTTGAGACGACTCGCCCGACGGCTGCTCAAGTCCATCACAGTCCTTGCACGCTCTCGGACATCGTTGACTGTGAGTTTTCCATCGCTGATCGAGAAGGCAGGAAAGTGTACGGGATAGGTGATAGATTTGTGTTTGATCAAAATGACATCATCCTCTTCGACGACGGCATTGCGTGGCGCTCGACGGCTTTGCGGCGAGTAAGCTCGCTCGGGCTCCTGCAGCGAGTTCTCTAAATCCTCCGACGTGATATAACTATAATCAGCGTCGGTGACATGAGGGCCGTCTTGACTACTGGCTAGCGAGGCAAAGGGCGACAAGCCTTCGCGCATCGAAGGCCAGCCGTACCGCGACGACATGAGGATGGGCAGGGCGACAGCAGCAGCACCTACGAGGGTCGAGTAGACGGTCGTGGGCGAGGCACCTTTAGACTCGATATACTCGTTGGATCCCGCAAGGGCGTCGGACAAGTGGGCGAGGGTTGTGCCTAGGTAGGTTTGTAGGGCCGGTGGCAGCAGTGCAGTGATGTTCTGGAAGGCACCAGAAGTTGCCGAGATAGCCTGACTGGAAGCCACCTTGACGAGAATTGGGTCGTCCTGGGAATTCCAGGACACCCGGCCCAAGCAGTTGGATGTATGATTTTGTCACTGCGGGATGCAGAGTGGATGGAGCTGCCAGAGGGGTCGCAGTGGCCACGGTGACCGCAGGCGATCAAATAGCAGATCAGAACGAGGGCCGTTAGCGGTGCGAATCAAGCACTGGCTCGGCACTGGACAGGAGGGAGTGGTACAGCTGCGCATGCGCGAAACAGACGGGTACCGGGTGGGCGAATGGCAGGAGACCACCTCACCGAATCTGTGCTATGGGGGTGCGAAGGTGCCGGTGTTAGGACTCGTCGCCAGTAGCTTCGCTCCAAGGGACAACCCTCCAGTCCCGTCGCAGGCCAAGATGGGGTCGGTCTAGCTCACAGTCTAGCTCAGTGTGTGTCGATATCGTGGGGCAGAAAGGATTGCGGCAGAGGGGTAGACAGAGCTCGACGCCTGCAGAGGGCGACTAACAGCGGGTTCGATGGGTCTCGTTGCGAATGCCGACTCGCAAGGCCAGGCAGGCGACGTACAGTAGGCAGAGTAGCGGTCGAATTAGACGTAAGCAATGGCAATCAACGATGCGTTGTCACTGCAAGACTGTGCGCAAGATGTTCAGGTCAGCTGGTGAGACAATACCAGCTTCTTCACTTTGCTACGGCTGGATTCCTTGCTCCAAGTCGGCTCATTGGGCCATCAACACGTCAGGGTGCCACGGCGGATGACAGGACAATGGAAGACGTATGCCGTGTTGTACGATGTGTGTTTCCCCAAGGTGAAAAACAAGGGGGAAGAACAGATGGACGGGAACGGCTAATGGAGATTGCTGGCTACAGTAAGTAAGTCACCGAAGAAATCAATCAATGTAGGCTGTTCGAGTAAGGTGTTGGTACACAGGCACCAGTGCCGCCAAATACAGATGTACAAGAAACTCCGATGACTAGATCAGTAGGTAGACAGCTGCAAGAGCTAAAATTGGGGGCCGAAAACTGCTGTTAGACATTAGGGCAGCTGGCGAGGCGGGATAAGAATTACTGTGTACATGTACATACAGATAGGTCCGATGTCACATGACCCACTGTAGCCTACATATGGCCTGTATACAGCTAGGTAGTCACCAGTGCTAGTGGACCATCCATTCTACATTCTAATACAATACACCCATTTGAAGCCTACATCTGATATATATGCATGTACCTAGGTAAGTACATGTAATGACCTCATTTACCTGCCCAATTATGTACGCAGATTAGACTAAGTGCATCGTATCCGTAATTCGATTCAATGTTAGTAAGCAAATTCCGGGCAATTGCTAAGTTGAACTAGGCCTTGTCCACGAACTTAACTTTTGGTCAGTTAAATCGAGAGAGAGGCGCTAAGGTTTTGTAATCAGAGACGGGCTTAATTGGGATTGTTTGATGATTGATAGCAGATCAGCTTTTCAGGGTCCTTAGATCTAAGATCTACCGATGTACCTACATAGTACGGAGTAGGTACATAGGTATACTGCTTAGTGCTACATGTACAAAGACTCGAGGTAGGAATCAACACTATAAGTAAGTAAATCAGTAATGCTTAAAGCAAAACTGTATTGATATCTCGACTACAAGTTAGCCTACATATACAGAAGGTAAAACAGTTTATTTATGCCTATCTTAGACCGCGGCACACATACCTCCCTTTATCTAAGGTACCGGGAGTACCTTTCCAAACTCCACACCACTGTTCACAATAACTTCCCAATACTAAAATTACAACTTAGCACTCTCATATTGGAAAATTTGAGCTTAATTGAATTTTATTAGAAGAACTGCTGTGAAAACTGGAACTTTACAGAGACAATGGAAATGAGAACTCACATCAAAATTTGAGGCTTGAACAATTACCTAAGTATACCTAGTATTCTGGGGACGGTGGAAGAATAAACTTATGTACTCCGTACATAATGCTAGAATTCCGAGGTTTGTCAGGTGCCGAATTACCTGTGGCGTCATTCCAATTCAGTCTCGTCGGTTGATCGGCTTTAGCCCCTCCCTATCTAGTGTACAGGAGATATGTAATGTAGCAGAATTCAAATTCGCCCCTTTGCTTTGCACACATTATTGATTATATGTACATACAAATGATCCACTATGCCCTTTTGTTGGTATTTATAGCCCGAATAGGTATTTTAGATGACACAGAGTTACTGTAAAGTTTGGGAAGTTCGTAGATCATCCGTGCATTGCTCGCATTGGTCTGATTTGTAAAAGTCCGTCTGTGTTGAAGGCCTAGCGTAGATACATACATACTTAGACCTAGCGAATTACCGAATCCGGCCGGTTGTCCCCCCTATCCACTCTGTTCAAGATCACACATCACCGTGTCCACTGAAACAACACCCAGTCTTAGGGTTCTGGCCTTGACAAATAGGCACCGTAAATAGTGTAGGCTCTGCCTCTTACTGGCCGAAGCACGCCTGCAATATCCCGACCCCAGGGTTAACCAGTATCTAGACTACTGTACTGCAGCGTGCAACGACCTACCGCTCCCGTCCGGCTTAACAATGCACATCATACAAATACCCCGCCGCCTGCTTCTCTGCCGCCCTGCTCCAAGACCCCTCCATCCCAACCTGAGCTATCCCTCTATGAACTTCATTCGCTCCATCTTCTCATCGCCATCCCCAGAAGCCATGTCGGCCGCAAAGACCAAAGCCGAGGGCATCATTGAGAAGAATGCTGTCGGTACGTTCAGTCCCGGATCTCTGCGCCCTTCGCCTTGCACACGCCCCCGCTAACACAAATACGCTCTTCTGTAGCTGTATTCTCCAAGTCGTACTGTCCCTACTGCCAGGCAACCAAGCGTCTTTTAGACTCGGTGGGCGCCAAGTATTACGCCATCGAGCTCGACCAGGTCGACGACGGTGCCGCCATTCAGAACGCCCTTGCCGAGATCTCGGGCCAGCGCACCGTGCCCAACATTTACATTGGTCAGAAGCACATCGGCGGCAACTCCGACCTACAGAGCAAAAGTGGCGAGCTCAAGGATCTGCTCCAGTCAGTCGGTGCCATTTGACTGGGTGGTGATCGGACCACTGCCTCGTCGAAGCTATGACAACTTCGGTGTGACTGGATGCAGGTAGAGATGATGGTCGGCGGCGGCGGCATTATCAAGCCGTGCTACATCTTGGTTGAATTATTTCACTTTGACGTCTAGAGCACTGGACAGACATCCTGACCATCGCGTGCTATTTAAACTGGCTCTTATCATTATACCATTTGTTCGTGTCCATGCCAGACCCACCATGCCAACCAGTTCACTATCAGAGTTGATATTGTGTCTGCATTCATCATCGGCGTGCAAATAGAGTATAGACTTTCTGCAATGTCAAACCTACAATTTGCCTCATGCAATACCGTATTGTATCAACTACTATAGATGATCTTACTAAGCATTGAACCAACGGTTGCTCTAGAATTTTGGTGTTCCCAACGTGTGAATAGCTTTAAGCAAATGAAAATATTAGTTGATAATTGCTCAGTAATCAATTAGCCATCTTAGTTCACCGTTAACGGCCAATCTGGCGTTGGGGTATTTACGAATTATCACTCAAAGATTGGCTCAACTTCCTATTTAGGTAGCTACATGCTTTCACCAACCAAGTAACTAATCGCAGTAAAGCCAAAATATATACACAACAGCATCACCTTTCCCTCAGTACCCCATTCGGATGTTGAGTAAGTATTTTTAACTATCCCTCACTATTTTCACTTGGTATTTGGCTCAAGTACTAATCCTGCAATAACTGATCTCATTGGATGTCAAGTTTCACCAGTTCGTAACAATGAGAGAGGTACGAACCAACTTTTCATGACAATGCAGTAGCGCAAGACTAGTTCCGTGCCTAGAACAAACAGGCGAACGTCATGTTTCTAGATATTTGTAAGTCTATTCACTCATGTTTAACGACCTTTTGTGCGATTAACCCCAAAATTGGTGTCAGTATTCCAAAGTATTAGATGTCGCATCGTAGATTGTTATAAGTATCATGTATTATCGTTAAATTTGAGGAAGGTGATAAGAATGCGTTCATGTCAACATCTATGACGGTAGGTGATGATGGCCTGTCTTGGGTGCTGACAATGGAGTAGGATAAAAGCACAAGAAAAATCTTTTATTATATTTTTATTTCAGTCGAATACAATCTGCCACTCTCAAAAATACAATGTAATCATGTGTAAGGAGTGTTCTGCAAGTATATATTTCGGCCATGTATATGCAACTCATTAACAAAGGTCAGTCCGGATCCGGGTTATTGGTAACCCAAGAAGTATCTTAGCTTCTTCAGCAATTATAGTTTAATTAAGGCAATTGACCTTTCTTTGTGCCTTCCCTTTATGGTAGGGTGGCGCTTGGGGATACTGAGATTCGGTTGTCCATGCACAATCATTGGCGCTGTGTGTGATTTGCTTCTACATATTGAGCCTCGTATTGAAGTTTGAAAACGGGTTGTTAGGCATTCATCTCCGTAGTTCGAATATCAGTCGGCTTACTCGCCTAGGAGAGCCATGATGTTCTCAAGGAGAAGAGCGGAGCAAAAACGCGTAAGCACAACCAAAAGCTATTATCGAGCACTTCCTCATGCTCTTCTTATTCCCAAACTACGTGACAGCTCTCAAGACTCAAACCTTCATTGAGCGAGGTTTAACGAACTACTCTAGCTAGAAGTTCCACTGATGTAAGGCACTGCAGTTGTGGCAAAAGCTTCGGCTTGTGAATTTTTACAAACTTACGGCTTACCGCCGAGGCGAATTCATGACGAATGAGAACGTGTACCAGAGATACCAGGGATACCAGCAACTGCCTCTCAAGGGTCACCCGCCACCACCTCATGACCCTGTACCAGGACCTAGGCCTGCTATACCAGTCACGTTGGCAACTTCAGAGAAAATAGATATCGACAGGTTCACTGATGCAACCTTTGTTCCAGATGAGTTTAAAGCCGCTTGGCAGCGATGTCAAGTCATTAAGAATTACTTCGCAATTGAATACCCGACACTGAGATATAACAAATGTTTGGGGTGGGGGGGCAACGGAATGGCGACCTTATTTGACGATCTTGACAATAGAGGGAATAAAGTGAGGTCTGTCGTCGTGAAATCGCTCATATCGGATAATCCGGTTTTTATGGAAATCGAAACAGCAAATTGTGAGCTTACCATATCTGAAAACCCCATCTATTCTCTCTTAGGTTTTGAGGTTGAATTATGTGCTAATGAATCCTCACGTTCGATAAGTACGAGTAAGTTACCTTCTACAATATACCTTACTACCCCATCGCAGTCATTAGGCTTCAGACTGAGTCGTGGAAACAGAAATACCAAAAAGCCGAACATATCCTCCAGATATTGTTCAAGCCGACCGAAGAGTTTGATAATGAAAACATGATCATGAATAGGAATTCGGCGGGCCCGTCAGGAAGAGATAATCGTAAAACACGATCGGCACCGTCACAGTTTGGCAGACCGAGAATAGCACCTGGAGGGCTGAGACTGAACTGTTTTATTACAGAGATGGTGGAAAATGGAGATTTGGCACATTTCCTGGCCAAATTTAATTTTACCCGGGAGGCCGTTCCAAATGCAATCCTTTGGCGGTTTTTATTATGCCGTAAGTGCCATGATCTGAGGCACGACTGCCACACTTGTATCTGAATTGAATGATCCGCGAGGCTAATCATGGAATCATAGTGGTCAGGATGTGTATTGGGCTTGCTTATCCTCCAATGAGTACCGACGAGCTTAAGGATCGCCCAGCACCTATTACGGAAGTGATACCGAAAGATAAAAATGTTCCTCCAAAACGGCTAGTTCATTTTGATATAGATCCTAGAAACAGTGAGTCTCAATTGAGCATATGAGATCAATTGCAACTATTAACATGGCTCCAAAGTCTTTATAGGAAATCTCGGCACAGGAGACGAGCACGACCTAACACCCCTGCTCAAGGTGATTGCTCGACCGCCGGATTCTTTTAAATAAGCATACTAAGTTCGAGGCAGCTTGGAGACTTCGGGATGGCCTTTGAGGTTGAGCCTGGAAAAGAGAACCTGTATGTCGCAATTGCCCGGGCCGAAATAAAAATGATATGCTAAACGTGACCTGTGTAGTTACTACGAGAATCTTCGACATTATGGAAAAATAGGCTACCTGGCCCCTGTAAGTGTTTAACATGCTGACTACCCGTCTATTACTATACAGGAGAAGAATCTAAAACCTAGCAGGAACAATTCTGCACAGACTGGGACTATATCGACGCCGATAATGGTTGGGTACATTTACACCCTGTTGCGGGTAACTATGGAATACATACAAACCTTTGGGCTATAGGAATAGTGAGCTTATCTCTCTACATTAGTTTTCTTCAGGTGAGATTTTAGGTAGATGGAAAACGGCCAGCTAACACTTAGGTCACAGGTAATGGAGTGTCTTATCACACGCTGCTTGCCAGCCATGCCACCCCAGCCAACATTAATTACAACCGACCAGCGCCTGGGTAGACCATATTACACCTACGCTGGGCGCCTCATGGAACCGGCGTACGAATATGTGGACCGTGACCTCAAATACATCGTCGCACGCCTACAGGCACATGATCCCGCGGATAGGCTTACGCTGGAGGAGCTCAACATCGACACAGCGATAGCAGAAAAAGGGAACTACGGTATGACGAACACACAAATTGTGCAATGGATATCGAGGGTAGTGTACGACGCTCCGATTCCGGCTCCTACACCGGAACCGGGCCGGATGGAGGGCGTAGAATACGTCGGCGCGGAAGTCATAGGTGCTCCACCGTTGAATCCGATGCCAAATCACCGATTCGATCGTATGTTTATCGTCTTCTTCCATTTTCTTGCGACTCGGTTGAGTTGCTTAGCTAATTGGTTATTGTAACAGCCATGGGACAACAGGCCCCGGGATTCCGAGGCGGTGGGGGACCAGCACCTCCGGGTAGGGGACCAGGAAATAGATGGCGGAGACCCGGACACGTATACAATGACGGACGCCCCGCGCCGCCGGCGCCACCTGGAGGCTTTCCCGGGGGGTTCCCTGGAGGACCTCTGCAACCTCCAGGGTATGGGCAACGACGGACTCACTTTTAAGCGGAATGCTTGCTTTCTGCCCCTGGATTCCGGAGACCCGTAGGTTATCCAATACAGCTCTGCAATGGTGACAGTATGCCGACGTGCGTATGAATTATATTGAGTTGACATATTGGCTATAAACATGTGCTAAGCACATTTTTACCAGTTGAGTAGGTGTCGCCTTGAGATAGTTCTTGTTTCGTTGACTGCCAAGACAGGTCAGCTGTCTGATCTAATTAAGGAGGCAATGATAGTTGAACGCTCGACAATAATCATGAGGAAAACGTATTCATGGCGTTATCAAATCTTTCAAAGAGATGTAGACGGCCGCAACTTGTTATAGAAACGCATTTAAAAAATGCACTGAGGTACATTGCCACCGGGGAGACTGAGATGGAATACGCCGACAAGATTCAATATATTCAACCAACATATGAGAAAACCAACCTAACAATACTAAGCAATCCAAAATCTTTACTATACTAATAATTTCAATCTGATTACCATCGTCTTAATATCATCCAAAATTACTATTCTCCCCGAGCCAGGGGCAGCCAACCGAAGGCCAGTGTCGCGTATCCAGAAAGTCGCATTTCATAGCTTCGCCAACTCGTCACAAGCTTGGATAAGGTATGCGGTGGTCCCGGGTTCCTAAAAGCGTTAGCAAAAATGCCGTAAATAGCATCTAAGTAGGTATACTCACATTGGCAGAGTGGCTAGAATCATAGACGAATTGTAGGGTAGACTTCCTCCACCCCTTGTGCAGCTCCCAAGCAGTCACAGGTGGACAGAGCGTATCGTGACGCCCCTGAACGATAGCACCTATGTGAGATATTAGCCGACAAATGTTCAGCTCCAATACTTCCGATTCCAAAACTCACCCGGGATGTCCTTGATCTTTTCCAGGTTGGCGGGGAACAGCAATTGACCATCCTCCATCCAAGCAGTGTTCTTGAAGAGATAGTGGGACTCAAAGAGGGCGTGCGTAAGAGAGAACTCGTCGTCCTCGTTTATTGTCGCCAGTGCCTCCGGGTCGGGCTTGAGCGTCCCCTGGGAAAAGCCCCAAGTATTCCACGCGCGCGCCGCCGGCAGGGAAACCTCGCGGTCCTCCGACGTTATGCGGGCATAGTACGCGTTCCAGAGATCGGCGCGCTCGTTCTCCGGCAGGAAGTTGACGAAGGCTTCCCACTCCTCCGGGAAGAACAGGGCGCTCACGGGGATCTTGGACTCGGCCCAGAGCTCCGACCTGCGCGCCGTGAAGACGCCCCGGAGCACGAGTGACCCGACCTTATCCGGGTACGCCTGGGCGTAGTATAGACCCAGTGTGCTGCCCCACGATCCGCCGAAGACCATGTGCCATTTAGCGATGCCGAGGTGTTCACGCAGCCGCTCGATGTCGTCGGAGAGGTGCTGAGTGGTATTCTCTTTCAGCTCGTTCCTTGGGCGTGATTTTCCTACGCCACGCTGGTCTAGCAGCACCACGCGGTAAACTGCGGGATTGAAGTATTTGGCGTTGGCTGGACTTGTGCTCCCGCCCGGCCCACCGTGGAGAAAGATCACTGCAAGTAGTTTAGTATCGATGCGACGTACGTCATCCGGGGAATTCATTTAGCTTACCGGGAAGCCCGTCTTTCTTGCCGTACTGCTCATAGTAAATCTCGTGAATGGATCCGACTTGGAGATGGCCGGAGTCGTAAGCCGCTTCGTGGGTATACGGGGTAACGGCGGGGTGTGCGGAGGTCTGTTGCGTCATCTTGCGGAAACGAGTTTCTTACAATAGTGTTGATGTTTTTATATAACATGATATTCGTTTGCTTGTTTGATGAATATAATCAAGCAGCCTATCTGATAGCTGAGCAGGAACTGCTTTATATTACCTATGTTGATAGGACTTCGTTGTGACTCATGTGTGGACCTCCTGCAGACAGGGATTATGTAACGCCATCCTACAGTAAATCGACCACGCGTTGGGTGACGGGTTTTCTACCACGTAGCGGAGTAGATTGCAATTGGAATACCTACTAGGTAGTTTACTGTCTTCTTCTCAATGACATCGGCCTAATAAGGAGGTGTTTGAGTTTGAGTTTTAAGACAATAGTAATATATGTGTTTGTGAATCTAAGATAAATTCGAGTATGATTCAAGATAAACCCATAGTCTGGATTATCAAGTCACATGTTTATTAGCAACTACTATGGTATTGATTGAGCTCAACTAGGAGTGAATGACTCTAGTCCCAGCCCTTCTAAATTTTGTAGGGAAACCATCTCTGCCCTAAAAATAGAATCGAAGCCAAACCTACAGGAGTGACGGTTCGGCTTCATTTTTCCATATCCATTATCCCACTCTGGAAGTGTGATCTCGACAGCTCGCATCTCGAGAGCTTTCACCACTGATTCTATACTGTAACCTATTAAACCGTTATCCCTCACTGTGTGGATTTGGAATTCCTTTTGATACGTCAGGCATCTCCATAGAGTACCCAGTTGCAACGAGGCACAAGCTTCCGAGCAATCGGGGTCCCTTTTTGTGAAGTGCTTGAGTGTGTTCTCTAACAGTAGACGGGTTTTTGTGAGAGCTTCTCGTCTCCGGCCATCGATGACAGCTAAGACAGTATTAATCAGCGACCTCCACAGAGAAGTCATGATAGCATCCTTACAGATAATTCGTTCTGGAATTGGCAATCCCATTGTACTTAGCGGTCCATTACTCTTGTTCAACGCTATTTTTGTGGCAACCATGAACCTTTCTGCCCAACGGAAAACCCAGGAAACAAAAAGGAGCAGAAGAAGATCTCGACCAATACTATTCGGAACCGAGGAATTTTGTATTTCCAAGTGCCATATCTCAGCAAATGGTTCAACAACCTCGTGGCACTGGTAATAATCGACAATGACGGCAACCTTGGCTAGCATTTCCAGGTCAAGGTTTCTGGGGACAAGGCGGTTCTGACCGTGGAATATCCGCATGACGAGTAAGAGCGCATCCTTATCCCAACCTTCAGCATCGATATGTCGAAGACCAGCAGTGGTTGCGTGCGATTCTATGAATGGACCTTCCAATGCTTTCTTGAAGTATGGGGATCTGAGTAGCAGGTGAGCGGAGGAAACTTGCAGGCGTACCAACTGTTCAAGCGGTTCCCTCTTCCTTTTGTTCTCCTTTTCCGTCATCTCGTCTGTAGCCTTCTTCGGAGGATTCTCCCAGGCCGGGAGCACTTCTTTGAAAGGTAAGAGAGGGAATGGTGAATCAGAGCAGCGGAGAGCGATGATCACATCTCCATTGGGATCGAGGATATAATCCGGGGCCGCCATGACGGAAAAGACCCCAAAGGGATCTCTGATTCAAGAGCTGCAGTGTTGGGGATATGTATGATGAAGATGAGGCGAAAGATTGAGTAGACCGAAATGGTTCTGGTGCAAATAGAGCCCTGGTTTATGCTGGACAGAATTGGGCATTCCTAGCATCGACGGGAACTGTAGGATACAGTCTGAGGCAAAGCAGGGGTTTGTGTCTTGGCCACCAGCAGAAATACGGAGGTAAGCAGAGAAGCAGAGTAGCTAGGTGTATACCTAACGGAGGTAGCAGAAGCTAGAGGCGCCTACAGGATAAATTTGTATGGAGCAGTGCATATAGGTAGGTACTTTATTGTGTTTGCGGGCAAGTACGGTCAACTACTTGCGCACCTGCCTGTTATTGGTGTATGAAATTATCTTTGGAGTACTTAGGTTAGGCACTTAATTAGAAGTGTCTACATACCTTATCTATGTATGTACTTAGGTACGATAACAACCAGCCTTACCATGCATGTACATCATATGGTTCCTACTGTAGTTCTAGGGGTAATAATAGATTCGTGTCTAGGTAAGTAGTTTCTCACAGATACACGATTGAAAGACTTGCCTACACCTCTGGGGAATTCGCTTTACTGGTTATGCCACTTCAAAGTGCCCACCTACTTCAGTGTTTAAAAGGGCAGAGTTACAGCTTTAGAAATGTAAACGGGGGAGTTAATAACGCCGCTGGTGCTCAGTGAAATCATCGCCAAAACATTATATAAGCGCTGAAGCTATTATTTAGCGGCAGGCCAGCAGAAGAAGTAGAACATTTGCCCGTTGTAGCTATGTACATGTATTTACATGTAGGTACACTACCGCGAGGGGGGGGGTGTACGAGACCGTCACGGTGATAGTCATATATTCTAAAAATGGTCTTGGGAATATGATTATGACTTGACGCTTTTTATACTGACAAGCTATCAGATCAAAAATGGTTACCATTTTTTAAAACGATCTCCAGTTTAAAACGATCTCCAGTTTAAAACGATTACCCAACTTTAGTATATACTTAACAAGAAATATTTATTTACCCGTTTGTACTAATTTTTTAGGCTTGTACCTGTTTTATATACCTATGCATTTACGCCTACTTGGCACGCTTCTGCCTTTACATATCCAATGAAATAGCCCATGCAGCCAGCCAAGCCAGCCACCCACTTTCAACCCACTTACAAGAAATATGGCTACCACCACTACCACCACCACCACCAGGTGCCAGGCACTAGATAATTGCTCCATTTGCACTATAGTCCGTAACTTTAGCGAAAGATTTTTTACCCGACGCCAGCCGTACAATATTTACTTTTAATTAAAAGCAAATAGTAATATCTCAGCATAAAAATAATCTCTGTAGCCAAAAACGGTCTCTATAGCTAAAATAATTTTTAAGCTAAAAATAGTCTCAAAATGCAAATAATTATATAATAGTCTTTAATTTAACTTTATTTTCAATAAAATATTTTTTTAATCAAAAAAATTATTATATTTGTATAACTATTATGGTAACTGTCTCAAAAATTAAATATGCTCTTAAAAAATATAAGGCCATTTGGAATAATTAGACAATCACCGTAACGGTCTCGTATACCCCCCCCCCCTGCCGGTATTGTAGGTAATATGCCTTAGGCACCCTCTGTATTGTTTAATTGCTTTGGGGGACCATTTTACTGTACTGTGATGTATCCAGATACATAGGTAATCTTGTAGGTAGCTGCCTCAGGCAGCACCGACTCTACCACAAACATCACTTGTCCTTTTCGACAGTCAGTCCGAGAGCATCAATGAAAACGCGTACCTCCTGCAAACACCGGCACCCTTGTGTCCATGAACAGCAGAGTGTTCAAAGCCCGCACAGGCCTCTGTCGTACGAAACCTTCCGGGGCTTTGCAAGAACAACTGTTGAAGGTCGTCGTAAACGCCAGTGAGCAGGTCGAACATGTGTCCCGAGGCACGCCACAGCAGTGCAAGAAAAAGCAACTCGAGAGTGCTTAGAGTAGTCTGCACCGCGCGAAGAAATCCCGAGCAGCACAGGCAGCTGTGCATCTAGCCGCCGAAGCAGAGGGCGGCGGAGGAGAGCGAGTGGGCAGGGCATGGATGGGCCCTTTTCTCCAAGGCAAGCCCACGATGGATGAAGAACCTCGTGCAGCCAGGTTTTGAGTAGCTAAAGCTTAGCCCTCTTAAGCGTCTGCATGCCTCCTTTGTGAAACATTTTGTTGACCAGTCCGTTCAGATTCCTGGCCCTTGTCTGCCTATACTTTGGTTTCCCAATAACTACGGCCTGTCCGTAGGACAGCTGCTTTCACTGTTCAGTTGATGACTCTGTTCTGAGGAACTTCGTACAGTTGGCATAGGGATATTCTGTACACGTCATTTCGAGGGGTGCTCGCCATCACCCTCTCACGCAAATTGATTACGACATCAGACCCTACCGATGCCACATTCGCTTGACCTTGAGCACCCAGAAAGAGCCTTGTCGAGGACCCGTATTACAGATACTTGGACTTGGGCTCGAACAACCTCTTTGTGCCCAAAGCTGACCGAGGATTTCCTGACAATATAGCTAATACTGGTCGTGATGTCGGCCACGACCATGACTCACCCAAGCCGTCATGCGTGGGAAAATGTTTCTATGCTTATATTATTCCGACCCCGCACCGACAGAAAACTCAGTCAAGCAGTCCGCTTAGGTTCCGTAGATGGTATCTACACTGCGTAAAGTTAAGGGTCGCCGTGTGAGCCCCCTGCTGCTAGACAGTCAACTTGTCTCGATGGCTTGCCAGAGTTCACGCCCACCGACGAGATCACGACACTCCAAATGCAACTCTGTCAAGTAACCCACCCATATAGATGGAAAAATGTTTCCCTTAAGCCTATTTGGCGACTGTTCTACACTTTATATTTCACATAGACAGAATTATTGTGACACAGGAAATGTAAGGTGCTTTAATCATAGAGTTATCATTTCCTGCCGCCACGCTACCGCTCGGGTAAGATTATTACATTCCACGTGCACTTACCCCAGAGTCTACTCCGATTCGACGACACTGACTGTGGAGGTTTCGGATTATTATCGTTCCGTCGACAGGCACACCAGTGCGCCTTACACAGCCATTTTGAGGCGTTTCATTTGGGGCTGTACTCGATGCAGCTTGGTTGATGTCCCCTCGTGTCTGGTCAGGTAAACATAATGTTTCCGCAAATTCAAAGGTCAGAAAGTTTGACAGCTCGATTGTATCTCGACTGCTATAGCGATGTCATTCGGATTTGCCGTAGGCGATGTCCTCGCTGTGCTTGGGCTTTTTGAACGTGTCGCCATCGAATTGCGCAATTATAAGAACGCCCCAGCGCATTTCCAACAGCTCGGTGTTGAGCTTGAACTCTTTCATACCACGCTTAAACATGTTCTATGCTTGTCCCCCGAGGATGCTGCCGAAGCTAAAACGCTTGAGCAGATCCGGGCGATTGTCATGCATTGCCTGCCACCTATACAGGCCCTGATCAACAAAATGAGGTCCAAACAGAGCGCTCTGGGCCACTACCGCAGCACTAGGAGCCTAAGCAATATTGGTACAAGGCTACACTGGTCCATGATAGCTCAGAAAGACGTTGAAGACCTCCGAACAACAATTCTCTCAGAGATGGTGGCGATAAACATGCTTCTGAGTGCCCAGCAGCTGTAGGAGAGCCCTGAACTTGACAAGTAAGAACCATCTAACTGTGAAAATAGAAATCTCATCAGGAATCTCTCATTAAAAAGCCAAGATTCAAAGAGCGCACAGACTGCACCCGCCGTCGTAGAGCACTCGAGTGCACTCGTTGAGAAGACCTCGAAAATCCTGGATATACTGTCAACAACACCTAGTACTATTTCTGAGCTTCGGTCTATAGCTACCATTCAAGCCGAGGAGCAATCGAAGCAGCTAGAGGTCTTAGATCAGAGTGTTGTGGCTGTTACGGCACACTTGGATATGTTATCACTCAGTGTGACTAATGGTTCCGCCTTACTCCGTCGCCAGGTATCATTCATGAGAAGGGCGTCCGATACGATGCTCAGAATGTTACAGAATATGAAGGAACTCCTAACCTTGTAATTGACCCTTCAAAGTCAGATCCTTACTTGGAAGGTCGTAGCTGACTTGTATCTTAGATTGGCTGCCTGTTCAAAGGAGATGCTGAACGCAATCAGTCGAAATACGTACGAGACCTAATCATTCATACCTTTCCACGTTTATCTGATGGTCTGACGAGTTATAGACGTGCCATGCTTGATGTAGCGAACCAAATGAGACGGATTGCGCGTGCGATTGAGGCTATTCCGCTGCATCTTACCTTAGACATTATCCGACTTGATGACGCCTTAGGTGAGAGCTGGGCATTGCCGTTACAGGCCTGCACAACTTGGGAAGTAAGTTCCGGCCTGGCGAACGTCACTGTTAGATAATACTAACAGGTGAAAGTCGTTCCGCGATTTGCTACTTGGCGTAGTCTATGCGAATGGCAGGCAGGGTACAGATCGCATTAAGAGCAACCAATTCGTCATTAATTTGGCGAAAACAGGACAGGTCATCCAGCGTGAAAATTGGACCGACGCTGTAAAGTCCGGGCTTCATATAGAACAAGCCATGATTATGTCACGAAAAGCTAGAAGCAATACTACAACTCCCGACAGGAGCAACCGCGCTAGGGAAAAAGAAAATTGTCCATACCCTGATTGTACGGGTTTTATTTCGGAACAGCCAGATAGAAAAATAATGAAGCGATGGTAAGTATATGTTCATAGCCTCATTCGCGTAGAATTGTTCTAACTGGACTTATATAGCTCTACATGTGAACGCTGGTCACAATTTTCGAAAAGGAGACCGAAATTGCTTCATCTTTCTCAATCAGGACCACGTTATCCTGCTTTCCTACCTCCTTTGGAAGTAGCACAGGAGATGAACGTATTTCGTCGAATTCAGGTCAATGAATCTGGTGAGGCAGTTCGCGATTTAGAGGATGCTCATCGCAGGCTAGCTGTTAACGACAGCGATCCGGAGGCAAATGCCTATATTGGCCTTCGACTTGCCCAAGATGCCTTGAAAGATTCCCTTAATAGCAATACACTTAAACGATCAAGAAAGTACATAGAGATGGCTATTGCGTCTGGTATGATGGCCATGATTTGTGTCCCCTTCTCTACCCCTCGCCCTATTTTTCGTTCAAACTCGATGAATGTAACTTACAATTTCGTTAGACAATTCTGTTGCCGAATATTGGTATTTATTGGGTAGGGTATATCTCCTACTCCGCGAGTATTATCCTGCCTATGATGCTTTTCGGCAAGCAGTCTACAGAGAAGGGCGACATTCCAATTATTGGATCACAATTGGTACGCTGTATTACATGGTTAACCAATACCGTGACTCGGTAGATGCTTTAAGAAGAGCCATACTTTTGGATCCATGTCTATATGAGGCTTGGTATAACCTCGGTGTTCTGGTAAGGGTAGATGCACTCCCATCGAAGCATGTTCTAACAAACAAAATGATAGTATGAGGCGTGTAACCGGCAATATGTAGACGCGCGTGAGGCGTATCAAAGATGCCTAGAATTAAACCCAAACTTACCCGAGGTACAAGCGCGGTACCAAGTATTGTTGAATCACCCAGATGATTCTCAGGATGAAATGCCAGGCAACGCAATCAATACGATGATCGATACTGCAATTCGGGCAATTACGGATGAGGTCCCCGAGATCATGGGGGCTGGGATAACTATCAACCTAACCAGGGGCTCTTCTCAGTCTCAACACGGGCCAGATATTGATAGAGGACCTGATAATATACAAGACTCATCATCCCCGAACTGGGGACGCGAAGGTGATGACGGCGTCCGGAATGGGACTTTAAGGGGTTACAGTAACTATGGACCCTAAAGTTGATATGGTGGCCTTGTGTTAAGTCGATATAAGGGGGGTTTCCCCCATTAGATATTGGAAGGCCAGGGGCCAAGTGACCAACCTTCACCTACTCTATGACTATTAACCCCTTATAACTACCTTCTATGTGACTACTTCAAGGCCCCTGTTCACTCTGGAGCTAGTCCGCCTGAGAAAGAGCTTGGAAGGGGCGGAAATCGAAGAAACAGTAATCTAGAGGTTCTGGTACATCAATTGGGAAGCCGTTCCTGACCTGGGTGGTAGATTTCGAATCTATACATAGAAGGTCGAAGTTTGTAAGCGACGTCCGATTGGACGTCTAAAATACGCGAGGTCTGAATATCCTTAAGCGAGAAGATATCAATAACACCGAAACATGCGCTGAGGCGCGTGTAACCCGTGTTAGATCTGCGTACGACAAGCTATTCGCAACAAAAGGGAGATTCAACTCGATGTAGTTGTCCACATAGGGTTGCGACCAAACGTGTTGGTAATGGAGGATGGCCAGTTACATGATTACCAGAAAGAAGATAGTGATCTGGTAGAAGTTTAACTACGAATCATAGCACATTATAGATATATAAGGGCTATTATCCGGATACTATAGAGCAAATTATTCGAAAATTTTAAACGCTGGATTCATAAATCGTTACCACTCTAATCTATCATCACAAATTAAGCTGACATCAAAACGCTCATTACCCCTCCAAACCTTCGCGCCATAATTGCAGGTCGCAACAACGCTTCGAAGATCGCTAATCATCCCTCCAGGACCACTGCCAAACACTTTCGTCGGTCCTCTGACGGTGCCCTCAACGAACTCGTTCACCAGAGCCCTCAGGTCCGGATGTCGGTTCAGCCCTTTGCTGCCAAGCTTCTGGATGTCCAATGACATGGGAATCTGGGAGCCTTTGACGGGGGAGCACGAAGAGGAACAGCATGTATTCTTCGCATCGATATCTAAATGTTCCGCCTTCTCTTCTTGTATGGAAGAAGCGCTGCTGCTGGCCTCCCGCGTCACGTAGATGTGTATTTCGATTCCGTGGGATCGGGTCGCATTGTGGATGGCGAGGACCTCCGGCTCTACCCAGCACAGGTCGGCTTTTCTGCGAATAGCCCATACGAGCTGGATCTTGCGGTCTCTCACAGCAGGCTTCTGTACGAGGTCCAGGAGTACAGGGAGCACGTACGTGATGCCCGTTCCTCCTGCGACACATAACAGATTATCTTCGGGTGTCAGGGTCTCAGTAATGGATGCCCCGTATGGCCCCGTCAATATAACTGGCGTGGTCACTTTGGATGACAGGGCTAGCTTTTTCAGCGTTAGATCGGCGATCTTCTTTGTCTCACCCTTTTTAGCCCGCAAGATGTATGAATGCGAGACCGTGCTGTTGCGAGTCTGAGGCAGATTTAGGGGCGTGAAAGGATGAGACTGCCAAATGCTACTTTCGGGGAAGCAAAGGTAGAAATGCTGACCAATCTTCCAAGGATCGTGGGACTGTTCGAAGTCCATCCGTATGATGTCGCCATGTTCGTCATCCGAGAAGTGAGTCAGTGACGCTGGTGCAGCGCGAAAGCCCATCGAGCCATCGGGCAGGTACTGATAGTGAATCAATGCTGTGCGCAACAAGCGCATGCCGCGATCTAGGAAGAAGAGAAGTATAGATGGCAGGAGAAAGCTCTTCAGCTGCTCCCAATGGCCCCAGCAAGCTCCTATGTAGACGAGCGCCAAAACGTAGTGAGCCTTTCGGAAGAACTCGTAGCCGGTGACGCGAATAGCCCACGGTGTACTCAGGACGAAGAGTAATAGGACTAGGATCATAGCAACGACACCCCATATGATATAAGGCTGTATGATCCATTCGATAGCTGTTGTTGGTTGTGGTTGATAGAGCCGCACTTCGATGATCGTCCAACCAATGGTATGTACGGATCCCTGGATGAAGATGATGTACCCGAGCCATCGATGTAAAAAGTTAAAGCTCTGGTAAGGAACTCCGGTCAGTAGAGAGAGTATCGATTCTCTTGTAGATAAAAGAACAGACAACGGTGTTAAGGCGTAGGCCAAAACTCCAATTCGATCGGCGAATGGGCCGAGACTCGTTCTTGTATTGTATAACCCCGGACTATTCTTAATAGGTGTGATCCAGGTTTGATACGTGACGCCCGCGAAGCTGAATATCAACAGATAACTCGACAATACGGCCAGGATGAGAACTTGGAGTCCAGTGGTCCTGCCAAAAATGGACCTTGGAGCATCGGGAAGCAATGAGCGTCGCACACACGTAGAGAATGCACTCTTTAATCGTGTTACAGATGACTTTCTGGAGCTAATGCCGCCCGATACCAGACCATCAGCCTGCGATGGCACCCACAGTCTCCTTGTTATCGTCCATAGAAACACGATCCCCAGTATTATTGACCAAAGAATACCAGAGTAGAGGATACTCAGGTCGTGTGAGTAATAAACTTGGTCCAGGTATTCGCACGAGCCGGGATCATTTGTGCAAGGGACTGCTCTCGAATAGTAGCCCCAATGAGGTTCCAGACTATCTGCTTCGCTGTAGTTTTGAATATGGCGAGGCGCCAACAGTCCGTGGCTCTCCATCGCCTCGAGCACAAGCTCAGACGGGGTCGCCCAAGCAGGCGCCGTCAGACGTCAATAAATGAAGCAGAGATGATGATATTGCCGAGCTAATTTTAAGACTGCTCGTTGATAGGTAATTATGGGTTTATTTAATTTATCAGTGAATCAAGGGGAACAGACTTTAGAGGCAAACTGCCAAATGGGCCGTGTTTCCCGTCTAAATGGAAAGATATGAAGTTCAGCATCGTTTGAGCTGTTAGCTGCTCGCAGCGCCTGCGGATTTATAAACAAGGTGCTATGATCTGCCCAAAATCGAAACACTCGATTACTGACCAAGCACTCGGTAGCTAGCAACGAACTACACTTCACTTCGGAAAGCCCCAAGTGGATAAAAAACTTGCGCATACAGAGTACCTGAGATCCACACTTTGATAGCCAAGAGGCGCAAACACTGATGATGCGAGGGGATAAGTGGACTAGTGAGAAAGATTGAGCACGTTTCTGGACCATCTTAGACGCGGATAGCGAAGGCAGCTTGGCGAAATTCTGAAGCGGTCTGTATTTGGCATGGCCACCGTCACCATTAAGTTCGGATTGGCATCAAGAAAGGCCAGAAGGCTGCAAGAACTCTCCACATATTGTGCTCGTAATCCCGGCACTGACATGGCCTCCCGGACACTAGAGTGCTTGGCCATATGCACACGTTCGTAGAGTGACTGCTGATTCATCGTAAACTTGCGCATATCAGCTCTCAATAGAAATGTCTCTCTATCTTGCGCATCTAAAACAATCTTGTCTGGTGGATTCTGGTCGTACGTTACTGCCTCAACATTGAAAACTAGGTCAACATGCCATTGAGATAAAGGCTGTACGAAGACACTAAAATTTACCGTTATTATCATAAGACAGAACGAGGTGGGACGATAGGACCTTCGCCTCAAAATAGGGACCGTTATTGAACATTAGATTCCTGTTTGTCTTCACAAGAGGGAACACAGGCAAAATGTCACACGGCGGTATGGACATGGACGACTCGTCCTGCTCAACTCATGTCAGTGCTGATCGTCGTTTCATATGATTCTGCTCTTACTGACACTAAATTTCTAGATGTTGTGGAACTGGAACACTATCGGTGCCTGTATGTTGAGCAAAGCAAAACCTTGCCACACCGATGATGATGAGAGTGTATTAACAATTCGTAGGTTTCTTCGCGGAGTCATGGAAGATCAAAACCGAAGGAATGATGGCGGCGACCTGCATCGGCGTGTTCTTGCTGGCGATCGTCTTGGAGTTTGTCCGCCGGGTCGGCAAAGAATACGACCTACTGATTGTTCGCCAGTTTCAACAACATGTTGATGCCCAAGCTGCCATGTCCAAATTGGAAGACGACTGTCGTTCAGAGCGAACCCGGCCGGTCAGCCAAACTGTCATGTTTAGAGCGACGCCGGTACAGCAGCTGATTCGCAGTTTCATCCGTAAGTTATTTGTCCCAGCGCCGGACTCTGGCCGAGCTGACATAAATTGGCCGTAGATGCTGTAGCATTTGGCATAGCGTATATCCTGATGTTAATCGCCATGGCGTTCAACGGATATGTCATCATCGTGATTATCATCGGCGCTGGTTTCGGTAAATTTCTGTGCGATTGGATGACGGTAAAAGTAGTAGTCGGAGCAACAACCACTCTGTTGGCAAACGACACTGCGAGGAGCGAAGAGGCGACGATGTGTTGCGGCTAGACTGGGCACTAGTTGGTGTCCATGTTGAATTGACGATTAATGATTGGAACGTTGGCGTTTACGCTATTGTACACGGTTAATTTTATATGATGGACATTTTTATGGATTTCTTAATTGGCCTCTCATTTTCTAAAGAATAGGTATATCCTCAAGTGGGTTTGAAAGTTTACTAAGTAAGACTGAAGAGAGGGAGAGAGAGAAGAGTAGATAATTCTATGCAGTGCAGTAAGGTAGCTGGAATAAGCCCCTGAGTGATTCCTTATCAGCTTATCGGACCCTGTCCCTCCATCCTGCCCCTCCAAAAAGCTGGCCGATCGGCCAACCGAGACGCCTCCCCTGCGCCGCTTAGGTGACTCAGAAAGAAAACAACAATTTGACATACATAATATCTTCACAGCAGTCGCTGCGCCGTTGAAACCACTGAACATTTCTCCTTTCTCTACTGTTATTCGCCATGGCTGCCACCACCGACGCGGGCGCGAGAATCGCCCTCATCAAAGAGAACTTGGCTGAGTTTCTCAACCCCGAAATCATCGAGGATATTGTCAACCAGGGTCGCAGCCCAAGGATCTACTGGGGTAATTGATTGATTCCTGCCATTTACGTCTGTTTTTCCATTGCGTAGATTCGATACTGACGGATGACTTGTTTTATTGTAGGAACTGCCACCGTACGGCCTGCCTCTCTTTGGTTCCCTCTTCCGCAGAAGACAACGATCGACGACTGACTTGAGAATGCGACAGACCGGACGACCTCATTGCGGATATTTAGTGCCCGGTGTACGCTTCCACCTGTACCGCTATCATCTACACTCTAGGCTCACCAATTGAGAACAGGTCAAAATAGCCCAGCTGCTGGCTGCTGGATGCGATATGGTCATCCTCCTTGCCGACGTACGCCCGCCCTCCAACATCTCCCTACACATCCAAGTCGAAGCGCATGTGCAGCGACCAAATCGGACAGCAATGTTGACGATGGACAGATTCATGGTTTCCTCGACAATCTCAAAGCCCCTATCGAACTCGTCGAATACCGTGTCCAGTACTACCGGTTCGCCATAACGGCACTGCTTCAAGCCTGTGGCGTGTCAACCGACAAGGTCGAGTTTGTGCTTGGAAGCTCCTACCAAAAGACACCCGACTACATCATGGATATTTACAAGATGTGCTCGTTGACATCCGAACATGATGCAAAGAAAGCCGGCGCTGAGGTCGTAAAACAGTCCGCTAACAGCCCCTTAAGTGGGCTGCTCTACCCGATTCTACAAGTTCTCGACGAGCAGTACTTGAATGTGGATGCGCAGTTCGGTGGTAAGTTCATTATTTGTTCTTTAGACAAGGGTACGTCACTAATCTGATCTAGGACTGGATCAGCGAAAGCTGTTCACTGCCGCCAAAGAATGGCTGCCGAAACTTGGCTACCGACAGGTCAGTTGGATGTGGTCATCACCCCGGCCGTCTAGTCCACTACTTACTCGCTGATAGCGTGCTCATCTTATGAACGATATGATTCCCGGTCTCCAGGGCGGCAAAAGTAAGTCAAAACTCATACAATGCGCTGGATTTGAATTTTGGGGTGGCTTAGCATCGGTCATCATTCATTCACAAGGATAGCATCAGTTTCCCCCTTTTCCTTCAATAATCCGTTACTCTTATTCAGTTGTTCCCTGCTAATTCGTGGCCATATAGTGAGCTCGAGTGACGAGAATTCGAAAATTGATCTTCTTGATGCACCGGATGTCGTGACCAAAAAGGTAAGAATCTCCAAGCCTAGGCCTTCATGGAGCTACATTCTTCACTACTAGAACTAGCTGTTCCAAGGCTGAAATGGTGAAAATAATTAATCGTCGACACAGATCAAGAAGGCAGAAGCAGCACCACGGGTCGCTGAAGGAAACGGTCTTCTGGCCTACGTCGAACACGTCTTCCTGCCAGTAGCCGAGTTGAAAGGAAAGCGCGAATTCGTTGTACTCCGAGAACGAGACGGCCTGGAGCCTCTCGTTTACACTACCATTGCACAGTTGCGAAGGGATTACGAGAACGACGTGGTAAGTCTTTCTAATGGAAACAATGCAATTCGCCTCGACTTGATAAGATTTGACAAAAATGGACTGATTCGCTCGAAGCTCACACCACAACTGCTGAAACCTGCCGTCACCAAAGCGTTACATGATATCCTGATACCGATCCAAGACGCTTACAATGCATCAAAAGAGTGGCAAGATATCACGCTACTAGCTTACCCGCCACCGGAAAAGAAGGCAAAGAAGGTCAAGAAAATTGGCACTCGCTACGCAGGTGCCGGCCAAGAGAACGCTACTCCCGATGCCGCCGCGGCAAATGTGGACGGAGTAGCCAAACTGAGCCTAGAAGCCGGAGAGCAATGAATTGAAGAAGCCCGAGAGGACTAGAATCATTAGACTATGGTCATAACCGGGCGTACATGGCATGTCAAGGTTTAAAAAGAGGGGTAATATCGCTAGAGACTCTAAAAATCTGGAAAGAATTGCGATGAAGTTGAGCGAGATCTTATACCCACGTTTCCTTCAAGTAAAAGCACTTGAATACCGCATAAAATAAAACCCAATAGAGTGTAGTTCGAGATAATCAATTACAGTTGATTACATTGATAATGTTTACTCACTTCTCTTCATCACCTTTCGTGTCTCACAGCTACCTCGAATGACAATGATATCTACAACATGGTCCAACAACGGAGGCAAGCTGCAAGGATAAACTGCGGGATTGTGCTGTGTCTGTTTGTTGCGGTCGCATCCTCGTCTCAGCAAAGGTACTAAGATCACCAAATTCGACATGAAATTTATTGACGAGGCGTAGTTCAAGCTCGCTCACTGCATGGGCGATTACTCGAAGGCCGGGACCTGGGATCGCGGGACTGGCTACATGAGCATACCGAAATTCTCGTGCGATGCTATGATGTTGATTGATTGAGAACGGGGTGGGCACATTCAGTGTGCATTGTCGCGTTTCCATCAAACCAGGAATGTATAGCGTGTCACTAGGAGGGTCTTGAAATATTATTATGTTGGTAGCCTTGCGTAATAACACTATCCTAAACCGAGGTATTCTACTGGGCGACGTTCACATGATCAGCCGTCACGGTGTTGTTATACGCACTCACGTCACGATAGTACAGCTCCTCGGCATGCCCGGCAGCGTTGATCCCGCTGAACGAGTAGATCTGGTGCGTGCTTCCGACACCCGTGCTATAGCTATTATCACCAGGCGCGTAGTAAGTGGCCGTGCCGTTCCGCCAGGTGCTCACCACAGACCCCGTGGTGCCGTCCTTCTTCACGGCAGGGAACGCGCCAGTGGCGACGAACGCTTCGAGACCCGTGGGGAAGACGGAGTCGCCGCGGACCTGCACGCTCAGTCCCTGGTCGACCTGTGCCCAGAGCGTTAGGTTCCCTTCCGCGGTCACGTCGATCGTGCTGTTGCTGAATAGGGGATACTCGTATTTCGTCGTGTATGTCGTGGCAGGGCCCTTGGAAGAGTCGGTTCCGGATATGGAGAACGTGTTGAGGTTGTTGTTCCCGTAGTTAGAGACTCCGCCCTTGTTCGAATACGTCAGTAGCTGCGACCACGTCACGGCGCCACTGGTCTTCTGCGTCTTCACGTGCGATGAGATGGCCACTGTTCGCGACACCTGAAGGTTGTACTCCAGCGTCTCGTTGGTACCTGTCGCGTTCTGCGTCAAGCTCTGCGAGAGCGTGATGATTGGCGCGGTAGTGGTCAGGTTACCGACCGTGCCGGTCGTGATGGAGGCCTCATCATCGAGCCAGACGAAGATCTTGCCCGTGACGTACCACTCGTCGTCCGTGGTCGTGGAAAGCGCTGCGCTCGATCCCCCGTCGTCGACAAGTCCTAAGACCTTGATCTCGAATTTATGCGTGTTGCCGTCGCACAGGAGTGGGAGGAACGGAGAGATATCGATCTCGTGCTCGCTGATGTCGAACGCTTGCACGCCTACGATAGGCCGGTTCAGCTGCGGCACCACGCCGCCCGTGTAAATGACAGGGTAGGGCCACGACACGCCGGCAAGGTGATCGTCGATGAGCACCTGCACCTCGCGGAACGGCGAGTAGCCCGGATACTCGCCGTACGTGGCGTTGAAGGCGAACGCCGCGCTCTGCGGCACATTACTCCACCAAAACTCCTCGTTGCCCTGACCCTTAACGTCTACCGTGAACACAGCTCGGTTCGCGTTGCGCGGGAAGTCCGTCACATTGTTGACGGCCGGCTGCCCCGGATACACGAACTGGCTGGGCGACCCGCTGCTGCTGATGCGCTGCGAGATGGGGATGATGAGATCAGCGGGAGGATAGTTGCCCTGCAGCTTCTCTGTGGCCTTGAAGAAGGTCGCCGTCAGTGTTGTGTTGAGTAAGCCTGTGTAGGTGCTGTCGACGATGTTTTCGAGGTCAAAAATCACTACAGCACTCATGATCAGTGAAGATTCTCAAGCACTTCGAAGCCATCATGAAAACTATGACTTCACGAAAAAGAAACCTCAATATTCCCGAGTCGGCCAGCTTGTGAGTAATGGGAAGGAAGTACTGACCTGTTTGCGGCTGTTTCCACAGCGACACGAACGGCGTCATGTCTTTCAGCCATTCCCATCGGATGCCGGCAGTTGTCGGTTCGGCCGTCGACGTTCGCCAGACCTCGTTGTCGCCGAGATACATGACGCCCGTGCGGTCGAACTGCCGTCCCTTGACGACCGTGGTGAAGTTGATGACCACATAATCGAACTCACACGACGGAGGTTCGTATGTGCCTGTATCGAATGGTCAGCATGGTAACGGCTATATGAGAGCACAGCATTAGAGTGCAGTTGTTGATCGTATTAGAAACAGCACTTGGGAGCTGGACGCGTACCAACATAGGGAGCTCCGTAGCTATTCGCAAACGTATGATTCATCAAAATCACTGAACATGGCGACGAAGCTCCATCATCGTCAGACACAGCTTCAATTGGCGTCTGGTCGGTTGACACCAGCGCCGGCGGCTGGCTTGTGTCGCGCCGTGTCACGCCAGAAGGAGTGAGCACGGGCTCGGCCACCTGGAAGCATTCCAGCGGCGTAGGAGCAGGCACTGAAGTGGTGACAGATGTCGCCGTATCTGCGCCCAATGCGAGACTCTTGTATTTCGCAAAGGGATGAACTGCACTTGAGCTGCCACTAGCCAAAGCAGCGCCGGCAAAGAAGCTGGATAGCAACCCCCGCTGCATTTCGGGATATGTTTCCGGGTATTACACTAGGTACATGCGGGGAGTTCTTTACTAGTACATATGCTGTATAGTACCAATTGGCCCCAAAGGATCAATGAAGGAAAGGCAATTGGTTGGAATGAAGGTCGTCAGCTTGGATATTCAATCATCAACACGGCCAGTGACTGGTAGGCGAGGAGTAAAACATCCGAGCAACGACGATGCCCGCATAGCATACTGCGTAGGTGTACCTATGCATGCGTATCACTGCCCAGACCAGCAGCGTCACGTCACTTTTGGATTCCCATGTGTGATAAGAAACAGACATGGATCTCAGTGGTATCCCAACTGGGGTAAATAGACACTACCAGCCGAGACAAGAAGGTGCACCTAGACCAACAGGGTATAGTAGAAGGCATCGCGACCATCTTCCACTCCATCCCGGAGCTAACCTATGCACTAAATGGAACCCATGTAATTGAACGATGATACTCAAAGCATGTACACAGGTTTGATGGCGCAGTAGTACGGACTTGACGGAACAATACTCGATGAATTGAGGGTATGAACAATTAATGCATGTTCTTACAAACGTGGTGGTAAACAATCGACCAAAGTTTTCGATGAAGTCATCACCGAGTTTAGCTCTGCATTTGAGAAAAGCTTTAAGAGTTTTGTGCTTGATTGACGTGATCTCCATCAATTGCCCGAGCAGCCTTGGATCCGGCTTGCTCGGAAGTCAAGTTACGTATATACATAGTACTCTACGTCTAGCATTCTACCTACTTGACTAGACATGTATACATACGAGAACTCACTGCTACTGTTCCTTGGTTGTTGTTTGCCTGTGGCTCTCATTAATTAATCCCCTTGTGACCCATTGATATACTCAGAGCATATAACCTCGCCGTTGAGGTCCATGACATCGCCGACCGTGATATTAGGGTATATCTCTTCCATATATAACCTGTGATTCAGTGTTGTCACATTACCGTTGTCGCCAAAGTAGTTGGTGAACTCTGGACCCTGTCCACCTAGTACAGAGCCTTTATACAACAAGTTAGCCATCCATGAGTCGTGCATATGAAACTCAGCAAGCTCGTGTTGTGAAAAGGAGGGTATAGAGTATGACAACTAGCTACGATAAATACACATATATGTATGTATCCGCCGCATGATTGTGTGATGGAATGAGAGAGAATTTGCTTGAGAGAAAGACCTACCAGCAATAGGGAGATTTGGTCCTCCCATATCTGTATAACGCTTCGGCAGGTCGAGCTTTTGCCATTCCCACCAGAGCTTATCTAGCCAAGCGTGATGAACTACAGCATTTGTGGTCAGCAACTGAATTTTGGGTGTCACACACGATGAATCTCATTTCAGTTTCAAAAAAAAAAATGTTATGAACCTCACTTTAAAGAAAATTATGATAGAGGAAAACGGGTGAGGAATTACTTACGGTAGAAGACGGGGTCACCTGGCGATAAGGTTGGGTTTGACATCTGTGAATGAAGAAGTGTGTTAGCATCAAAGTCGGCCTTCCTTCCTCTCTTTTCTCTTCCTCCTCCGTGGAAATCCAATTACGTCTTAGAAGAGTGATGGGTAGTCTGACCACTCCTCCAACTCCGGCGTGGCCCGCTGCATGCGGACCGTAGCTGCCATGGGGCCCGCCGAACCAGCACAGCCAAGCGTCGGTGTAATTTTGGAGCGCATTGCACTCATCGATATTCGCCTGGTTCGTCATCTGGAGATAGTCGGTACTGAACTCTCGGGAGAGGCAGTGATCTTCCGTAGTGCCGTCCTCCACCCATATCAGTGTCAAGTTCCGGAACGGTCCGGTCTCGATACATCCGTCTGGTCCAGTTCCGTCTCCACCGAAATACTCGTCTTTCCAGAGCTCCGAGGCGGAAATGTTCTTTATATCGTGAAGTTCATCCCAGTATCTGCCAGCCGTATGAGTAGATGTTACTGAAGGACAAGGTTCGTTTATCAACAGGGCACATACGGAATCCGTCCAGTATATCCGCACTCATCTTTGATCATACGCTCATGAGTAGTAACTGCAAGCATTAGATATTTCTACTTACACCGGGCCTCACACTCGGCGCCGTGGGTCTCAATGCATACTTATGTACCGATGGAAAGGTAAGAATGCGCCCTGTTTTCTCGTTGTTAACGAGGCGTGCGAAATAAGTCGATCTGATATAGTCTCACAACTCCGTGGACAGTCGCGGTTTGGGCGACGTGCGGCCATTGCAAGTCGTCCCATCTTGTAACGGCATTGGGGTTACCATCTCTCGCCGGCAAGTTCATCAAGCAGAGATCGGCTTGAATATAAGACGTCTTCTCCTCCTCTGTCAAGTCATACCTAAAGCAGATTAGCAAAGAATGGAGGGCTCCTGTTAATATGGTGTAGCTCTAACCATGGTACGCGTTCCCTAACCCCTTTACAGATTGACGCATCGCGTTTGCTAGGAGATGCGAGCACAGCTGACGTTGCAGCAAGATAAAGCACGGTATGCTGAAGGAGCGAGGCCATTTTTGGGATTACTCAGGGGCGGCCTCTCGGCAATTTGGTTGAATTGCCGCAAACCGTTGCATACCTTCAGGTTTATAGCAACAGCATTTTATATAATGCATTAGTCTCCATATTTCTATCGATTGCGTCTACTGTAGTCCTAGACCATGTTGCGAGCGAACAAAAGCGGCATAGATAGATCTCGGCACGGACTGATACGAGGAAGTGTGCCGATTCCTCAGAGTTTCGGCCAGTATTACTAAAGTGGTAGGTAATTGAAAATTCAACATGGGTTACAATTCGGTGGATCAACAAGCGGTCGGCTTACTTGAGGTTCTGAATTTAAGACGTGGAATAATTATTATTTCAAAAAGGATGCCCACACCATTGCGACGAGAAATGGGTCCCAGTCCCCAACGTTTTCCCTACGATATGCACCCTGCAGAGAGGGGCAGCTGAAACCAGGATTAATGGGCTATTATCATCATCGTCCAGGACTTCATATTCTCCACTGTAGTGAGTGGTATAGTGAACGCTTCACATTTATTTCTCATGTTAAAGGAGGGGGAATCTGCATGCCATTAGGGTCAAGAATGACAGTCAGCTTATACAATAAGTCTGCTTAGTCACCGAGTAGTTGAGTAGGACTTCACAAGTCTTTCTTTGGTGACTCCATGTCGCCGCTAGCTTAATAAACAATGCCAGGAATAACATTGATATATCCTGCATACAGAGTTCTAGATTTGGCGTCAATATCTGCCACATTCTTACATGTGCGCGTCGTCCCTGTTAACCAAGTAAGCAATCATGTCAGAAATATTCGCTTCCGACGATGTGATTAACTTAACAACACCAAGGGAAGCTAGATGTCCAAGCCAAAAGGAGGAACGCATCATATGGAGATTTATAGCCTGCATATATGAAAAAATAGTATAGAACAAGAAGATTTAAAACGAAATTGAGTACGGATCTCATCAAGGGTTAGTATTATGGCATACTCTGCTTCCTCTCTAGCCCACTAACACGCTATTTATACGCATGTGTCATTGAATCGATGAATGGGAGTAATTTTTGTGAGCGGACGTTTTGTGATCATGTTCATGAGCTCACGAAAGGAGAAATACATATTATGCTCTCAAAAACAAAGAGAACCTCCGTACGTAATGACCTACGTATTTAAATACTGAGCGCGCTGAGTATTCAGTCGCTATCACGTATGACATTGAGCTGTCTCTTTTCTAGCCTATGGGATATACGATGCCGATCGGCAAATAATTTGATCCCCATGAAGCTAACAAGTCACACATCATTATGTCCATGCGGCTGATTTTATATAATGTATGGCACCCGAGACATCGAGAGTCCGCGAATAGCCAAGCCGGTAGATTGGGCATGCCACTCAGTGCACCGCACCGGAAGTGGAAACAAGCATTTAGCCAACAAGTCAAGCCTATCTCAATCTGCGGTACATTGACCCGTTGTAAATTATCATTCAAGGCAGTGTAATACGTACAGTTTCGCCCGACATTCGTATTTTGGTATTGTGAGCTTGTCAGAACCGTATTTAAGGGGTTTCTGCTCCAACCCTTTCTTTTCGAGAAGGTTTCGCAGTCCAAAGAAGAATTTACTTCTGTTGAAGATAGAAATATGAGGACAACAATTGTTTCAGCATTTATCCTAGCAGGAGTCGCTTCTGCTCAGACTCCGGCGGGATTTGTCCCAGTGGTTACCGAGAAGCTCGAAGTGACGTTCGGGTCCAAAAGTGTTGAGACAGGAGGTCAGCCACTAACTAAAACGGACACCGCCCGACAACCTACCATAGGCATATCGGGGCCTGCGAATGGGACATATATCTGGATGTTGATAGGTGCGTTGTCTTCCGCGACTTGAGTAAGTGGGTGCTGACGGTGTCTTCACAGATCTTGATGCGTACGGACCCCGTATCCCTTAGTGTGCTCCAAATAGCTATGAATGACTAAGAAATAAAAGGTCAACGAATTTCGCAAACCCCAAGGCTGGGACGCCAGCGACATATCTCCATACCGTGCTCCGGGACTTCAAGGCCAGCGGAGGACCCTCGGCCGCCGGCGTAACAACTCTCACAACGACTGCAACTGGCGAGTCTCCTCAGACTTTTGATCAGCTCTCTATCTAATGATTACTGCTCTAGGTCCTGTATCCTGGTTCGCCCCTGCACCTGCGGCCGAAACTCCACCTCATCCACATCGCTACACGAACCTACTTTGGGAACAGCCGATCAACTGGCAGATTCCCAGCGCCGCGAATACCATGTTGCAAAACCAGAGACTCGGGTTCGATGTGCCGAAGTTCATCACTGCTGCCGGGCTTAGTAACCCGATCGCCGCGAACTATTTCAACGAAACGGGCTAAGAGAGTGGATGGCTTTTGAGGTCACAGTTGAGAAACTTACTGCACGCCTAGCTACATGTATATCATGGATTGTTGATGGCAACTAAGTTTTTGAGCTCAAATATATTCATTCCGGTTCTATTGACAAAACGCCGTCCCATGATACATCCTTCCCACGTATTTGACACCAGGTCAGATCAACTGTACTGCTATTTTCAGCTTCACTTTTCTCTTGGTTGTCATACATTCGCCGCTCTCCATACTCTCAATTCCCTTCTAGTACTTGTTTGATCAAGGCGTCCGCGACGGACTTGCCTGCTAACCAGTTGAGATCAACTGTAGACCAAGCCTCCTGAATCAGACTGGAACACCAGAGACCCGACTCGCCAAAAGTCTTGTCAAGATTTGGCGGGTAGAGGAGAGGCAACCTTTTAGCCTGCCAGTTGGGGATCTGTTGTATATCAAAAGAATCAGGTTAGCGTATCATGTCACCGCGGTCACAAGTTAATTGTAATCATGTACAGGCGTTCTATCTGGGCGTACTCCGTACATACCATTGTTTCATAGTCCCATAAGATATCGTACTGACTCCTCAGCTCTTCGAGGACCGAGGTTTGAGAGAGGACGCGATACAGATATTGTGTCTCCGCGCGACTTGTTGTCTCGCGCACGAACGCGACCTCTTGCGTGCCCCCTGTCCCGTTGAGAAACAGCACTTGGTCGTGATCACCCCAAGCAGAAAGCTTCGCGTTAGAGGTGAAGAATGTTATGTAGACTGGAATGAAGTAGCCTTCTTCCGAACCGTCCATCTGGTCATTCATCTCGTACTTGTACAACGGTGACAGGTTTTGCATGCCGTCGTCACTACTTCTAATGCCGATGCTCGGGTCTAGAGCGGTTAGAAGGACCCTGTCGAATTTTTCAGTTGATGTCTCCCCTCCATTCTCGTAATGGACACTCCATTGTATTGGTTGTCCTCCTCGCCAGTCGTCCAGCTCGAGTGCTACAACCCGCGTCGACGTGCGCACCCGAGCGCAGAGCCTACGCGTAATTTGTTCTAGCCGCTCTATCATGTGTCCGCCTTTCCACGCGTTCGCCGAGTCTTCCAGCGCCGCGGATAGTATCGCGGCGAGCCCCGTGGCGTGACGGAGCCCATGGTTGAAGGCGCGCTGAACCTGGGGCTCCAGTATGGCGGTTGCATACTTTTCGCTAATACCGCGCTCAAGAAGAAGGGTCTCTGCCGATTTTTGTAGGTGCTCCAGCACACCGAGGGAGCTGAAGATCTGTTTGGTATCAGTTGTGACTGGGGCTTTGAGTATCGCTTCTCGCAAATTCCCCTCCTGATTGAATTTGGCCGCCCGATATAAGGATGCACCGTATGCCCAGAAAAGTTTTGCCCATTTCGCTAGAGGAACTTTACTGTAAGGCCGTGCACTAGACACGATATTGGTTTCATTATCGTAGCTGGTAAAGATGGGCCTGAGTTAGCCACCGGTAATATGCTATTTACCCTCGCTTCCGTCGTCTTTCATTCAGCTCGCTCTAGTCTCACAACTTGAGAAAAACATGAAGCACAGATAGGGTACCTACTAGCCTACCTGCTCGGTCCCCAGTTCAGTGAAAACGAGCTTATCTCTAAGCAGTTTTTCCGAGTCGTGCGTAAAGAGCGCGTTCTGCCACATGAGCGCAGTGCCGGCGATGTCCTCTGCCGCAATGGGACTCTGCATTGGATCATCGTTGGGGAAGACCGGTTGTCCGTTTGGGTCGTGGATGGCGAGCATGCCTCCAATAATGGGACTGGATTCGAAGATGGTGATGTTGAACCGCACATCTTTTTCCAAAGGCGAGTGTTGAAGATACTGTGCCGCTGCAATCCCTGCGGGTCCAGCTCCTTAATGAGGGCATGTGAGTGTTTTCTGCTGCATTAGAGTAGAGCAGGACTGTTGGGAGACGTACCGACAATAGCTACATTATAGATGGGTGGAGGCGCAGGTAGCGTCGGCGGATATGGGGGTAGAAAGAAGCCTCTGAAAATGCCGAAAAGGAATGAGATTGTAGCAAGGATGAGAAGCGCGAAGAGCGGCTTGTGTCGGGTTTCTCGGGCGATGCGAATAACGACATTGGGCGACCCATGAACTACAACGATGGGCCGCTGATGGATGAGCAGCGGTGTTGTCTCACCGTGTCTGGCTTCTGCTGCGGGACTGGGAATATATGGTGGTGGTGGTGCTGGTGCTGACGCGAAACTCGAACCACCACCAGCATCAGAAGTTGCGTATGAAGGCGGCGGTGAGACGGTGTGTTTGCTATATTGTCCCTTTGAACCAGCCATAATGGGGGTTTGGCTAACTACTCAAAGCTTATGAAGGGAGGTATACCATTGAGACATGGGACACAGAAGAGGGAGTAAGGAACAGATTGAGTGAGATGCCAGGCGTCGTCTCACCCGTCTTTGAGAGACGGCCGTTTTGATCGTCGTTGTTGTTGTTGGTTTAAGGTTGACGGAGAATGAGACAACTAATTAACTGTTGCTGCCTAGACGAAGGATGCTGACGCTGGGCTGAGCCGATGCGGCGGGGGAGGCGAAGGGAATGAGGGCGCTGTAATCCTGGCTGACCAGGAAGTGCAGAAAAGCCATTACGGTTGATTAGAATCGACATCATCCACTCATGAAGCTTGGATTAAACTATTGTGTAGTTCTCTCAAATTTACAGTCTTTCACTAGGGTTATACCACTACCAAGCCATTGAGAGCTATAGCAGTTGTTAGTTACAGCCCACTGCCTACCCCTGACTACTGCCCGACGTACAGGCGGTATCTCTCTAAGCAGCTGGGTATGATCTACTCTCCCTACTCTGTGTTAAATGAATCAATAAAACTACAACCTTTTAGATTAAACACAGTAGTTAATTTAGATACATCATGGAAATAGTTATATACTTTGCTTACGAGTAGTTCTTATATTAATGTAGCTGGAACATTTCTGCTGTCGGACTAGACCCAGTATCCCTTTCGGCCTTCTCCACAGCGCATTTGCCAAGCTCTATGAGCTCAATTATAAACCGATTCGTCTCTTGTATTTTCTCGAGCTGATCTTGTCTAGATGTAGGATTGGTTAAACTCTGGATAATATCAACAGCAGATGAAAGGTAGCTGATTGTGATATGGGATTGCGCGCCTTGGGGGTGTGCAAGGATATCGATGAACAACGAAATCACTGCTAGGGTAATGTAAAAGATAACATCGCTACAGTGTATAATTTAGCATTGTTGATCAACTAAAACTGGTTCAACACCTTACCTGAACTCTTGTTCCCCCAAAACGGCGGTTGAGCTTTTCAAAAACGTTATTGTTGATCGGCTCGCCTCCAGAGAAAGGTCACAGCTCGAGTGGATCACGTTGTGTATGTCATCTGGCAGATCCCTATGCTCTGGGTTATTCGCACCACATCTCTGTTTATTCGCAGGGGTTAGCAATCAAAGTGAAGAGTAAGAACTAGAGCAATGTCTCGCGAGCAGGCCGGGGAGAGGAAGGGGTGAGAGGTGGGTTGAGGCGACTAACCCTCACAGTCGTGTGTATAGCCGTGATCAGATGGTGATATTCCAGCTGGAGGTGAGCGGACCTGACGTCCGGTACAATATACGGCTTCTGTGTTGGTGTCATATAGATTGAAGGGATAGAGAGTTTGGGTCGAATGTGCACCGGAGTAGAAAGTCGCCAGTTTTCAAGGTCGTGATCTAGTTGGCGAATCCGACAGACGAGCTCACCATCACTGATCTTATACGCACGAGGGGAGAATAAGAGACGATAAATCTCTTCTTTAAGCACGTATAGTTTGGGATCGCCTGGAATGCTGAAGTGGTTCTTGTTGCTGGTGACCGTTACGTCCAATTCCTGCAGCTGACCACAGCAGTCAGAAATGGTCAAATCGCAATACTCTTCAGTAAGTAAAGGAGTCTTTCCTGAACGGAGCGACATGTTTTTGTCTGCCATATAGCACAGCCAGAAAAGTACTCGCAAATGCTGCCCTTGGCGCTCTGCTGAAGTGAGCCGATGAGTGGAATGTGTTGGTGGTTGATAGGTATGTCCACCGAGCGTGCAAACCATCTGACATGCCATTGCGTGTAGTACACTGGCCCTCTCAATTTGGGCACTGAACATGTAACATTGTTGCTGATGTATCTAGTTAATAATCTTTGCACAAGGAAACAAGAGCGCTCAAGCTATATGACTGCAAGTCTTACCAATATGAGAACTGTCTGAAGACCAACTATGCTCGTCTCGGTCATTATATGCATCAGGATGGACTGCGCTCTGGCCCTATAGACATCACCCTGGCCGATAGACGAAGATCCTTTTGAAAGCCCTGAGAGATCGCACATTGAGAGCATGGCGAAAACGCAGGCTATGGATTGCGCTTGTGAGGAAGAAGGTAACCCCTTAGTAAATCCGTAAGCCTCTTCAATTGTCGTTTTAAAAAGTAATTTCTCTAAAACAGGAAATTTTTGTTGCAGAGTCGATTTGAAGAAAACCACAACCAGTTTCTGAACAGTCTCTTTGGCAGGCAGCTCCCAAAGCTCCCGATTGGAGAAACGTAGCGGCAGAGCTATAGGTTGCAGGTGGGATGGGCATTTGACGATACGTAGATTCTCAGCAACGGAGATTTGAGCCGTTTTAGAGTAGATGTACCGATTGCCTCTATCAGACAGAAGTGGGATTCCTCTGGAATACCAATATTGGGAAAGAGGTACACCATTTGCAGGATTTCTTCCAAAAGAGAGGTGATTAGGTTGAGCGTCCAAGGGTACAGCTGTGAGAGGAGACTCAGTAGACTCTGTCGCAACCAATTGAAGCCTCAGATTAGGGGAGTACTCGGACTCAGACTGAACATTGTCATCTTGATTATCCGACGAAGAAGATGCCGGCCTTTCAAGCTCAGGCGGGCCGAGATGAAATGGTATATCATTGGTGCGACTTTCTGCCAAAGCACTTTCCAATTGCTCAACGCGGTCGAATAGTCCTTCTACATCGCTCAGCCTAAGCCTACCCAATAAGATTAGGAAATTTTGTTCTGAATATCGTTTTACTTGTAAGACAGTAGACAATATTTGGCCTTACCTCTTCCTTTTTTTCTTCTGTGACTTCCTGTCAAAAGTGCAAGATAGGTCGTGTTCCGCACACCACTCACAAGGCGACTCTGGACCAAGAATAGTACATTGAATCTTGCCAATGACCCATATTAGCGGTTATTACACGAAGCGTCATTTGAGGATGAACCACACTTTTCTTTTGTAACATACGTCACATGCTCGTTTCCGAGTCATGGTCTTCTCCGTTTTACCGTCAGTTGTCCTCTGCCGCCCGGTGCACTTCTATAGGAATTGGTGATATCGGAACCTTTCGGACTCCGTGTCGTGAGACCGAACTGACCGTAAATTTGCAGCTGGTTCAATGAATGGACTCAAGAGAGGATGCGCGAGCTTTTCTCACCGAACGGTAGATGACTAAGCGGGCTTACGGAGGTCTATAACCTCCGCCAGTATGCAGATCCCCAGAAACAGTTATTCGCCACGAACGAGCCAAGAAATTTCCAAGACTTAAGTTTACAGGACCAAAAGATTACATGTACACTAACATACAGTAAGAGGCCTGTCTCTTGCCTAGCTGGGTAGGTCTTTGTGGCAGTTGGCAGTCCCTGTGGAATGATTGGTTCCTCCCCGGGCGACGGCTCGGCCCGCGCGTAAAGATGCAGACGCCAAGCTAACGGTGAAATGCCCATCTTGGTGTGCAGAGTGGAAAGTTTTGTCCCCTGTCAACCTTAATTGACATAAGAAATAAAGTTTAACAAATGAAAAGCGCCGCGATATGCTAATAATCTCTTTTCATGCTTAATGAAGGTCGAAAAGGGGGGGCTGTCGTCAGCTGCTATTGTAGGTAGGTCCATCTGTAAATATAAATTGAATCCGATGTATTACAAATGAGGCATACTAGCTCGATGCCGCGGTCACTTAGTGAAAAATGTGCCGAGAGGAGAACCCAACTCCACATCGTTTACAACGGCTTTCATTTTAGAAGAATCCATTTCAAGCTTAAACAATGCAGAACATGGCTTATACTCAGTCTGCGTATTTAGAAATTAGATAATGCATATCTGCCAAGGCTTCTTGTCTGGCAGTGTGCCCTGGCTTTAGAGCTGAATACATGAGGTTCTCCTTTATGCTATACAGCCTATTGCGGTCATCGCATTCGGCTACAGGTTCGTCCGGGGGGTAATTCTTAAAGTATTCAGCTCTGTACTCCGGTGCATTCATCTTATGGTGTTTCACCCGCCACATAGCCACCCCCATTTCATGGTGGGCATAATAAGCACAACAATCGAAGATGAATATGTCACCTGTCCGCAGATCTGTCCCAATATTGTCTTCCCATAGATCGCCATGAACCAGACATGGCTTAATTGTGCGGTCTCCTTCCTCGAGAGGGCCCAGGAGTCGTGGAATTACTCGGCCGAGAATATCTACTATAGCCTCGTCCAATACTTGCCACTAATCGAGCGTCAGTTGCTTCATTATTCAAGTATAGTACTGAGAAAGAAATTACCTTTTCGTTGAACCTGCTATCAAGCAAATAAACGCCATAGAGTAGCTTGGAGTAGAAAGAGACCCAGCTGCTGTCCCAATCTACCACCAAGGGAAGTTTTCCGTCGTAGGGAGTTATTGAGAAGCCGAATTTTCCAGTTGGAGAAATACTGCCTCGATGAAGCCGAGCGATCTGCTTGCCTAGTTGCACAGCATCGGGTGCTTGGTGGACTATCGGTACAAACTCGCTGAGATAAAAGCAATCGTTGCTGTCTAAGCATTTGCCGGCGCCGTGTGGCATTGGCACGATTGATGGTGCCGTCTGATATAACTCGGACATACAGCTGTATTCTCCTAAAACCCGCTCCTCTGCTAGATCTCCTCTTACAATCTTAAGAAAATACTCCTTGACGATGGAATCTGGCATCAAGGTCGTGACCTTTGCCGTTGTCGCCCAATTCGCGTTGCCGTAGGGCACAACATTGATTATATTTTCGTTTGGTGGGAACACTTTCGACAATATGTTAGTTTTCCTTTTAAAACATGCCATAAACTCTATAAGAAGCTCACAATGATTTATAGCTGAATCAAGCTTCAGTTTCTTAGAGCTAGAGCTCATTATTTCGGTCATAGAGACCCGCATCTTTAGTTTCACCATGATGGCGAATAAGAACTGAGGGTTGAGAAAGACTCGGAGACCAGCTTGGAAATTTCCATGTTCATAGCCAGTTATATTTTACAGACTTATATCTTACCGTAGGTCGTGTAGCTGAAGCTAATAGCTCGTAGTTATCTCTTTACACCTTACTCAGGTGACCTGAACCTCAAGTAACCATTTAGGAAGTCCGATCACAGGGAAAAACCTGGACCTTGCAGGCAATGGGATTACTGTAGAATAAGATTTGAATTTCGCCACAAGTATTTGCCTTCCTCAGTGTTTCGGAGTACTTCGGACGCCGCTTAACAACCCTAATCTCAAAAGCCTGGGTCAGGTACAAGTATCCCAGTAACTTCAATGTGAACTTACGTAATTCTGGAGAAGTAACTAGTGTAGATTAGGATATTCACCCTTGGCATATGCAACCATATTCGGATAAAGAATGGACTAGGGGTACAAAAATCTTACTGAGTAGGTAAGGTGTGTCCGGCCGTTGTTCCCTGCATGTCTTTATACATATGTAGAATAGTACGAGGTGCACATTCACCAGAGAGGTTTAGAGTTAAGATCTGTCTAGTGTTCATCGCGGAGTCTACGATACCGTACCTCAGCAGCAACACAAAAGATCTTATCGTTCAATTTGCCGTATATTTGATATGCAGCAAAATTTTGTTTTAAAACACAACAATTTAAATTCGATTTCGGTATAGCAAATCTAGTTTCATGATTTCTAGACGTCTCATATTGATAACAATTCTATCATTTTCCTTGCTTGGTCATCTTCCAATACGTCAAATTTCACCAAATAATACATCTCAGCACGCCTAGTTCTTCAAGCCGATGATGTAGTTTCCTCCGTAGGCGTTTGCGTCCCTTCTTGTTTGACGTGCTGCTTCCGGCCCTCTTCTTTCAGCTTTTCATCGTCCGGCCGCGACAGCTCTACCTGAGGCATTAAAAAGAATGCAAGTACAAATGCGAATGCTGCGAGTGAAGCCCCAAGGATAAATATCACCCGGAATGCGTGACGATATGCAGGAATCAGTACGTTTCGCACATGCTCAGCTTCATCTGCGGGAAGAGAGCTCAGATAGCTCTGGGGGCTACTGAGAAGACTTTTCGTAGCTTTATCGCTAAGAGACAAGGTAGAGAGTGTGTTTGCGACAATATTATTTCTTGTGGAAACTGTTAATATAGTAGGTTGCCTATTTTTAAGGGTAATGAAGAAAAACTTACAACAAAGTTCCGCATACTGCCAACCCAATGGTGGCACCTAGATTCCGAACAAAACTATGCATATGTAAGTATTTATTCGTTCATTCTCGGTCACTAGCATGGATTATAGGAAGTTGCTCACTTTCGGAAAGAAGTTACGACAGCCATGTCTCGTCTTTCAACACCGGCTTGTATCGCGATCAGTGCGCTATATAGAGACGACCATGTTAGCAAAAAAACCTCTAGACCTCCCGGTATGAAGAGGGCCGGGGTGGAGCTGCGTTTGAGAGAGGCTTACGGTTGAAGTGTATTGCCGACACCTATTCCGATTAAGATAGAATAACCGACTTGTTTTCCAAGGCCGGAATTCTCATCGAGCGTCGACATCAGACCTAATCCTACTGACCAGACCAACCAACCAAACAGTACGCATTCACGATAACGACCAACCCAATGAACAACCAGCCCGGAAAGAGTGCTACTTGCAGTCTGTAACAGGGTGATGGGCAGAAGGAGGGCTCCGGCCCTTGTCGCTGAGTATCCGTATACAAGTTGATAAAAAGTAGGGATATAGTAAACTTGAACAACAAAGTTCCAGCCATTTATTGCCATCGTCAAACAAGCTCCATTGACAATACGCGATTTGAAAACATGCACTATGACGGAAAGGGTCAGCCCAGTGAATATTAAAACCTGGAAAGGTGAGAAGAGAAGTTCAGGGGTGGAACGTATTCTTACAAGGGATTAGGGGATACTTTGCTCCTTTCCACTGCCAGAGCACAAACACTACGCTCACGACAAAGCCGATTACCAAAGTTGCGATGACGTGAGCAGAGTCCCATGGGTAGTCAACCCCGCCCCAAGTGAGTCCTAACAAGAATATTGTCGTCCCTGCCAAAGTGAGAATGATGCCAATGAAATCTACAGCTTTGAGCTTTCTAGAGAAAAGATGCAACGGGTCAGCGTAAGCCGTTACAAGGTACTGGTAATCAATCTTATAGAGCTGAGTTATCGTGGCTTTCAGCCCACTTACAATTTCCAGTCGCCCTCCACCTTCTTGAGTGGCATGAAGAATACGACACACAGCGTAGTTAGAGCTGAAAGGGGCAAGCTTAATCGGAAAATGTTGCGCCAGCCTTCCTTTGATGCTGAAGACAGTGCGCCGCCAATAACCGGACCAATACCATTCGCTATAGCAACGACAGCACCCTGCGAACAGTAGATGTTAGAGCATTTCTATTCTACGCCAAAGCATCATTATGGGGACACAAAAAGGGATACCTACAAGAATACCCTGATATTTTCCCCTTTCACGTAATGGGACGACATCACTCACGATGAGTTGCGCAACTGTCATCAACCCTCCGCCGCCTATACCTGTTAGAGCGCGAAAGACGATGAGCTGTGTGACCGTGTTCGCCAAAGACGAGGCCAGTGAACCGATAAAGAAGATAGCTATGCCAATCAACAATATCACCTTGCGGGACCAGATGTCGGATAGGCGACCATATAATAGCTGCCCAACGGTTGATGTACTAAAGAAGATCAACATATAAACACTAATTGAGAGACCAAGATGTGCGCTCTTACATGAAGAATCCATTGGCAATCCACGCAACTTGATTTCCACCACCTAGGGCATCAGACACGATGTACAAGCTGGAAGCAAGAGTGGTTTGATCAATAAGCGCAATCAGGTCGACTGTGGCACAAGCTAGGAAGATCTGATCAGAGTTACTCTTAGCTTCTGCCCGAGCACAGGAGAGGCTAATTAGATTTACTCACTGTGATTATCGTCTTTCTAGGGACATAGTTGGTTTGCTCATTGAATTGGTGAATTTGAGCCGGCTCGGGTGTATCGGTGGGTGCCACAGGCTCATTATCGGGAGTGGTAACCAGGGGCGAGGGGTCTCCCTCGCTTGCATTCTTTTCCATACCTAGGTTGAAGAAAAGGAGAGAGCTGGTACTATGAGTTTCTTGCTGAGGAATGAATAGAGCTGGGGGGCCAGTAGCCTATAAGATTCGTACCCGTTAACAACCACGTGCCAGTTCAGTCAAGCGGAGGGGAAACCGAAGAAAGCACTGACGGAAGTAAGTTACATCGACAAGATACCAGCACCGCAACTTTTCTAGTGATCTACGGATTGCAAGTTTGGTCAAATCTTAGTATCTGTAGCGAGGAAATACATTAGGCCGAATCTTTAGTACAAAACAATCGGTGAAGCAGAATATGGCTACCCGATGCTTACCATGCCTAGGATAACAGAACTTGTTAACTCGTTTTCTGCAAATTACTAAGAGTATGGGGAAGTGGTTGGCTTGGCCATGCAGCTAGGATCGTAGCATTAACCCCCCCAGCGCACTCTACATTCGGGCGCCAGGTGTTCGGTGGAGGCAAGACGAGTGCATCAAGGACCTTGGTTAAAGGCGTCAGGCATAACATGGCGGCACATGTCACATATAAAACATCTGGAAAAGTGGCAGTTATTGTCACGGCTGGTACATTTACCACTCTACTAAATGGCTCAACCTTCCCAAAAGGGATGTGGAATCACCAAGGTGGAGACTTGGCTATCCAGAGTAGACTACCGGTATATGGTACGGCTAGGTGGGCTAGGTGGGTTCAGGCCACTTCGGTGGGGTGGCAGCCCACCTACCGGAATAACCAAGGTGCAAGCTGCCGGTTCGAGCCCGGTAGCTGGAAAAGTGTACCGCCACTTTTCCGGATGTCCTATATGGTTGCCACCCTTTGGCCAAGGTCCTTGAAATACATCGTCTTATCCCCACCGAAAACCTAGCCGCGAATGTGGAGGGCTAAGGGGGGTAGGGTTCAAGGCACGAACCCTTGGTGCGAGAGGGGGTAGGTGGCCCTGCCAGGGCAGACGACCCACCGTACTGTACCATATAGTCTACTCTGGATAGCTAAGTCTCCAGCTTGGTTATTTCACATCTTTTTTGGGAGGCCATTTACAGTGGCCGTCGACTCAGGCTGGAGTGGCCGTTATTTCACCGCTATATATTATTAGTAATGCCACTACAATTTAACCTTAGCATATAGCGATTTTTTAAAATAGCCGCATAAAATTTTTTTAATTATATTTAATATTATTTTATATAAAAAATTTTAATTATAAATATTATAACTATAATAAAATTTTAAAAAATTATTTTTTTAATTTTATATTTAATTATTTTATTTTAATTTAATAATAAATAAAAATTTAAAAAAAAAGTTGTTAATATTTTAATTTTTAATTTATATAAAATTAATATATTTAATATTATTATTTTATATATTATTTTTTATAAATTTTTTTATTTAATTATATTTATTAAATAAAAGCTTAAAAATTTAATAAGCTTTTTATAAAGTTAACTTATTAAAAAAACCCCAATAAGTTTTTAGCGGGGGCTTTAATTTGGGTTTCGGGCTTTTGGCGGGGGCCCTGAGTTAGGTTTGGGGTTTTTGGCGGGGGCCCATGGGGGCCCATCCTGAAACCCTAGTACATCCCGATTGATAAATATCATCAGTTGGGTCCGTCGAGTAACCAGGACCTGGGTGGTCACATATGTAAATGTATCTCAACGTATTTCAAATTGCTAACTTGTTCAAGGAGGAGCTCCAGAATCGCATGTAAGAAATGTGTTATTCAGTCCCAGCTATACCCTACGTAGTAAGCGATAGAATGCTACTGACTAGCAGAGTCAACTGAACGAGCTTTTACCAGACTTGGCGTGCGCAATGGACTGCTGACAAGGCATTCGTTCATACCAAATGGGTAGCTAGATCAGTCATACCGTTCGCTTCGACGCAAGAGATGAGCCAGGAGAATAGTGCATGGGTCAGTCAGATGGGCCCATCCTGCAATGCCATCGATTATTGCCCCAGAAAAGCTATTTGGCGTAAGACAAATGACGATCTGGAGATGTCCGGACCGAGTAGGGGCCCGGGATGAAAGCTGCTTCAGCCGATCTTAGACTTAGACATTATTCGTTTATTCCTAACTTCTTGTGTTCCCCTATATATTTAGCTAATTGTTTGCCTCCAATGTTTGAGTTCACTTTCTAAACCATTACATTCCCATCGACACTATCGATCTCGTCTACATGATATCCAGAAATGGCAGAAGACAACTTTCTTAATGTTTATAAAGGGCAGGATGCTGTCCAACAGTACTTTGACCCAGACTCAGCGCCCCCTCTACCGCTTGTAGAGTTACCATCATGTCTCAATCCTTATTTGAAAGATGGCATCCATATTTATGCCAAATTAATGACCATGCACCCGGCGAACAACGTCAAGTGCATGCCAGGTTAGTGAGATGATGAACTTCCAATTCTTAAGCTTATCATATTATCTCAGCCATGAATCTGCTCGAAAAAGGAGTGGTTCCCAAAAAGACCACCACCATAGTCGAGTATAGTTCCGGTTCAACTGTTATCTCTATGTCATTAGTTGCACGGGCAGTCTACGGCATATCGGATGTTCGAGCCTTTCTATCCAACAAGACAAGCGACGCCAAGCTCAAGCTGATGAGATTTTTCGGACTCAACTTGTAAGCCAACACATATAGTTGGAAGTGTGACCTTGAGGGTTGATGAATTTCACCAGAACTCTTTTTGCTGGTCCTTCACAACCAGAACCGACCGATGAACGCGGAGGCATTCGTGCAGCTGAGAGACTAGCTCAGCAGACTGAGGACATCATAAACCCTAACCAATACGATAACGACGATGCAAGATCTCCACGTGCCTCCCTTGTAGGACATATTACTGACTCAATCCTTTTAGAACTGGAAGTCTCATATCCGCTGGACAGGCCCCCAAATTCTAAAACAGGTAACTAAAAGAAGATGACTTTATCTTATTTGTTACAGTATTAAATATATGACGTTCACGTACAGCTTCTCGTCTAGTTTACTAATACCATTCGAGTATAGCTACCCGAGATCAATTTAATATGTGCAGGAATGGGCACATCCGGTGAGTCACCCAACGTTTTTCTTCAAAAAGGGTTTTTTCTAATTCTTGACAACAGGAACAATTACTGGTCTCGGTACATATTTCAAGGCTGCTAAACCCTCTGTGTTCCGATTAGGGTGAGTGGACTTCAGCTAGGGTTAGCCATCACCAATGTTGACTGAAGTAGGGTGGTCACGGCTGCGGGCGATCGAGTTCCTGGCCCGCGTTCATATGCGTTGCTAGCACCCGTGGAGTTTCCATGGAAGCAAGCAACCGACCACATAGAACACGTCGGATCCTATGACTCGTTCTCGCTATCACTGGATCTCTGTCGTCAAGGTATTATCTGCGGCCCATCGTCAGGCTTCAACCTCAAGGGACTGTTCCAATACATAGAAAAGAGCAAAGCAAACGGATCGTTAAATAACATTTCCGGCCCTGACGGAAAGGTTCACTGCGTTTTCCTGTGCTGTGATCTTCCTTATCAGTACATCGAAGAATATTACGACAAGTTAGAAGAGACGCGGTTCCCATCTATTAAAAACCAAGTATGTATATACCAAATTTGTATCATCATTTTTTACGTTCACTAACTGGACACCAGGAACTTACCAAGGTCGACAAGTATCGGTACGACGAGGCCTGGGAGCGCAACTGCCTTGATGTGCTTCAAGACTTCTTTGAAGTTCCGAACATGTTCGCATTGCTCCGCAGAATTCGATCCTCCGCAAACCTTTCTCTTCAAGACATCCTCATCCCCAAGACTGACGTCTCCATCATCGATCTACGCCAGCCTTCGGACTTCCACTCCTCCCAGGTGCCAGGATCAACGAACCTACCAATCGCATTACCTACCAGTTCGAGTCCCTTCTCTGACCCAGCAGTTATGATAACTGTATGGACACAGCTGGAAGAAACCTTTAGTTCTGTCGGATCCAGCCTACTAACAGTACTTCAAAACAAAAGAGTTCTGGTAATTTGTTACGATGGCGATACTTCTAGGGTGGCCACAAGCGTGTTGAGAGCAAAGGGATACGAGGCAGATAGCATACGGGGCGGTTTCTCAAACTTTTCTCTCCTAGACCAAGTTAGTCAGCCAGACGTCAGCGCCTATCTTCCAGGCGTGCAAGAGGTGAGGCTTGAGGTTCCCAGCTCTTAAAGGAAGCCCTGGGATTGATGGTGTTTCTATGCAAGCTTTCATAACTTGATCCTTTCTCGACGATATATTCTTGTAAAAGGATGTGAAAATAAATGCTTTAGATATTACTTCTTGAATCCCTCACCCACATAGATGTACACGTATTCATCATTTTAGAACAGCAGATCATGAACTATCATGCCTATCTGGTAATCTGGTAGAGATATGGCATATGTAGGAACTTCTTGTGGCACGCCTAGGTAGGCAACCTACAATAATACCAGATACCTCGCCATCTACCTTTCAAGCTTAGCTAAAAGTGCAGAATTGAGTAATCTGCAATTCGATTCATGAGATGTTTCCTCTTTATTGACTACTAATTCCTATCTAGGCTTCAAAAATGTCTTGTTCAACCTTCATCCATTTTAGCTTACCTCTGACAACGAACCTCCCCCCCCCAGGCCTGCGTCCCGTATTTACCTTCCCGCTCCCATTCCACTCTCGGTGGTATCGCAAAAGGAGTTTATGAAGGTGCAAGAGACTCAATGCCCAAGTTCACCGGCTCACAAGACGGGTTCTGAGGCGCAGTACCTTCGACACCTGACACCCACGCCAGAGAGCGATACCAGTATCCTCCAGTCCATTGGTAGCAGAGATGAAAGTTCGAGACATTATTCGGGGTTGCCGGAGTTGGAGGCGTGGAGTTCGAATGAGTGTCGTCGAATAGTGAGCCCATGTAGAAGAATCCCGTATCGGAATCCAGCGAGACGGGCGTCCCGTCGTCTACGCCTGGTGGAAGCAGGGCCAGATTCACCTTGAAATTGAGAGTTAGTGAGTTCTAGTCATATAAGGTTCTATAATGGTGGCGAGATCGCAGGATACGCATCTGGTGCTCTGCGAGTAGCATTCGATGAAGGAAGGGAAGAAGAAGAGTTACTCACATTGCTCACCCAATTCGGGTATAGCTGCATGAACGAGGGAACCTTGACCAGATTCCCGTCATTCCCCTGGTAGGAAAAGACGTAGCTGATGCATCCGGGGTAAACCACTTCGTCGTTGAATGTGTAGTTGTGGTAAAACTCGCTGTTCACCCTCTGGGGTTAGTAACTACCGCAAAGAGTAAGAAATCGAGCATAGTCTCGGAAGCATGCAGCAGTAACGAGGCCTGAAACTTGCTAAAAAGGGGCACAAATGACTCCAGGGGACTAACTATACATAGCCGCTGACGGCGCCCGATCCCGCTGCATAGCATAGGCCTTCGGTAGCTGCGCCCGCGTGGCATGCCCACGCATAACCTGTTGGCCCGGTCAGTGTATCTCGTTTCAGCACCCCATGTGGATGCACTATTCATCATAAGCAAACAGTCGTGGTAGACGCACCGTCAATACCGGAGTTCGCCCTCTTGCCGGTGATGCGGAGCGCGAAGGGCCCGACGACGTTGAAGTCGGCGGCGGCATATGTGGCCAGCGCTGCGGCTGCGGCGATTATCTTTAAGAGTTTCATGATTAAATGAGTAATAATGCTGCCTACCGGTTGTTCAATTTTGTATGACAATGATCTCTGCTCAAGGTAGGAAATAGGCGTAGATCTGGGAGAATATGAATGTACTTATATGTGTTCTGGCTATCTGTTTAGGTATCTTTGTTCGGTTGACATTGCGAGATCAAGCACTAGCTATCTCATGCTGTGTAGCGCAGTCGTCTAATGGTGGCGAGATTTGTGTTTCTGAAGGGGAAAGATGCTCATGATTGCGCGTCTGCATTCACCGACCTCGCACTGAGTGGTCCCTTTCATCTGTAGCTGAAAGTTCGTAACCCCCTGCGTCTCTGTGACATCGTGTAATCTGTGAGATGGTATTCGGTGAGTACGGTGGCCTAAATGGATCGATTACTTCTTAGAGCTTGAGCATACAATTCCGCCAGTAATACGAAGATGTTATCACCGCGTTATACGCGGTGGGACATATCGTTCCAGAGCAAATAGCATTGCCATGTCGTGAAAGCGAAGCCACGCCGTAGCTTTGGCGGGCGACTGTCATATTGAATCATCAGCTCTGTATTCCCCGGGGAAACTAGTGCTATCCAAGTAGCAAGGGCGCTGTTTCCACTATGAACGCGAATATCTTTGGAGCATGGGCATTCTAGACATATATACTTCAGAATGCCATGTGTTGTCCTGAAACTCGCCCTTATACGGATTTATGCGAGCCAGCAGGTAGTCATGGCCGAGTGGACTCTAGTGATCGACGGTGTACAGATGAAACGCCGTACTCTCAATGTGTCGGCGAGTTCGGATGAATTCGTGAGACATGACGATATACGGTGCGACGCATTGCTCTACGCAAGAATCTTAAAAGCTATTATTTGGTACACTCTTGATAACGATGGGTGAATAGGTGCCGCTTATAGACGTTAATAACAGCGGAGACAGGTAGAATGAACATGCGACGTTTTGGGGTAGGCAGGCTGAGTGACTGGAAACGATATGGCCTATGACACATAATAAGAGTAGACTTGAACCTGATAGAGAGTATTGTGCCGTATCAGCTTCCTCCAATGCAGGCCAAGCCACTTTAGAGATAGCTGAAATTGGGAATCTTAACCCAGAATGCTTCTATTTCCTAGGGGCCTCTTATCTCGACCAAAAACAATTTAGCTATATTCCTGTCAAAGTAGACTTAGTGCCTCACGGAATCCTTGTTGGAATCATCCGTCTATCAGCAAGTGATACAGACATATCTCTAACCATTACCCATCCGCTTCAGTGACTGTGTCTAGATCATTCTCCTGCTCTGAGGCGGGTAGACATCGTCACACTATATCAAGCCATCTGAAAGTCGCACCGGGCACCGTTTCCCCGTCCATAATACCATCCACATATGCTTCGCTCACAAGGTTAAATCTATCATTCGGCAGCGGTCGAAGTATGTACGGCACCTGTGAGCCTTTGATTATGGCCACGACATCGCCTGAACGGATGTTGTCATAGCCAAGGCCTGGCCTCCCTCCCATTGTTACGAACGGCACCCTTTTGAGAGATCTTCCAGCAATATCGTCTAACAAGCCTTTACATGGTATCCCAGCAAAACGAATAATATTTCTTTGTCTCGTACGTCCGAGGAAATGTCTTGCTTCGCGTTTTATACCCTCGTCTATGATTAGATCCATGCTGAGCCTCAGAAGATGTTCAGCTTCCGCATAAAGGTGCTCGTCAGTTCTGACGCAATCGCTCTTCGCATTTTGTCTCACTCCGCCAACCGAGGCTCGGGCCACGGCTTGGAAGCGCTCTTTGAAAGAGCCAAATGCCGTATTGTTGTGGTAAGTTAGCCGCAGTATCTCGACGAACCACTGCTCCACCAACGAGGGCTCTTGTTCGGATCCCGGGGTGATAACCCAAGTAGATACCCTCTTGGGAAAGAATGCAATATCGCAAACATTACAGTATAAGTAGCCCTTCAGAGAAATGATATCTTTATTGGACATGTTTCGGTTAACCTCCACCTCCGGTTGAACGCTATGCATCCCAGAAGCACTGAATACCGGCTGTAATGTCATGTGGTCATTGGCTGGAATCTGCAATGGTTCGGTAATCGGCTGGTACCAATCAGGGACCCATGATGGCAGATCTCCAAAGTCTGACTTATAACGTGGTTGAACGTAGGAGAGAAGAGACAGATGCCCTTGTTGAAGCATAACCGACGTGACCTGAGTGTAGACGTCCTGGCAAGACTTTCTGTAATCTAGAGTAACGCCTCTTCTTTCAATATCCTCTCGGTCTGTTGCGAGGCCTAACAAGGCGAATATCTTGTCGCGAGGATCGCTGGAATGTAGGTGGTGAGGACCATGTTTCTCGAGATTAGGGCTGCCTACACAGGTCAGCCTCAGCAGGGCAATCAAGGGAAACACAGGCATCTGCGTGATCATGGGCGCATTGGTCAATGTCGAGACTTGGAAGAACGAATCTCCGATCAATTGGCGGTGGTAGGGCGTCAATCCCATCCAATCATTGGCTTTATACCAGCCAGACACGGCTTCTCGGAAGCAGTGCAGCGCGTTTATGGCGGCGCGGAACCTCGTCAAATCGATTCGCTCGGTTCCGTAGATGAAAGTCGCCTTCTTAGAGACAGCGATCTCTTGGAGAACCCAGATTCTTCCAAACCACGGCCGCCGGAGAGCACTTTTCATGTCCCGAAGTGGGAACAACATTCCATTGCAACTCCACCCGTTGATCTTGTGAAACAGATCGATCAGTCGCGTCAATCTTTTTAACCGCACTAGTCGTACCATTTGTCCCAGGAGTCTAAGTCTTTGAAGTCTCGGCACCCTGCTGGGAGTTCCGGAGAATAGGTGACAATCAAAAGTGGCGGCATATAATATCATTTTCAGTCTTTCTGCAATAAAGCCGAGAGAAGGGTCGCCTGAGCGCGAAGCGTAAAGCGTGGCCAAGTGCTCCCAAATGACATTGTCCCCAATATTCCGAACGTATTGGAACCCGCACAACTCGGCTTCTTCTCCTATCTTGTTAAGATATTGGACAACGTTCTCGCTTGCCGGGTCGCCCGGTCCCATCCAAGCGAGGACCCGATCCGCCCGCGCGTATATATCGCGCATCATGCCCACCTGCCATGCCTTTTCCACCTCGTCTCTTTGGTTGATGCATATATAATCAACCCAGAGGAGGAAAGGGGATACTGGAGGTCGCAATGCAAGCAAGGCCTCGTAGAGATTTTTTGGAATGCGGACCTTGAGATTGTTCACGATGATCACCCGATTTTGCTCGGCGCATCCCCAAGCATATGACAGCGCCTGATACCGAGGAGCGTGCTCCAGACTCATCTGTAGGGTCTGGCAGCATGGAAGCCATGCGTACTGCGGCCCCGGGCACGGGAGGATTCTCAATAGCCTGATTTCGCTTCTTGTCCTGTCCAAATCGGCATAATCGATCCCTTCAGAGAATTTGCTTGGCATCCCGACGAAAGCTTTATATTAGAGACTTTGTTATTGATCGGACTAAATAATGACTTAATGATATTTGATCGATACCACCTCATACTTCTTTCAGTATGAGAAGCTACCTAGGTAGACATAAGACCGCGGCCATCGATACAGCTATGACAATATTTGTTTAATTTTTAGGATGAGGGATCATCAGACGCATTGGGGTGCTGCCCGTCCATAGGGTGCAGAGGAGAGGGCGCCGGAGACTTTTGGACCAATGCTGCCTGATCATTAGATATACAATATGTATGTTGGGGAGTGTTGCATTACATGCCATAGCCTTAATAATCATAGGCCAATTTTGCTTCCTTCGACAGTCGGTTTCGTTCATATTCCAGTTTAATATAAGCCAACCCTTCTCGATTTCATGGGAGGAGTTCGGTTTTTGACCTATGTAAAATGCGTCCTATCCCCCGACCATGCTACCTTCTCACAAAAGTACCGTTACCATAGTTCTCACTTTATATAAGTTTCTCTATATGACTTGCAAAGCGCACACACGCGGTCGTGCGGCAAGCAATACTTGGGGTGGGGTTGGCGATGTATCCCGGAAGTGGGATGTGCCTCGATCAAAGCCATATTGAAGGAACCCCAACACTAAAATCGCCAAAACTTTTTAGCTACTCCTTTATAAAACAAATTGTTGAAGGCAAATGTGAATGTCTTTTGGTTGCACTTTTAGAGGTTAACAGCTTGCTAACATTTGGACCACCAATAAGAGGTCCGGAAAATGTTATTGGAAATTTTAAAAAAGAAACCCCCCTGGGCCGCTATATTATTGGTGGCACTACTTATATTCAATGGCAAACATTGGATTATTTCGAAAGCTGAGTAGAATGACCTAAAATGATAGCCCCCGGTTCATTTAGCCGCATGAGCAACACGTTACGAAGCAAGAATCACCCCTCGTGTCACATGGCCATTGCCCCAACGCCTTGATGATGCAGTTTATAGCCAAAAATTCTGGTATGGCCTCAGAACAGGCAAGACCATGCAAAAGACTGGCCCTGGTGTCCGTATCCAATTATAAGTTACTTTCTCGGTCCAAGCTGAAAAATAGTGGTCATGATATTAAAACCTTGCCCCTTCAGTGGGCTCGACCATCGCTGTTTTTACCCAGTGTGCTGTTGAGGCTCTCGTCGTCGTCCTGCGTGTGTTTTATAGGGTGAGCATCTTCGTCGTCACTCATTAGCCCTTCTAGTTCAAATTCATTTGCGTCGCGAAGTGGAACATTGCCACCCAACCGGGGCCCAAGGCGCCCAGAATCCGCGTCTTTCTGGTGCGTGTTGGGGATAGCGTTGCGGTCGTAGAGGCTGACGAGCATCAAAGTAAAGAGGAAAAGGAGGGAAGCCAGTGAGAAGAGTATGAGAATATAGGCGACGTGGTCCATTCCAGAATTCGAGACGAGTTCCATTTGCTCTTCAGTCGCGCCCATGAACATGAAACCAGAGGCGAATAACAACTGTCACAGTAGGGTTAGATAGAGTCATTAGAATGAGTAGGGACACTCACGAAGACGGGGAGGTACTGGAAGCTGTTGGTCTCTCTGCCATCCGCAGACACGCCAGTGCGGTCTCGGAGGACAAAAGATATCTCAATGATACGCGTTGCGCCAGCTGCCATTAGGGTGTATCCATACACCTTGTGAACCTCGGCACTGACGTGCACGTGTTGGGGGTGGCCACCGAAGGCCCAGCCTGTCAGCAGGATAATGAATCCAGGAATGATGTTTCGCTGGGGGCGACCGTCGCGGTCTCTACTGAGCCATATCCCGACCAAACCAGCACACCACCATATTACGCCCATCGTGGTATGTTGCCAATCATTCTCGACCCATTCGGTGCCCCAGCGATGCTCGGTGAAGGTATTGACCACACCCCAAGCAGTAATGACGGCGCTGTCGAAGAACTCCTGAGATCGACCAGTGCGCTTTAACCACAGCTGTCCAACAAGCAGCAGAATAGTCAGCAGGACGCCATAACCAATGAAGGCGCTTCCCATGATGAAATGCGCCAGGCACTGGCCGACATGGTCGCCCTGGCAGAAACCGAGAGCGGTGATGCCGCCAAAGAGCATCTGCGTCCAGGCAAACACGGGCAAGGCCTTGCCGAGAATTCCATGTCCGAGTTTGACGACGCGCCTAATCTTGCCATGGATGCCCCTTTCGAGGTGCAACTTCAGGTAGATGCCGAGGATGACTTGGGCGAACAGCATGAAGGATATGGGGGTAGCGAATTTGGAGTGGACGTTGTCATGACGGAATTCGCGGCCACCGTGCATGTGGCCAAGCGCGTATCCGACAATCGCGAGCGCAGTACCGGCTACTTGTAAGGGGACATGCCAGCGTGATTTGACCATCTATCCACGCGCACCTATTGCATCAGCGCTCCGAGCTTAGAACGAGGGGACGCTTGCGGATTTGCTTACACCGAGGACCATGCCCACAGGGAAGATGATTCCCCAGGCGGCCATCTGGATGAAGATGTGTATCCATAGCGTCGTGTCCTGCATCACGATTAGATTCCGAGCCATCCGGAAACAGCCAATGCGACAGATTCCAGCTTACGATAGGATCGACCGAGATGGTCTTTCCGTCTTCAATATGCGAGGAGTCGTGATCGTGTGCGGAAGCCATTGGCAAGGCGGCAGAGAATAACAACAACAGAGCTGGGAGAGACAGCGAGGAACACGGAGCCATCGCGGCTCTCGTCGAGAAGCGAGTCGCCATGATATGGGGATGGGGTTGTTTCAGGTCCACGTCATTCGAAGAGAACGAGTGCGCAGGCGCCGGGGTTGGAGAGGCTCAACCCTGGACAAGTGTGTCGCAACGGCGGTACACTACAGCCAAGGGCAACAAGGCCTGTCGTCCGGTATCACCGCGGGCTATCACCGCGGGCTATCCTAGGCACAAACCGAGGGTTGCAATTTGAGGAAGCAAGTAAAGATGGAAGAGAAATTTGGCGGATAGGACTTCGCTCTCCGTACACACTTACTCAGGTACCTAGGTACCTACCTAGGTAGTAAGCCAACTATCCGTCCCGTTAGCTTACTTAAGTAAGTATGGAAATCTGCTAGACACGGCTATCTACAACACCTATCCGAATCTACCTAGGGATTACGTATGCCTATGTTGATTGGTGAGCGTACAGCATAGCACACATGCATACTAACTGAGTAAGGTGCATAGTGGACTCCCTGGAACGGCCTGCCACGTTTCCATTAAGTACGGTTACCGACTTAGCCAGCATCCTCAATTACAAAAGTTTTGCAGTCATAAAGTAGAAGCATCCAAAATCAGAATGGAAGAAAATACTTTGTCTAGACATTGCATGCAACTCTGCTGCAAGTATGAGTGTTTTTATCACTTTACAATATATATGTAGGTAGGTGCAGTAATTCGATTTGAGCTTAAATGCGTTCTACTGTACATTGCATGGACCCCACTAACATAACGCTACTGCATGTAGGCTCGCTCCGCAGACCGCTGCCAGAAGGCTAACTGCGGCTATATAATCCGGTAGGTAGCGGAAAGTGATAGCGCACTTTACTTACCTCATCAGAAGCATTTACTCTATGCACTTAGCTAGAGGGCTGTTACTTAAAGTTGCCGACGCGATGAGCTTCTTAGAGCAACGGGGCCTCATCTATTTTATTTACCTATTCATCAAGAACACTATATTTTCGTCGTCTTCATTTCTTTATTCGATGGTAGATAGAGATTTGCTTGTATATCTACAAGTCGAGTAAATGCTGGGCTTAACTACTCGTCCGTAAGCACTTTCAGACGTACCTATATCCTTGCGTCGACGACGTCTAGGTTCATATACTGGTACCACTGATCGCACCGACACAAGGTTCCAACCATCTCTTGTAGGTAAAGTAGGTTGATATCGAGTAGGTATCATCGAAACCGCGAGTTCAAGACCAAACTCTGCTAAACTAACTACATCACCCAAGACCCGATTGTGCTGTGAGCTGAGAGTCCACAACCCCGTTATATGACACGTACAGCATGTAGTCCTGTCGAGCACGCGGCTACTGTATGCGACCGTCAATGGAAGAGGCAGAAGACCCCAGAAAGCCATTCTACGGCTTCATGTTAAAGTTTAAAGTAGGTCAGCTTAAGATTCCTATGATGAGGTGGGATCCGTAGCTACTTGGGTGCTATGTTGTTTCAAGGTGAATCATCATTACGCTCTTTCGACCACCGAGCGTACCAGAGCAGCAGCTGAGAAATAACATAATAACATAGGTATTAGCAAGGGGAGGGCAGATAGTTGTTTCCCCCGCCATCAAAGTGAGCCCCGCCAAATACCATTTGTAACCCAGCTCTATCTTCCATATCATAGACCGAGAGCCACCGCAGGTAGATTCGCGATCATTCATCCCTCAATCTCGTTGATATCCAAGATGGTTCACAAGATTCTTGTGCGAGAAATGCGGCCACATAGGCCTATCCATTCGCTACACCATATTAACAGACTCTACCTTCCCATTCTACTTACTTGCATCTTATTCATCTCGCTGCTACGAACCAATCTCGGCGTTGGTAAATCGAGCCCGAACTTGAGCGAAATCAGAAAGTGTAGCATTGATAACCTACACGCCGACCTCTCGTTTTTGGATTTAGTAAAACCTATTCATACAGATGAGTTTCTCGACCGGCGTGAACGACTTGCTCAAGCGTTAGTTGCTTCAGACGCAGATGCGTTTGTTCTAGAGCCTGGGTATACTTTCCAGTACGTGAGCTTGCTGAGCCTTATCACTTATGTACATTCGTGACACTGGATACCTATTTAGGTACTACGGGAATGTATCGCAGAAGGACTGGGAGCCGTGGGAGCCCGAAGAACGTCCATTCCTGATGCTCATCTTACCCATCATCTCGGAATCGGGGGATATATCGGCAAAGACGGCATTCCTGGCACCGCACTTTGAAGAGGCCCGTGTGCGGATGCTTGGGATCCCATCGCGAGAAGATAGGTTAGACATCGTGGTCTGGGAAGAGCATTGGAATCCATATGCTACTTTACTCGAATCGCGCATCTTCGCCGGCTTCAACCGCACTACCAAACGGCGGACGCCGAAACTCGTGGTAGACGAGGAACTACGAGATTTTATTTCCCGCAGCTTGTCAGATGCAGGCTTTGAAACGGTCGGCTTGACCCCGCAGGTTGAGCTTGTCCGTCAGATCAAGAGTCCGGCAGAAGTGGAGATTCTCCGCGCCGTCAACACGGGCACCGTCGCGGCTGTGCGGGCAACGCGACCGTGTCTAGTCCCTGGTCTAACCGAAAATGAAGTACGGAAAATCCTCGATGAAGTTATACTATCTATTGGCTTTGCCCTCTTTTTCAACATCGTACTATTCGAAGAGGATGGCGCATTGCCTCACGGTGGTTTTGTCGTGGGGACGAAAAAGGCAACAGAGGACACGATGATCGTGATTGACGTTGGGTGCGTAGTGAAACAGGTTGATCAGCCCTTTTAGCACAACATTGACTTCTTACAGAGCCCATTACCACGGATACTCTTCAGATATCTGCCGTAGCTTCTTCATTGATCCTGCACTGCCCGGTGTCGTCAATCCGTACACGGGTTGGTTCCGATTTTGGGGGGTGCCTTGGCCGAAGCCCGTACAAGGTATCTCGAGTCCAAAGCTGCGTGAGGAGAAGTTAAAAGTCTGGGATGTCGTTCTCTCGGCCCAGTCAGCTGCCGCAGTCGCATTGAAGCCAGATAACAGTGCTGCTAGTGTCGATATAGCCGCTCGGTCAGTCATCGAAGAAGCTGGATACGGCGAACAGTTTACACATCGGTTGGGCCATGGAATTGGGATCAAAGGTACATACTGTCTTATATTTATATACAATTGGCTGTTTCACGTTGTCTATCATGCGAGGTATCTTGCTAATCAAAACATCCACAGCGCATGAATCACCCTACCTCAATCAATGGAACCGCGAAACGCGGATTCAATCAGGAATGGCTTTCACTAACGAGCCGGGAGTCTATATAGAAGGGAAGTTTGGAGTCCGTCATGAAGATGTTTACTTGGTGAGACAGACTGGAGAACCCGAACTGCTTACCGGTCGAAGGGCAACCGGCCCGTATGATCCCTGAGACATATGATATGTAACTAGCCATTGTCGCCGCGCCATTCTCACCGTTTTGACGATCACGGCGGGCAGTTGCCGACATCATTAGGCACTAGACACGAGTGGCGTTTAATAAGGTGGCAAGCTTTTCCAAACTAGCTGCATAGCCTTCAAATAATATCGCGAGGCCTTCCCGATGTGAGTGCTGTACATATACGCTCACCCGAAATCGCACTGCACACACTCGAGGCGATTGGTGCCTGGTGGTACATAATGTGAGCACTGAGGTAGTAGGTATGCTAAGTCTGGAGCGGCCTTCACTGGCGACTGGCAAGCAACGTTCATCGCTCCGAGCTCCCGACAACGGTAAAGTATTGCTTTCTCTAGCAAGGGGGCCCTGTAACCCTTTATCGAGCTTTCCCCAGTACTCAGCCAAGACCCAGCCAAGATCCCGCCAATCGCTGTGGACCTTCCATCTTCATCTTAGCTCCGTAAGCTCTTGTGGGCTCTGATCGTGATCAACGCCATCACCTCGGGCGCTGGTATCATCTACCCAGCCAATGCAGCTTATACATACTACACTAGATACTCCAAAATCAACACCATCGCGTGCTTACAGTAGATAGCTGCACCTGCCCGATGTGATCGGCGCCCGCTCTGCTATCGAGCCGCAATCATAGTCCGTCTTAGTCCCAGCCCCTCTCGTATTTGTTCTAGAATAACATTACAGGTCCCTTGGTTCAATAATGTGCCTCTCTTTTCCTTCTGTTTATTAACTGTTCGTTATTCAGGAGAGTATTAATACTAATCATCAGTATCGTGGCAATGGTTGGATACAGCCGAGTGCTGGGCGTTCTGGCCCTTGTTTCCGCAGCTCACGGCCTACAGCGGTCATCGCGGCCTATCAGCGAGCTCAAGAAACAGGTAAGCTGAGGCATTCTCGGCCGTATGCTCAATTGACTTTCAGACTTGAGCTTACACAAGACTGAACAGATCCGAGGCGTTAATAAGTTGAGCGTTCAAGACGTCGACCCTGCAACGCTCTATCCCGAGTATAATCTTTCGACACCCATTGACCACTTCCACAACGACTCCCTCTACGAACCACACTCCGATGGCAAGTTTAATCTACGCTACTGGTTCGATGCCCAGTACTATAAGCCTGGCGGCCCTGTGATTGTCTTGGCTGGTGGTGAGACCGACGGATCCGACCGACTGCCATTCCTACAGAAGGGAATTGTCTACCAGCTTGCGAAGGCGACGAACGGCGTGGGCGTCATCCTGGAGCACCGTTACTACGGTTCAAGTATTCCGACGCAGGACCTCAGTACCGAGAGTCTCCGCTTCTTGACCACCGACCAGGCCCTTGCTGATACCGCCTACTTCGCCAATAACATCAAATTCGCGGGGTTGGAACATATAGACTTTAGCCCGAAGAAAACACCATGGGTTGCGTACGGTAAGGAGAAAACCTTGAACCAAGCTTGTTTATAAATGAAGTGTAAGTCACTAAAACTATTCGCGCAGGTGGCTCTTATGCGGGAGCGTTTGTCGCGCTTTTACGCAAGCTGTACCCTGATGAATATTGGGGTGCGATATCCTCTTCGGGAGTACCACAGGCTATTTGGGATTACTACCAGTATTTTGACGCTGCCGCTGTTTACGGCCCTCCCGCTTGCGTCGAAAATACCCGGAAGATTACCGATATTATTGACAAAATCCTCATTGGCAAGAAGAACAGCAAATATGTCGGTCAGCTCAAGAGCCTGTTCGGGCTCCCTAACGTCACACATGACGGCGATTTTGCGAGCCTCATCAACGGTGGCATCTACGGTCTTCAGAGCTACAATTGGGACCCCACACAAAGCTCTAGTGAATTCTTCAACTACTGTGACATTGTCGCGTCGAGCGAGTTGAAGTATCCTAAAACAGAGTCGCTGAGGGATTCGGCCAACAAGCTGATTACGGTTGCTGGCTATGGGCACGAAGTCAACAAGCTGTCGAACCATGTGCTTAACTACGTTGGCTACTATGCCTCTGAAGCTGCGTCCTGCGCAAGTGAAGATCAAGATGAATGTTTCAGCACGTACGATACGGAGTTCTACAGTCAAGACGACATTACTCAATCGTGGCGTCTATGGCCATACCAGTACTGCACACAGTAAGTGACCAACCCTCTGAAATAAGACGCAGCCTCTAACATACTATGTAGATGGGGTTTTCTTCAGACTGGCAGCGGAGTTCCTCATAACCAACTACCCCTGATTTCACGTACTATCGACTTAGACTACTCCGCGGTTATCTGCCGTGACGCCTTCAACTTGACCAAGCCAGCGGACGTCAATGCTATCAACAAATACGGTGGCTTCGGAATCAGCTACCCTCGCCTGGCCTTTGTCGATGGAGAATGGGACCCATGGCGCGCAGCAGGTGTGCATGCAATTGGTCATCCCACCCGCAAGTCTACCACTTCAGAGCCCTATATCTTGATCTCCAAGGCAGTCCATCATTGGGATGAGAACGGCCTGTTCCCGAACGAGACGACTTCCGAGCTTCCGCCAGCTGCGGTCGCCGATGCTCAAAAGAAGGAAGCCACCTTTGTCACAGCTTGGGTGAAGGAGTTCCATGACAAGAAGAACCACAGTAAAAAGAGTACTAATTCAGCTTAAGTTGTAATGAGTTACTGATAACGTTTGTAGATACCGTAAGCGAACCAGACGAGCTCTGATTATTTAGTCAGTCTGTAAGGTTCATTTAATACTTAGAACGATAATCAATACAGCCTTTGGCAATATTCGCCTATGTCAAGATTGTAGTGCATTGTAACACTTGAAAAAAAAGTTCTGCCTGGTCCACAACAACTTCATAATTTACTTGTTTAACCTTATTTCTTAATCTGTATTTATTTGCGGCTCATCCCACGTGCACAGTCGATAAATAGTATCTTGTTTTATGTTTATTAGGTATCTATAGCTTGGAACATTCTGTTATTCCTTCACCTCCGAAAACGATATCCCGGTTCAACTCCAAGCTAGCCTGAACTCTTTCCGAATCAGTGGTTTGACTCGTTGATATGTTCCTACTAACGAAAAATCGATGACACATTTCTCGTGCTACCGGGCCATCATTGCCCTTCAGATCTAGCAGGAAGAGAACAGCCATGAGGATATCTGCAAGTTTCCAAAGGATCCCCCTGGCATTCTGTAGTAGGTCTTCTTGAGCACTGACCTCTAATTGGACCTTTAATCGTTCCCACTGTTTTGTTATAGATAAGTCCTTTTCTCCGTTAGTTATGATTAAGTGAAGAGCTCTGATACTATCAGATCCTCCCTTATGATGTTTCAGGGCTCGAATGAGGTCTGTCGCCAGAACATCTGTTGTCCCTTCCCAGATGTTCAGCACGCATGCGTCTCGGAATAGTCTTGCAATATTCATGAACTCGGATTCCGAATTCTCCAAATATCCCACGCCGCCGAGTGATTCCATACATGAGTATATGAGAGGGATAGCCTGCTTGGTGACGTATGCTTTTAGTAACGGGGTCACGACTCGTAACAGCGGTGAAACGTGTTCGGATGGGGGAGTGATAGCTGAAATGGATGGTGGAGGTAATCGAGGAGAAGCTGGATGTTCTTCCATCCCCAACAAGTAGCTGCTATAGAACGTGAGCAGCATCATGGCATGATGCTCAATGGTCAGGTCGGCGAGTGTTCGCACATGCAGTGCACTGTCGACAAGCCTCATGCGCTTTCCACGGCCCGCGCCCACTTCCCGTACCTCAGCAAATGCCCGAGCAATTGTTAAGCTGCGGCTTAGATATCCAAGTGCACTTATCGCTGATCGAATTCTCGTAATAGTCAGGATCCTTGATATCTCCTTGATGCCCTGTCCCTCCTCCCCAATAAGCCACCCTCTCATACCTTTGAGCTGCAGTTCAGCGGTCGGGAGCGATTTGGTCCCCATCTTGTTTTTTAACCTTGAGATCATGATACCGTTGAGTTCTGTTCCACCCGTGGCTCCTGTTGCAGAGACGATAAGGGATGGACTGTACCGCCGCATTGGAGCATAGAAGGCAGAGAGGCCTTTCGGAGCTTGGGCCAGAAGGATCGTCATATTACTGTCCGTTGCGCTTGAAAACCACTTGAATCCGTCGATACACCAGGGGCCGAGAGGAATATCCTCTTGAGGATCGCATAAAGGAGTGTCGTTTGGAAGAGGAGAGAATGTTGCAATGGTTTCAGAACGGGATACATCGCTGCCACCTATGCGTTCCGTCATCCACTGTCCGCTAGTCCAAGCCTTAGTCGAGTCTCTCGACACGAGGTGGCCATAAGCGTTTCGGAAGACCTTCTGTTCCTCTGTACTGAGCTTAGAATTATCTAAGTGATACTGCAGGACTCGTGCGGCGCCGTCAGCCATCGCACCCGGACATCCCACGTTTGCGGACGAAGCTTCGAAGATGAGTTCGCGGAGATATTGCACGATTCGAGTGTATTGATCTAATCCATCCTCGTAGCCTTGGCTGACAAAACTGCATGGCTTAGTATACAGCACACTGGACAGAAAGTTGTACGAGACAAAATACATACCCCTTTTCTACGCTAAATTCTTGCAGTTTCCTCCAACCGTCCGTGACAACCAATCTCGTACTGACAGGCTTACCAAAGGCATCTCTGCCGCCTCCCGTGATATAAGGTTGGTTTCTCTCGGCATCCGTAACCCAGTCGAAAATACGTTGCTGTAGTACCTCATCTCCTAGATTGCTGATTTCTGGCGCAACAGTCCGAGTAATGTCCGCTGGTAAAAACACTATGAAACTGGTTTAGCATCACAATGAGACAAAACTGGGAGAAGCACCCTTGCCTACATTTGAAGACCCGTTTTATACTGGGATCGTGATGAAATTGATTCTTCAGCGTCGGCTGCTGCTGGAAGAAGCCACTATCAGCACTGGCTGGTTCCATGTTTGCACGAAAACATCTTACACGTAGTTGGAGACACAAACTGTACGGGCCGTTGACATTCTTGTATGAGCCCTTTAAACTTAAGCCCCTACCCACGAGGCAATGGCTCCTCTTGCATCATCCTGGTAATAGTTTCTCCGCGATATAGACCTTCTTAAGTCCAGACGTATTGCCGAGGTGCCCCACGCCATCATCGTAACACATGCTTGGTCTCAACGTGAGGTATACTTGAAAGCAAGACGCTGACTTTCCATTTTGAGACAAGCAAAGTTACGATGAGGAACCTTGACCCAATTATGGCGGATAATGATCATGCTGTATGTTACCCAATTAGGGAAGACTCACATGCTAGGATGAGTAAGCGCGGAAACGATTCCGTTTAGATTCAAGTCTATCGCTACTTTCTACACTATTGGGAGATGGAATAAGGAAAATGGAGTCTCCCCTCGTCTCCATTACACTCACATGGGATGAGGCACGTCCGTTTCCCATAATCTCACCGTATCCGTATTGACATATAAAGTCTAAATTGACGTCTACCGCTCATCATTTATTAGTGAGGGCGAAAGAATCCAATCATACGTGACGCTTGCTATGGGAAGAGTTGGATATCTGCACCTATGTATCGCCCTTCCCCCCACCTCACCCTTTACTCCATATGGGGATTGACGGCCCCAGCATGCGAATTCAAAAGCTAGCTTTTCGGACATCGAAAACTTTGAAGAGCATCGCTTGGGAGCTGAAATGGGCCTACGTCTGGCCCGAGGCTCCGGTCCCTTGGCCGCCGCACCTACGTCTTTAGACCAGCCCAACATAGTCTTTCTGGCTTTCCGCGCTCATGTGATGAATTTTCACACTAAGTAGTCACTTGCAGTGCTGAGATATGACAGTTCTAGCCGAAATTCGCCTAAGGTCGCCAATTCTGGAGACTTGGTGCGTTGAAATGATGAATGCGATATAGTTTTGTAAGCTGACCATCGACAATGGAGATCTGAGTTGTGGCGTAGTTGGCTATAATTCGCTAGCTATGTAGTGTTTTCGATCTAAGCTAGATTTTCGATTCTGTTATTGTTCTCGTGTACCCGGCTCGCCCGGCACTTGCCTGCCTGTTATATATCACAGACTCAGTTCATTCATTGTATATATCGGCGTACTCAAGCTTTAACCTGCATACCCGTCACGCAGCTTGCCACCCGTAAAACTTTTGAAGTCATATGGTTTTGGCTATGCGGTATCACAACTGCTCCCATATGTGTCAGCCATCAATTAAGAGTGTGCAGGATAACGTCAAGGGATGGGTAACTATTTGCCGAAATGTTCTGTAGGTTCCATTTGTAGTCAAGCTAAGCGAGCCACCAATACAGAGAAATCGGGGTTATATTCGAATAGTGCCCATGGCAGCCTCTCCGTGGGGCCACGTAGGGTCCGAATGTCATGATATATGATGAACGGGAACAGATCAAAAGTGAGATGTCGTGCTTCACAAACATGATCTTCGTCCTTTCAGAGAAATCTCCGAAGCGGTTGCTTGTCAGAGGAACGATCAGAAAACAATCTCAGTCTGTTGCGCAAGCCACCTGCGCGGTTTGGCATCGGAGCTTGCCAAGCTCTTTGTTGGAGTAGCTACTGGAGAATGCCGAAAGTCAATACTATACGGAATACTGCCGCGGAAATCTGCGCAGCTTGCATCTACGATGGGGCTTGGCGGTCAAGTCATGCTCTATGACGCGCAGTCAGCTAGAGTGCCAAGATGCCTGAAAAAACGTATAAATTTGACTCACAGACCCTTTCGTTCGTCGAGATCTTGGCAGAGGTCGGCACCTATATGGATAGCTCAATCGGCATTTGGCGCGTCGAGCAGGCACGAGCTTACAAGATTAATGGGATGATACTGCTCAAGCTGTCCGAGTCAATTTTTGCCGGGAACTTAAGCGAAAACGTCACAACCGAATTCTCTTGTTGGCCTGCGGGTTGAAAATGCTCACCTCAATTACACATGCTGCTGCTTAGCGCTGCACACATAACTCATCGGCGCATGCAGATGACCCTTCGTATAAAGCGGAATTATATGCGCAGTCCCAACCTATCTCTATGTACATGACTTAATACAAACTATATACAGTGGTCTAAGAATTCCCCGGTGTACAACAGGTCTAACCTCAATCTTTTGGTTAGTAGTCATCTAATTATTATTATTCAAACGCAGGTCAAGGTATTGCTCGAGCACAGAGTCAGTGCTCTCGTTTCTCGAGTGTTTTTCTGACCCGTGAAGTCTCCTTGGCCGCCGATCCCCAGTACCATGGCTGACTTTCCAGAAGTTTTCGTCCACCCTATCCACATCATTAAGACTTTCGTCGGGACGAATGTGGAATTCTCGACTAAGCCTCTCCTCCGCAATGACATCCAGACCGGCGCCATCACGACTCGACGTAACCGTAGTAGTGCTAGAGCGCGACAGCGATCCTGACCGGTGATGCATCCGCTGTTTCTCCTGGGATGTCTTCTCTTCTTCCGCCTCTCGCTCCATCAGCTCGCGTAGAATTCCACGTCCTTCCTCGCGGTCTTCTTCGCTCGATATCTGTAGCCCCCAGGCCTTAAGAAACATTGCCTCGCCTCGATAATGCCGATGCAACCAGAATCTTTCTTTTGATGTAAGTTTATGTTCTGACCCCGGCTGCTGCGCATCTGCTTGCTCTTGAGGCTCAGGGGCCGGAGTCCTATCCAGACTGCGGTCGCTTGAAGTGGACGGTCCTCTTTTATGCAATTGATCTCGTGCTTTGCCTTGGCCAGCCAACTTCGTCCCTGAGATGGGTGGTAGAGGCACGTTGGGCGGAGCGCTCGTAAGTGGGGGTAACACGAACACATCTTGAATAATCGGAACAGGTTTTGGGGACGTCCTGTGTGGTTCCCGGGTTTTTAATTCGTGCGGTGATGCCTCACGCGCATGAAGATTGTCTTTCGTATCGCGAAAAACAAGTTGTGAGGGTGGAGCCTTCCACTCAATGCTTCTCGGAACTTCTGCATTTGATTGAGTCCTCCGCAGTCGCGATTCTTTCTCCTGTACTGCGCGGCTTCCAGCAGCTCGCCTCGTCATTGAAGGCGTGTGACGTGACGATTGAGATAAAGAAGTTGATCTCTTGGGAAACTGGACTGGGCGGACAGGATTCGTCTCCGGGAATTCTATGGGGGGAGTGGCGGGAGATTGCAGGGATGAAGCGCTTGCCAGACTATCGTGAGTTGCATTGCTCGACAGACTGGGCGACAAAGGTGAAGACAAGGCATCGTCGGTATTGGTCGCAGGAGGATTCATGTGCGAATATGTCGTCGTCGGGGATAAATGCTGCGACTCGTTCTTGCGTTTCAGGTCTTCCGGCTGAAGCTCCGGAAACCATTGTGTTATGGGTCTTTCGTCGTCAAAATTAAAGCCGCCGGGCGTCTCCTTCGGACTATCATCCGGACATGCAATGGCGATACCTATTCCGGGTGGGTTCGGCGGTGGTGGGTTGAAAGCCCATTGTGTTAAAGGTCGTTCCGCTGGCTTGGATCGATCGGGCGCAGGGAGGTCTAGTACTTCAAAAGCGGTTCCTACGCGTGCGCCTCCTAAATGAACAATCTCGGGTTCGTTGGCACGCTTGGAGTTATTGTTGGAACTGATTCATTTAAACAGGCGTCAGTTGGTGCAAAAATACGAGGGGAAAGAGGTCGGCACGTACTTCAAGCTCGTTTTGCTTGAATTCCATTTGACCCAGGCTAAAGCTCTCTGGCTCGGCTCTCTTGAGAGCGGCATTCTGGTTTTGCTGTTCGTGCCAAAACTCTTTTCCCACTTGAAGTCTTAATCAATTGACCGCGGCGGCGTCGCAGGCACAAAACAAAGAGGATATAACGACGCCGGCATAACGTGGCGTGGCAGTGAAAGAAGGATATTCAGGAGGCTGACATGTCGCCCTATCTCTCATCAATTGCCTTCTATGTAAGACCCTACGCTACATTAAGTATGTATAAGAATCCACTTGACAGTTCTCGCCATCATGGGTCCGCAGTAGCGTAGTTAGTGTACCCACGTATCGTGTCGAGCGTGTCTAAATGATCCCTGACAGGTCATGAATCTCAAACTCCAGCTATCGCCCAATTAGCGATAGCTGAGTGGAACATGTTCTCCGGTTGGCTGAATGGGGCGCCGAGTTCCAGGTCCTCGGACTGAATCTCTGAGCTTATCACCACGAACGAGCTGAAAAGGGGCATAGATCCTCAGCCATTTTCCTTCGACACATTTAGCTACAATTAATACAATGTATCGCCATGCGATTATGAATCTCAGCTTCGGAATATTTCACCTACAACTGGTGTCCGAAACCCACCGACAATCGGCACTTTGCCGAACACGAAATATTTAAATGAACAAGCTATAAAGAACCTTTGATATAGGAAGCGTACGTCATTCTATTTGATGAAATATCATATTAATTGGCTCCTCTGTGTACCCATCGGGATACCTAGGTGATCTCGCTTTCTCGTCCGACAAGCAAGAGTCAGATTCATTGCCCCTCGTTCTCCATACCTGCGTCAATCTACTATAATAGCGCTACGCGTTATAAAATCTACTGGTCGTCGTTCTGGATTCCCTCCAGTCTAGTGGGAAAGCTTAAAGCTTAAAGATACATGCATATGTCATTCTGCCGGGGTAGTTAGTCATTCATCAAAGTGGCATGACTATTGGCGGGGACCTGCATACAGTCTTCCAGGTGGAGAAACCAGGAACGCAGGTTCCCGTGGAAGAAGTCGAGGCAGTACACCACCTCGGCTCTACATATAGTAACTATATGTGCACAGCTTGCCAGCTAAAACACGTGTCTTTCAAGAATCGCATCTTATCAAATTGGATTATGCGACTCTCTTATTAAATCCTTTAGACCCTTCAAGATTATTAAGCGCATACAATGGAATCCCAAGTATATTTGCCTTGTTGCTCACATGAACTCGGTCGTCACGTAAATATGAAGATGGGAAGCGGAAGAGTAACATAGTGCCCTCTAGATATTGTTACGAGTAGGTAGAGCTTGGAGAAATTCCTATCAGAAATATGCGGTATCGGATTAGAAGGCCGAGGGTGCCACCAAAAGAGAGCTGAAATGCACTGCGTAGCAAATATATGAGATTGCGACATAGGCTTAAATAATAAGTATCAAGCTGACTGCTAAAGCCTATTAGGCTTTCATGTATTAATCATTTCTAGAATTTAATTGTTTTTATACAACCTATGGGCTTTGAATATAAGAAATATTGAGGCTATGTCTACAAGAAGATGCGCCATCCTTTCCTCACTGAACTAGCAGCATTGACCCTGCGTCTCCGAGATACAATATGATTTATACAGTACAACCAGGAAGCCCAAGCCTGTACTTAATGTTGAGTTCGGCGAGCTCCATGAAAATACGGTCATACAGGGCGCCGTATTTCGCGTCATATCATTAAGAGAGATTCGCCTGGGTTCTTTGTCTGCCATCGCGTCGCCACTGTCGGTCCAATCTGATATTTCCTGGAAAGCGTCTAGGTTAAGCCCGCAAAAATTATCCTTGTATACCCTCGACGATTTGCTCTTTTGAATTGCTTTCGAAACAGGCACCACTGCCTGACATATAGATTAGATCCCGAAGTAGGGGCAATGTGCAGGTTACTGAAGCATTAGGCCGCCCCGTAGAATGACTGCTGGGAAGGAGATACAGAGTTCGACGGTCTTATTTGTACTTGATGTCAATGTCCTACTATCTTCTCATAACGGTTTGAATTGGGCTAACAAAGAGAACCAGCTTTCTGATAGTCAACCCATAAGGAAGTCATGCGTAGTGTGCTGAAGGAACCATACATAAACTCGGTTCTTCAGCAGCGCCATTACCCACACAAATACCTCATCATACTGACAATAACTTGTGAGAGACAGGTCCCTCCTCCCTTCACACGGCGAATAATTTTTCTTCTCGGTCGGATATTCTAACGATCGAGTACTGCCGCTCTGCTTGCATTTGTGCAGCAGCGTCAAAGTTGAATGGGAAACGATTGTTGTTACGATGAGGTGCATCTACGAGAGTGGTAATCGGCTCGTGGTCCCTGAGCCGTCAACCTAATGTGATACTAGGGTTTAAAAGGGGGGGGTGTTATAGAGAGTTGTTCTACGGACGTTAATTTAGGTTGCTGCTGACCAGGAGACTTCTTTAGACTCGTACATTTCAATTTTGACGGTATTACAGCTGCAAAATAAAGTCTACGACGGTCCGGAGTTGTGTTAATATAGGTATATAAAATGCAATTAAAGAAGGACTAATCAAGACAACTGATATTGTAGGGCAAAAACACGAGAGCATCTTGTTTTCCTAAACTGTGTGAGGAACTGAAAACTCCACTGGACAAATAGGGGTCATTTATTGTAGAATCAGCAAGTAGACAGACTACTTGGCTTCTGACGAATTACAATTGGAACAGCTGAGCATGTTGGAAATAACCTAAGTTCAGTAGTCACATCATGCAATTCGACACTTAAGGGCATAAAGGGCACGAACGTCCTGTTCATGTATATATATGGGGTCACTCCCACCTACCTTACGTAAGTATATAGGTAGTCAAGTTGAATGTACTCACTAAGTATTTTAATTAAATATTTCAGTGTAAAATACATACTATCTCATTCTTGTCTCGATTCACCAGAAGCAAAATATCTCCCCAAAACCTTGACCTTATTCTCTGCGCCTGGTTGCAGAGATCCTGTAACTAATACTTGATCTCAGCATATCTATAGCACTATACAGTGCTTAAATGGATTAATATATTCTGTTTAGGCTGACTTAGGTGTGACCGTGTGACCATATGAACGCCTGCAAATGCCTTGTTGTCGCTGTTGTCGAGGACAGATTTTGAGTCATGAGCTGATTTGACGAGCTTTTCGCTAATCTACAGAAATAGAATTAGTACCGGCGTTAAGCCTAAGTATTTTTATCGTAAGTGTTACCAGTAATCAAGTTCGAGTTTCTTCTCTATAGGTGCGAAGTGGCTGGCGTTATTTCCTCCAAATTTGGCCAAAAGCCACTTCCGGTAGGATTGCTTCCCTTGGCTTCTTTCATACCATTCAACAGGTGCCCAGCCATAAAACTCAAGGAACCCATTTGCCCAGAAGAATTGTGCTGGATTAAGTGGGAAACTTAAATCTTGAACTCGATGACGTCCGTATTTGGTGTGTTCGAAGACAACAGCTATGTTGTAGTCTATAAGGACTACTCTAGGCAGAGAGTGTTGCGACGTATTTCCTTGAGGACTTGGGACTAGCATGACATTTCTGGGTGCGAGGTCGCGCTGATTGACTCCTGCATGATACTGTTTCACGACGCCATCGGCTAGTTCAGCCAAGACCCCCAGGCGATATGCTTCATCGTAATGCAAAGCGTCGCGTACTTCTCGACTCTTGTGGGTGTAAAGGTCTTGAATAGAAGACCCGTGGAGATACTCTATTAGTATTAGTCGAATCGATCGCTTGTGCTGTTTACCTTGCCAGATTAGGTCCAAATCGAAAGTCCAGGATCCGTGATATTCCGGCGCGAAGCCAGGCTTCTGAAGATGCTTCGTTTTTTGGAGATGCCTATACGTAGCTGCTTCACGACTATAGTTCATATCGGCCCTATTGGCAACATCTCGGGGTACACTTTGGACCAAGGTATCGCAAACAGAGTAATATAAGGAGTCGTAAATCTTGGCGGTTACTGTGTATGGCTTCTCTAGTCCACGAATGAGAATCTGGCAAGCCACAAGTTGAGCATCCCTGTCTTGACCGACAGCTATGCTGTTTATGATTTTGAGAACAGCGGTACGCGGGGGTATACTAGAACGCCACTGCGTATCCTGAGGAGGATTCTCTAAAACTTGTTGACTTTGAGGGGTCCCTTTCAGCCAAGCTTCCGAAGGATGACGGCGTGTACCACGAGGATAGCCATTCGGACCAAATGGAGGGGGCGGCTCATGCTCTGTGATCTGCATGACAAAGCCTGGCATGTATGGGCAGTGTGGCCGGTCGGGATCCTGTGGTGGTTGCCAAGCCATGGTTGATGGTTGAAAGTTGACCCTGCCACTGAGATATTCTAACACAGAAGTAAGGTGTGTAGTTGACTGCACTCTCAGGTACGGACCAGCTGGCGCCGACTTGCGCACGCGTATTCTCTTAAATATCAAACGAAGTGTAAGTGATGCGGCTTTTGGTGGGCGCGAGGACAGAAAAGAGACGACTGATTAGGTTGTTGATCGATAAGATGCTGAAAAAATGCCAAGGGCTTGAAAGGGCTTGAAAAGTAGAAAACGCTGGCGATGCAAAAAATGGCAGTGTGCAATGGTCTACGAGCTGTCTCAGATGGAACCAACAGACGAGAGCAGTTGAATCAGCAGGTAGGTGGACAGAGGCCGTGACGGAGTTTGAATTGGGTGATGAAATTATCCCGTCACAGATAGCGCAAGGAGATGCGGGCGATGCAGGTAGTTTAAATAGTTTCGAACGATGCTGTATAACTTCGAGCGAAGGGTTGCCCTTCTACTCCAACAGGATTACTTAAGTTACCTAAATTAGGTACCGTAAGGACCTATGTATGCACCTACTGTGAACTACGTATGCACCTACATAAGGTCAGGGTACTCAGCAGGCAAACTTGGCGGTCTGACCCCACATCAGGCCTTGCTGCCTGGGCCAACGCTCGCTGGGTATACCAGTAGACTGTACCTGTGTATTGCCGCTGACCTACCTAAATTTTTTGAAACACATAAACTTATCGTTAGGCTTGATTCATATAGCTGATTGGTCGTTTAACTGGTGCAATGTTGGTTGGCTTAGACCAACAGCCTAGTTACTGTCCATGTTGGTTGCGATTAAATGGTACAGTGTTGGTTGCCTGCAGCGGCGGCTACATACATATGTATGTAACTAGGTACTTACCTATGGTACATAAGTACATATTTAGGTACTTATGTAAGATGTATGTACTTACTTAAGCTTGAATGTGGACTATGATGAATTTTGCCTTTTATCGGGTTCCTCTTCATCTCAACGCGGCACTTCACATCGTGGGTGTGGAATGTGTTGCAGGCTGAAGAAACCCGACAATATAAATAGTCTATTTGGACTTGTTGAGGTAAGTTACGCGTATCACTTGCTTTCCACGTTGCTGCAAAAAAACACTACGTTGCTTTATTTGCTCACGGTTAGCTTGTTATGTCGTCTGCCCTGAGGCCAGGGCTTATACACTAAGAGCCAACAACAACGGATAATAGCTCTGAGATTAGGAACCAGCGTTTAGTGAATGTAGGACTCATGGGACCAACATACGCTGAATCCTAGCGTTGCATTACGAAAAAAGACCGACGAGGGCCGTAGCAGGCGCTTACAACCCTTGGAAGTTGAAGCTATCCAGAAGTAATGTACCGTCTACCTGACAGAGAGGTATCAGAAACAACGATTCATGATTCCCATATCAATTATCAATCTCCAATCAGTGAGCATGTTGTTACAGGCAAAGAGGCAGCGTATACTTAACATGACGCTGACAGTCACAGCTACGATACAGCATTTCAGCAGCGCAGAAATTGGTGACTCGGGATTCTGGTTGGCTCTTTCCTGACACATGAGCATCGTTATGAAAATGCACGTCTACTAACAGTGGCATATATTCTGATCAGTTGATCGCCGAAATGGGCCACTGGGAAAGCCGATATCTTCATTCTCCAATGAAAAGATTGATTGTAGCGCCGAGGCAGACTATTGAAGAGATTGTGTTAGGAGGAAGGCCGTATTTCGACTGGCCGAGAGGCCCTCACCTGAGATCCAGTTTCTATGGCAGCAGTGAGTGATTGATGATTGTTAGATAGTGTTCTTGAAGTCTTGCTTCAGCTTAAATAGCCGCCACCGTCGCTGTTCCAAACCAGCAGGTAGGAATCCAGAGTACTCACACTTTATTTCACATCGTTTCTAAATCCAGAACACTCTATACAAACATGGCTAGTCACTCCAATCAAAGATCCTTGGTTACAATCTTGGAGTCATTCAACCATGCTTTGCCATCGTATCCGTCTCCTTCGACTCTCAGGCATGACGCCCACATCTCTGGGACCCTAACAGCGAACACCGAACCCCCCAAGTTCTGGGTCCGCAGCGCTTTGGATTGGGCACGATATGGACGTACCAGCCTTCCTGGGCGTATGGACGAGGAGTACATCTACTTGAGGGAAAAAGCATTGGACTACGTGATCGCTGTTTTGCGGTGCTTGAATTCAAGAGAAGGGGTGTCATAATTCGTGATGAGTTCATCAAAGCCGAACTGAAACTCAAAGGGGAGGCTAGCACTCATCCGGCCCAGATTGATCGCGGCATTTGAAATAACATCGATGTGACTGCCTTCGACGGAAACTCTTTGAGGTTGATGAAGCAAGCCACTGCCTATGCATTGACGCATAGGACACAATACGTGGCAATATTCGACTGGGATTTTCTAGTTCTGATCGTATACAGAGGACTCGATTCAACGCAAAGTGCAGAAGACCTATATGTACAGGAAGCTGGGGATTACTGCGAGATTGCTATTATGGATAACCGAACATCCCAATCGGCCAATGTGCGGGCCGCACTTCTTGGGTTTCTGATCACGGCATACAGGAATACGCACTAGAATACCTATGTATCTATTGTTAAGAACCACCTACTTGTCAACCACATACTTGGTAACCATAAGAGCTAGCTATATTATGTCTATTCGTAATTCAGCTTTGCCTTGATACATCAAGAAGCGGTTATTAATTGACCGCGTTGTATAACATCGCGTGTGCACTGATCTATCACTAGGAGAGGCTTCCCGCATGCAAGATAACAAAGCATTAGAATAAAACTTAATATATGATGAAACAAGGCGGAGCGTGAGAAATAATGTCACGTAGACGATTTATTTTTCTAAGCGTTATAAGCTTCTTAAACACTTACTTGCTTGGTTTATTATGTTTCTCCTAGCGTTATAAGCCCTCCGAGTAAAGCCCGAACCCACCTGGGCATTCTAGTCTATGGTGGTAGGACTCACTGTGTCTTTCATAATGTGTGATAGGAATCTCCCAACAATAGAACTACTTCCGCTAGTTGGTCAACAGCCTACAGAATCCTAATATGTAGCATGAGAAAGCTGCCATTTAGAGGTATTTTCGTGCCTAGTCGTTTTGACATAATGTCCTCAATACATATCTGATAGGACCGTCCAGGAGTCCGGTTCATCTCGGATACGATACTGTGTGATGAAGATATAACTTGGCCTTGTCCAATCAAGCCTGTCTTTCTTCGAACGTACCAGTGATTGCCACATTTCGCGCCTTTTCATTGGACCACACCAAGCAAAAGGCTCCAAGTGTGCAAATTTTCCATTTTCATACTCCCGACCTCTCTTATTCATGTCTTTAGCCCATTCGGTGTCATTGAATCCGTCAAGATCGAGGTTATCCTCGCCCCATTGTTCTGGCAGATCAGTGCCATCAATAACGTCACAGAGTTGTAGCCTGTCACCCATATCCAGACAACTCTGAATAAAGACATCAAGCTTGGGATAGGGAAGGCCTCTGAGACTGCGTGTCAGATTCTCCGGCTCACAGATGATATGTACATCTGTTGCAGGTACTAGAATGAAATAAAAGTCGGTGCCTTGGCCTTTGAAACGGCTGTATGTGTGCAGAAGAGATACGGTTGGAAAAGACCAGGGCTCCACTAAGCCGTATGCGCGCGAGTGTGGTTCGGATTTGAGAATGTCTGCTGCCTTGTCGACAAGATCTGTCGGAACACAGATTTCCCAGTCCTAGACGACGGTGAATGGTTAGACAGCCCACGGCTCGGTAAAGAGACGGCAAGAACAAACGAGCGGCATACCGGGCGTACTCTCTCAGCTCCATAGAAGATGAGTGCGGATATCCCAACGAAGCAACATGTGATACCAGACTCTTCTAGGATTTTCGTGACCCCAAGGGCGTCATCCGTACCATGTCCGCCATTCGATGCTCGCTGTTCGTCTTCTGGCTCTACCCAATCGGGTTGAGGCGGTGGCGGTGGAGGCGGCGGTACACCTTTGAGTTTTGGTCTAAAACTCATGATGTGAGAGGAAAACGAAGGAAAAGACTGTGTACGCGAGAGCAAGGCTCGCATGCAATTACGGATTGGCTGTGGTGTTTGTCAAGGATCTTGTATTAGGTTGTAGAAAGGATGGAGGATCCCATACTGTACCACTGTGTGCGGGCTGCTAAATACTTGCGGGCGATAGTGGGTGACTCACTAAATGTACCTACCTACAGTGGACGGTATGACACCCATTGATATAGAGTTTCAAGACTCTGCAAACAATACACGGAATGCCTCGCTGATGATTGATTTATTCCCCGTTTTTATTGTTTGCCTGAATGCAGCACCTATTGAGGTGAGAGGCTTATCTAGCTGCTACTTATCTGGGTTAGCTGTATGCAGGTGTTACTGGTAGAGCTATTTTAGACCGTCCTTGCATTTTGTGTTGCATCAATACCTAGCCGTCAGGTTTAGGGGCATAGGAGTCCTGAACGCTGTGCAGTCCAAAATTAATATCGTGACTTATAAAAGCATATCATGTATGAAGTGGGCAGCTCATTCAAGGTTGGGAAGAAATAAGCTACCCAAAAGTTCGATTCCTTTCGGCGTTAATGGTTTTGGCTACTTAGTAAGTAAGTACTTACCCGATAGGGTCAAACAGAGCCATCCCGATTGCTAACGCGGTCACTGTGACGCTAAAGCTAGCACCTGTGGCAGGTACGAAGGACAGTGCCCAGGAGCTACTAAGATACATGTAGGTAGAAATATGGCTCGCCAGGTCAACTCCTAGGTACAACATCAATAAAATCACCCTCGCTGGGGTACTACAGCACTACACTAAAACATCACTTTGTCCTGCTCGTGAATTCTTCGAAGATACCCATCCCATTTCCCTTTCTCTTGTTAAACCAAGATAATTATGAACTTTAAAAGCCCACAGCTATGGAATTAATGCAATTATGCTCAATACTGTGTTCAAAGTTCAGAGCAACAGGCATCATGACGTCAACCTAAGTTTCGTGAGCTTCATGTGAAGTATATGTGCATCTTCGCGGCGCTTCATATTGATTCAGATTCCTTTGACAGGCCCGCTTCTCTCGGAATATCGCCCTGGACCAGCACTTTAGGCCCATCTCTAGAGGACCGTTACCTACTGTTACTATCATGGCGACGAAGACGATGATCCTTAGTGCTTTCGCTCCGAATCGGCTTGTCCGTCCAACAAATACATGAAGATGGCTTAATTAACAGGCTCTTGAAATGTTAGCGTTACTTAGGCCGAGAGAGGACAAGCCATACGGCACATTGGTATAAACTGTACATACCTTCTATCTCAGCCATTGTGCACAGCAGCTGATATTAGTGAAAGACTTGAGCGCTCGCAAGTGTAGACTCGATGTTCTAAGCTCTAGATTTTCAGTAAATGATGTTTTACCGTATGTACATATGTATTGAGTAAGGCATCTAGAGATGAAGCTAACCGTTTTAGAAACAAAAGCTAGAGGCTCATCCACTTTTCCCGGTTACATTTTAGGCTGAGCTCGGAAAACTCCGCCGATGGATTGAGTGGCATCTTTTCAACTTCCCCCACTGCGGTGAGCCGTAAGCTGTAACCAGACTCTGCAGAGCTTAGGCCCGACTTCACAGCCTTGCCCGATATCACCCATCAGCCGCCTGCCTGTCATGTCAGAGGAAACCAAGCCTCGCATCAATCAAGAGGTTATGGATTACCTCCGTCTCTGGCATGAAAGGATGGCACACGCCAATCTCAAAGCCGTCGTGATTCTCGGCCGCCGAGGAGATGCTGGAGAGACACCTGAAGGCTTGCCCAAGGGACCGGAAGACAGGTTTGAAGGCCTTCAACCATATATGGACCAGTTGAACTGCGACACATGCAAGGAGATCTATGGTGATTCCTCAGGGCCAGCGTCGTGGTAGGCTCTGGCGGCTGCATCGATCAGATGGAGTTTGGAAGTTGAACCTCACGTTATAATACCGGCTCCCTCGCAGATGCGTCCTCGAGCAAAAACAACAAATCGATGTCACAGTTGTCGCAATCTAGCAGCTCCTGGGGATAAGAGATCAGCAGCAGCGACAGCTCCAGGAGACCCCCTATTGGGACAACCTGCCGCTACTTAGCTAGACACGTGGAGTGGCCCGCGAGCGCTCTTAGCGAATGGAAACGTTCGAACCCTTTTGGTATTTACCTTCTTACGGCTTGCCAAGTCTCCTATGGTATCGGATAAACTGTGACGACGCTTTCGACACAGTCCCGTTAGGCTTTACCTCTATCTTAGACTGTTCCATTATGATCCAACGGTAGAGGCATTCTCTACTTACAATACACTAAGCGCTTTATTCATTCTTTTCTTCAAGGAGTGATCATCCGTTTGCCCCGTTGCCCAGACCGCCCACCGTTGCATCGGCGCCAACGGTGAGAATATACATCATGCCACGATCATGGCTCGTTACGTCGGCAAGCTCAGCGCCAACACTACGGCTGTCAACAGTCACCATACCCTGAGAAATCCCCCAGAGCGCGGTACCGCGAGTTAAACGCCGACTTCATTTCATGATGCGTGTGTGTGCGTGCATGTGAAAGGATTCTCGCTTAAGTTCTCGACACAAATTTGCACGAAGCCATACAGTAGCCCCATTACGATGCGTTGAACATGAACCTGGGCAGCAGAGAATAAGGAAACCAGGGAAAATTAGTCCTCATTTCCATAATACCTTGATGATTTGTTTGCCACATGGCGTGGAACGAAGCGACGCATGCAAATAAGTGACTGTATGTGTACACCTACATTAGTGTATCTCGACATCATCCTCGTCGATTCGAGGTCCGTTCAACATAGGACGCAGGACGTTTCCAGTGGATGGCCAAGCCGCTGACTAGTTTACACATAGTAGTTGCTCGTCGATCGCTTTCCTGGCCACGTAAGACGAGTTAACGCTCAGACATGCTAATATATCCCTTCAACTGCCTGTTCGGCACCATGTGGGATAGTTACATCAGGTACATTTAACTGACCCATACGGCATGTATCCCTATCTCTGCCCTATGTATTCAGGGCGATCAACAAATACAGCTCTGTCAGTAAAGCTACTTTAGGTAGTCGGTCTCTGTGTACTTTCAGAAACGACATTTTGATTGGTTGCGTTGACCCTGTTAGATGTAACTGATGTAACTATCCCACATGCAGCCGAAATGGGAGTCAATGCTGACAAAACCCGTTCTGTTCATTGGCTCCAGGAGGGCAGGGAAAGGTCCTTGTCGAGCCCGGTTTGGGAAGGTAGCGTCGAATCGGCTCGGATGGTGGCGGCGGGAGTTGCATGAGCTCGGGACGAAGTGGACCGTCAGTGGTGTAGGGATGGGTCTGGATGGGCCACACATGAACTACACTGCCGACCGGTATTGCACAATTTAGTCTAAGTCGCCGGGGCAGTGACAGAAACTGAATTTGCTTAGATGGAACTGGCCAAGTGACACAAGGCTGTGAAGTATGACGAGACATTATATAGATATCCTGCAATTTGTCCAGCATCTCTTCCATAGCCTAGTCAATATGAAATGGCAAGAGATGGCGATTAACGCACTTGGAACAAGTGAAGATATAGAATATCTCTTCCGGGCTTTTGTTTTCCTGAACAACCAACACCCAGCATTGTATAATACAGATTCTTTTGTGTAAACTACCACGTTGGGTTTGTCGCATCATATGATCTATACCGCCACATGCCAAGATGAAGTTGATGCCAAGCTCGGACATAATGCCAAGCTTGAATATGATATAAAATATTCATGGTGACGCGCGGCAAGCGAGGCAAGTTCTCATCTCTGGCGTCTTGGCAGGAGTATCCATGTTGTTAATCGCGGACTTGACTACTTGTAGAAATGCTGCATAGCAACGGCGGTGGGCGTGAGGGCCTCTCGCTGCCCATTGGATTGTAGAATTGTAGAATCGGATAGATCGTCCTCCACAATACATCCACCCATATCAATTGGCACGCATATCGCGCTGAAGCGTGTATGCACTACAGATGTATAAAATGTAATCTTTATCATAGGAGGATTCTAAACCAAGGGAAACAGCGTTTCGCGTATCCTGCCGGCTACTGAAAATACAGATTGCTACTTTATCCCCAGAATATTCTAGATCTAGCGTACACTGCTGGGATTGCAAGGTCGAGACAGGGGTCGGAAAGTGGGAGGGATTGTCGGCAGATAAATTAAGTTCTCACGTAGAATCTCTAGCTTTCTCCACAGATTCCGGTGAACAGACGCGATTTTTGAATTCGGCCAGTGTATTCGCTGTTAACCCCGGGAATCGCGCCGTTCTATCCCTGGATAACGGAACTTTTGACCCTATATGGACCTTGCCTCTTGTGTAAATCGAAATGGGATGAAGATGAGTGGTGTGATTTTTGACGGAGTGGAAACGAAGAGGGTCCCGTTGTTAGTTGTTGAAGGATACTCAACGAATATAAAATCACGACGTTTCTCAACGACTCGTCAACTTTTTTTTGACTTGGGACACAGCTCACAAGCCTCTCATCACATTAGCTTTCCTATCATCGAGCTAAAGTCACAATGCGTTTCCCGACTATCCTCGCCACCTCGGCGGTCCTGGTTGCCGCTCACCCCGGTGTCGACCACACGAATGAGATTCTCCAGCGTCGAGAATTTCTCTCAAACATCAAGCGTTCTGACCTGAGCCACTGTTCTGCAAAGCTAAAGGCTCGAGGCGTAGAGGACCGCGCTATCAAGCGCCGACAAGCTATTGCCGCCGCCAAGAGCAAGCGTGGAATCGTCCAACGTGACCTTAGCGACAAGAACAAGTCGCATCTCTCGACCGAGGCCTACACTCTTGACACCCCCCTTGACACCATCTTTGCCGCCAACACTTCCTGTCTCCTGAGCCCGGAAGTCACTGAGGGACCGTACTGTAAGTGATCACAACTGTCTATCCGTGGCGCTGGGGTGGTTAACTCGAAAAAATAGACGTGGGTGGCGAGTACATCCGCCAGGATGTCACCGAAGAGCAATCGGGTGTTCCATTGACCGTCGATATCGCCGTGTACGATGTCGAGACTTGTGAGCCTGTGTCGTCAGCCTGGGTTGAGATCTGGCGTAAGTGATCTGTGTATTGGACTGCTATGAGTTACAATATCTAACTGATTTAGACTGCAATGCTACCGGTGTTTACTCCGGAGTTCCTTCGGGCTCTGATTACTCCAGCGCCCCCGAGAACGTGAACACCACCTTCCTCCGTGGCTTCCAGCAGACGGATGCGGATGGTGCCATTAGCTTTGACACTATCTACCCTGGACATTACTCCGGCCGCACCAATCACATTCACGTTGATGTCCACCCTGACGCCACCCCACGTGCAAACAACACTATCTTGGACGACACCGCCAGCCACGTCGGCCAGATCTACTTTGATCAGAGCTTGACTGACGCCGTCGAGACCTTCTCCCCCTACTCGACCAACACGCAGCCCATCACCACCAACGACGGAGATTCGCTCCTCGATGAGAGTTTGGCTACCGGTGACGCCATTGTGGAGTACGTCCTGCTCGGCGAGACCGTCGACGAAGGTCTTCTGGCTTGGATCAGCTTCGGCATCAACACCACCTACACCCGTACTGTATCTCTTGCTGCCACACTCTACGAGACTGGTGGCGTTGCCAGCAGCGGCGGCAGCGGTGGTGGCCCTGGTGGCGCCGGCGGTGGCCCTGGTGGTGCCGGCGGCCATCCTCCTTCCAAGTAAGGGCTGTTAAGGAACAGTACTGAAGATTCTCGCATCTAGTTGGTGCTTCGATTATATGTGGTTATCTTTGGACGACATCTTTCAAAAGGACGTGTATTCTTTTCTTGGCCGCATATTGTACAGACATCTTAGATTACCCCTTTTGTGGTTGGAACATCTCGGATACAATGAGAGGGACAAGACCAAACACATAGCAGTCGAAGTTCGATCAAGCACTGGATAGAAACTGGACTGACACATTGAAACCCTGTCTCGTAGTAGTGATGTTTCGACCACCCTAGGGATGAAGTATATAGCGCTACATAAATAGATGACACTGCCTCATCAATTCACTTGACCACTCTGATTCGAATATGGTGACATTCCGTTATGAGAGATGTACGGGTTTTAGTAATATCCCGAAAAGAATAATCAGAATCAATGTACGCTTGGTGCCCTATGAAAACGCGGCAGCAACTTCGAAATAACAAAGATGGGGAAGATTTGAATAGTGCCACACACTTCTCTAACTACAATCACGTTACGAAAATTTGGGCTTACACTACCTATAAGCAGCAAACTGAGGGGTTTTCTTAGCGCAACTTGTAAATGCAGGTTTAAGTGATTTGAGCGCGGTTGCCATTACGTACAAAGAACGAAAGGTATTTGTGTCGGAAAGTCTTGGGGTAGCCCTAAACTAGGAATGTAAATCCACTAGAGAGAGAGAGAGATTTCCTTATAATCATTTAACATTCTTAGTATCAGACTCTTACTATCTCGCTTGAAAACAAAAATAGGCATTGAAATATGTGTTCATATGGATTATGTAAAAGGCGTAACAAATAGGGTTGGTGATAATATAAGGTCTTGTCAAAATTTCTCGATTCACAGCTTTCACCAGGACCACTAAGTCCTTAGCCGGAAACTGCCCCTTCTTGGATACTTGATGTTATATATACACAGTCCGTCAGAATTCTAAGCTGTCGATCTCCGTCACCAAGTTTCAAATAAGCAATGGCTGGGTAGAGCCGCGCGAGACATTGCCAACATCACCGAGACTTCGCGTTCGGCACATATCATGCCTGTCTGAGATCTCCGTACAACACTAGTGGCCTCCCAACAAAGTCTCGGTTTAGATAGTGAGGTGAATTCCTCATTTGTAGGGAATTCATACTATAAAACATTCACCGACACCTACACTTCTCAAGGTATTAGGCACTTGGGCAATGAAACGATCAATAAAATATCAACGAATATTTATTGCGTGAATGAAAAACAGAACTAGGGCATAGTTAGTTGACTGCGTATAGCTGCATCCAATGTTTATCTTTCTGGTACTTTCTCGCTCCCTAGCCGCCTAAGTGGTTGAGTCAGGCACTTCCTTGGCACTTTACTTCAATAATTAGATAGGAGTCGACCAAGCTGTATTCAATATGTCTACAATGTGTAGGGTTCTAATTCTTTCTCTGTCCATTCCCAGAGCTTCCTTGACAGCTCCTTATCAAGGGCGTAACCGCACTCAGTGCCAGCAACTCCAATCGGCTCATAGTAATTTCCGATGACAACTTTGGGAGAAGTGGCGGCCTATAACTGATTCTTGACTCCGTCTTCGACGGAGAGAGCAGCTTCTAGAGCCACAACGGTTGCGAGGCGACCCATGTAGTCATCTCCGTATTCCCGCTGGAAGAGTCCAGTCATGACATTACCTGGGTCAACTGACACAGTAGTGAATTCAGGGTACTTACTAGCTACCTCCTTGGCATAGATGAGGTTGGCAGTCTTGCTTTGGGTATATCGTTGAACCGGGCCGAGGCCCTCGATCGTGGGGCTCTTCAGCTGGTCGAACGGGGATGCCAGGCTCTTTGCAAAACTTGTATCCCCACGAAGTAAGGCTTACGACGCGGACGTCAGATACACTATGAGATGTTTTGACCAGCAATGGGGTAAGTAGTTTTAACAACAATGCGTGGCCGAGGTGGTTGGTTCCGAAGTGAATCTCATAGCCGTCCCGAGTAAGTGCAGCCGGGTGACCCATGATGCCTGCGTTGAGAAACAACCAGTAACAAGTCAACCGCAATCCAGTAGTGTTTATTTGATCCCATGGCTTCTTCTGTCGGAAGTAGTGAACCTCAGTGCAGGTTAAAAACTTGAATGGTGAGTTTACGAGATTTAGCCAATCCGAAGACGAAACAACTCGTTGAGCAGCATTCTTCACTGAATCCAACGAGGAAAAATCAAGCTCGAGGAATGATGCGGATAAACCGGGTGATTGAGTCTTCACCTCAGAAACTGCGGGCTGCCATCCAAATATGACTAGGATTGTGCTTTGCTAGCTCCAGGGCTGTCTGTCTACCAAGACCAGAGTTAGCACCAGTGATAAGAACGGTCTTCCCTTCGAGAGACTGAATATCTCGGGAGGGCTGGAAGCCGATTTCACCCTTAACGCTAGGCAGTTGATTCGCCGATGCCATTCTGTTCTTTGAGGAGGATGAAAGCGGGATCAGCAACAGAGATACAGATTCGAAATAAGCAATACTGACGCGTATAGTAACAGATATTTAGATTAATAAAAAGGCAGCTACCCTCTTATATATGGACGATACATGACGGGATTGCCCGGGTTTCGTCAGTAAACTCGGACTTAGGATATTGCAAGCAACCCTGGGGGCTTAATCCCGTGTGTATGTCCGTATGCTGTCGAGAACCTGTTGATAAATATTTATATCAGTAAATGGTACATGATCCGTCAAGCTTTAGCAAAGAGCACGGCTGTGCCACAGTGATGCCTCCGTCAGCTATCTGTTGGTGTCCTACAGCCGTAATAGTTGTCAGGCATATGATCCTTTTACACGCTCAGTAACGTATACTCCCTATAAAGAGCATTTTCTCAGCTTCTGGGCAAGCGGAATTCGGACACCTACAACAAGCGCTCCCGTGTTACGGCTGTCAGGTCTCCATTCCGGCAATAAAGGAGGGAGTCCAACATAGGCAGCCAGGGGGGTAAAGCAGCTCCGATATTAGGGGGAGACCTCTACCCGTCTGTTGATAAATAAATCTTCTATAAAGCCGCATGTTTCATGTTAGGTCGGGGTTTAAATCATGCACCTAATTTCATGGTAGGTATTCTCTAAGTAGTTATGTCGGTATATAATGTATGTTAAGAAAAGAAGACATAATGAGATCATTGTATAAAAAAAACAAGGCTTAAACGACTTAGAAGGTAAACTATTTTCAAACAAGAAGTTAAGGTTAAGCAAAGGCGCATTAAAAGAAAAATATAAATCAGGGGGAAAAAAAGAAGGGTGGGGGGTGGGTGTAGATAAGCAGGTTGGCCTTCACAGAAAAAGCACTATAAACTACTCTGTAATAATCTTTAAAATAAAAGAAAATTAATTAATAATTAAAGTAACAAGGGCTGGATAGGCCATGTAGGATCAGGTTCTAGGTAGTTCGCGAGACCTATCTCATATTTTCCACAACTTAGCATTAAGCCTACTTACATAAGATCGCGACCCCTTAACCATTATCATCGGCAGAAAGGGGGCAACTCTGAGCTGCCTTTTATATTTCTCCTTTAATAATCACCCCCCTCAGCCGTTTTTTGTTCAAGTTACAGCCGGATCTCAGAAAATACGCACCGATTGTCCAGTTCCTCTCCCCTAGCGTCTCCCAGTAACACGAATGGCCACTCAGACGCCTATGGTATTACCAGGTACGCAACAATGTCTGCAGGACCATTGCTGTCAGGTAATGGGTTAAACTACGTCCGTAGTGAATTTAAGCGACAGCCAAAATGTCTCCCATAAACACAGCTAACTATATATAGGGGACAGTAAGTTATATTGAACGGCGTCCTTAACATCTTGCTGCCTACCATCTTCTGTAAGTAGATTCGTTATGGCGTCAGTGGTCTTCTAAAAATAACAAGAAATATAATTAGAGAGGCACCAGGCTATGATCAATAGTAAAATCTGAAGCAGGATGCACCTAGAGTCCAGAGAGCAGCTTGCTCGCAGTTTTGCTCCACCTTGTCGAAGGAAAAAGCGTGGGAACTTGATGAACATAGCTGCCAATGTGAATAAGGTATGAGCAGCTAATTCAAAAAATAGCGGTAATGGTACTATTACTGAATTGGCAAAACAATCTTTATACCCGTACAATACCCGGAGAACTCTCGGCGACAAAATTCACTAGTTTCGGTCGATGGCTATCTATCGCAGTATATCCGAGTCAACGACATCAAGAAGTTCTTCTCGTCTCTGTAGAATAACTGGGGAAGGCATGGGGCTCATCCACCTAGACATCTCAGCTTACCAAGACAAGTACCTCTTAAAGATGTAGATATAAGAAGCATCTTTGTCTCTGCCAATTCTAGAGTTTCTGATATTTATTACTACGGCATGGGAGTAAGAAGTCTGTTCTTTCTGAGGTAATCGAACTCCCCAACCGTAACCTGAAAATTATATCTAAAGAGACGTCCATGGAGTATTACTTAGTAGGACGGATGAAGTGAGCCTTGATGCCGTGGGTTATTACACTGTACAGCGAACACAAGTACTTGTATGGAACTCAAAGCAACAGAGATCTTGGTCGAAAAGTCGTACCACCAATCCTTGAGCTGGCTGCGCAGAACAAGAGCTTCTCGGTTATCTTCAAGAGGCCCATATCCAATAGATTTCCCCGTCAAAGGCTGACGTTTGTGGCACACGCAATGACTGATAATGTATCAACACCAAAAGACCGGCAACCCTAATCAGATCATTAGATCTCATCATTGTAAGTCAATGAATATTCTATATTTAGCTGTTAATGCCCGAGACATATATGAAGACTACATACTAAACATACTAAGTAGGTCTCATCTTGGCAGGAAGTACTTATAAAGGACCGTTACCCGTTTCGGCGTAGCAGCCAGTTGATGCGGGGGTGATTATGAGCCTAACTCAGTTTATTCATACTAAATTTGATTCGACCAGATTGTACGTCATCTTAAAAGCGTATGATGTATTCGAATAGCCGTCCTATGACTCGTGGGTCAAACTTCGTAACAGCGGGCTTACAATGTTACGTTCTCCTCACCAAGCTCAGTAATCATTGCATGACTGAAAGCCAGCATATGAGCAGTCGGTCACTCATTGAATACTTGTTCAAAAGTCTCTTTGTTGCTAGCGAAACTAGCTTTCCCGTACTTAAAACATAATTAGGAAGGAAGACAGAATGGCAGAAACAGCCAAGAGCTTTCGGCAGACCGTCGGCGTGCCGCCTTCAACAGCCTCAACTGGGGATAGTGTTTTGATCATCATTGACGCCCAGAACGAGTATGCCACCGGCCTCCTCAAAACCGAAAACGTTGAGAGCACTCGGGCAGCCAATGCTGCTTTGCTTGACAAATACCGCGCTGCCAGCGCCCCGATCGTGCATGTAGTGCACCAGACTCCCGACGGCGCCCCTGTCTTCACCACTGGTACCCCTCTCGCTGACGAGTTCGATGAGCTCAAGCCTAAAGACGGCGAGAGTGTCGTGGTCAAGAAATTTCCTGGGTCCTTCACTGAGACCCAGCTGCAGGCGATCCTAGAGAAGACGGGTCGCAAAAAGGTTGTTCTGACTGGATACATGGTGAGCTACTCTAAGTGACCCAAATGGAAAACACATGGGTGTCAACTATGATACTAACAATGCGGCTTACCTCCCGTTTCTGTAGGCCCATGTCTGTGTCTCCACGACTGCTCGCCAAGCCGCCGAGAGAGGCTGGGATGTTCTCATTCCTAAGGATGCTGTTGGTGACCGCCACATTCCCGGCGTAAATGCTGCGGATTTGGTTCGCGTGGCACTCAGCGAAATCGCCGATGCTTTTGGCACTATTGTTGAAAGCAAGGAAATCTCATGACAGAAATAGCTCTCACATCTAGGAACATAAAGAGCATTGATATCTGAGCGACAATATTTCTGCTTGTTATGGCCGATATAGAAAGTTATACTCAACGATTCAAATTTTTGCAACGACATGCTACCATCATTTTCACAAGAACCATTGCTAAGCCTCTCGTATAATTTTCCAAGTGTAAAGTTGACGTTGGAAGTGTTCTGTATAATATTTTGATGCACCAGTATTCAAGCCCTGTGGAATAACCCACAACACAGAAGAAGGTGGAAAAGAAAGGAAACAAGAAAACGCTGCACATGGAATTGCAACCTGGTGACACCGTATCAGACCTGTTATCTCGTTATAACTCAATAATTCGGCTGTGGAAAAACCTTTGGGCCTCAACATATTAATCTAGTGTGACAAGGGCTCTTGTAGAGGGCTTGCAACTTAGTCATATTTAATATAATATACTAGGGGTCTCAAGGGCCATGGTTTCCTCCCTTACTTCATCGGGAGATCTGCCTACTATTTGGGCCTTGAGTATTCCATTTCCTTCACCTTGGTTCTGGCTGTTGGCTGCAGGCCTGCATATGCCTGTTGGCCTTCTGACTCTGTTATATCCAATCATTCTTACTGTTGGTTGTAGCAGTCTGTAATTGGCTAGCGTGTTCCTGGCAGTCCAGACGGACCTCGCCGTATGACCCCTATCAACCTGGAAAAGGCTTTGAAACTATTATCAGCGGTATAGAAGGACTCAAAATCACTACTAATGCCCCTTGAGGTGGATATTCTGAGCGGTATCACCAGTCGTGACCTCCTCAGCTCTTGCGAAGCTCTTTGTCGACCCTTTGCCCGAGTGCTTAGCATTGACTGCTCTAGTTGTTAGTTGCTACCCCAAATGGCTTATTGACTTGAAGACAGTTGAGCTCAAATGCAGTACTCACTAGAATAGATCTTGTTGCATTGTCGACTCTGAGAAATATGCAAGACTGATACCACATCGAAGTATCGATAAATTCTTATAAATTTGCCGTTTTGCCATGGAAACTGCTATTATTTAATCTAAAGAAAGTTCCCCTCGGGAGGCTGTATTTATGCGTCAGGGTAGTCAACTCCAAATTCAACAACACCATATAGGCTCCAAGAAATAATCTGTCAGTGCATATACGTAAAAATATGTTACATCAATATGACCAAAGAGCTCCCAGCCGCTGCGTGTGCAAATTAACCATCGTCAAGGGCCATCTGCCAGTTACAGTATCGTACAAAACACACGCTTTAGGCTCCATTTCTATCATGTTCTATTATTCCATACCGTTCATTTCGTAATAATTGTATATGAGACGATGTTATTTTATACATTTTTTTCGCCGGTGCTGCTTCAAGGAGGCGTCACCTTATTTTGCGCGGGGTTTCCTACTTTTGCGGTATCGACTTTTGGTGGATTCGGCTTTTTGGGAGGCTCCGGCTCGAATGTGAAAGGCTCGTTAACTCTTTCAAGCTCCCCGTCATCTGGAACACCGTTCTCCTCGGGCGCTTTCAAGAAGCCCCTCGTATCGGCGTCCAGGAATGCTGAGAAGAAAATGTCGGCCATCAATTGGTATCCGTGGTCGAACGGGTGTGTACCATCCGGAGAGATGTCGTCGGGTACGGGGCGATCGGGTAGGCCCTGCTCACAGTGCATCTCGGCCATAACGACCCGCCTACCCTCGCGCTGAAGCGCCGATGCTAGTTTCCGAATCTGGATGTTTATGTCGAGAATACACGGTTCCTTGTCATGGACTGTGTTCGTCAGGAGTGTCGACATGATGATTGTCGCTTGAGGAGATTCACTGAGCAAATAGTTGATCAGATCACGCATGCGTTTGCCGGCATTCGCCGTGTCATGTTTCTGTAAGCAGTCGTTGCTGCCAACATGTAAAACGAAGACATTTGGCTTCGTGCTGGGCACGATGTGAGTCGAGTGGTCGTGTATTTGGTCGATTCTGTTGCCTGGATATGCTTCCAGGTCGTTGTCTATAAACGCACCGACACGCTGGGATCCGACAAAATTGACCGGATTTCCCAAAGCTTCCAATCTGTCTCGTAAGGGAGATCGAAATCCTAGCTTGCCAATTGATACGTCGCCGCGAGTGACTGAAGCCCCTAGGAACATGACACGAAGGGGAATTCCCGAGCCAAGAGGCGATGGTGTTGGTAATGTACTTGAAGTTGATGTACTGTTCGTGGAAGCGCTTGTGCTCGAGTTCAAGGAAGACTTGATGGCCACAAGTTCTTTTAGGATGTTATCGAGAGTGTTAGAATCCGTGGGGGTTGCCTGGCTTGGGTACTTGGAAGACGGAGATGGGTTCTGAGGCAGCTGTGATTCTGCGGTGCCATTTGTCGCGGCGTTGACACCAGCGCTGCCATAGTATGAGACTGCATCGACTCGAACGGTGTTGTGAAAGAAATAAGCTGCAACAAGGTTAGGTCCGTCCTCTGATGCTATTGAGTGTGGTATTCTCTTCGAAATATCCTACTTACTTAGTAGACTAATCGTCACCAGCAAAGTCGCAAAGAAAAGAGTGCATCTCCGGCCATGTATGACGCTTATGAAGCTCCGCCAGTCGTCCCTTTTTGATGTACTCATTGTAATGCCAATACCGGTGTTTATGTAGCTGGCCTCCTTTTCTTGGTCCCTCAGGAATTTATAAGTCGAGCACGGCGATTCGCACTCCTGAAATCCTGGATCGGCCAGGCCAGGGAGTAAGAATATATATCTGTGACGCGTTCGGTGCGCCAGCGAACACCCTGGGAAAGAGACCAGGAGATATAAAATCACAACATCAGCCCTTTTGCAGGCATGCCTTATCATCTACTTAGTAGCTGTAAGATCTAGCAATGCCAAGCCAACGCCAAATTTCAAATTTCAAATTTCCACGTCTCTCTGTGGCACATACATGTAGTGTATACGCCGTATGAAATGCCCTGATGCAGGCCAAGAAAAGCCAAGACAAGCCAGGAGCCGCCTAATAAAGAGACTGGACAACAGTGTAGTCTATCATGGAGCTCAGCTTTGATTTTGGTCTCTGAAAGAAAGCTGATAGCAAAGAGTCGATACCTGGATCGGGGGAGTATCTGCGCTGAGTGCGTGAGAAAAGGAGGGACTAAGGCTCGTACGGTGAATCAATCTGATACACAAGAAAATAACTTAGAAGGGCCTTTATTTAGCTGATCAGTTGCCTCAAGTCGCGGATCTGTGTATGTATGAGGCATAGTCACAGAGATCTTACCATCTCTTACTAGAATAGGCATCTGATCTAGCAAGGATCTAATATCTGTAGCCACTTTAAAAGCTTCTCTAATGGAACCAGACAGCACCCGACGAGTATTCGAGAGCCTCTTGTGCAATTGAGTGGATAACTGATCTCTTACATTACATAGAATCAAACGCTCAGAAAATATGGAGGTGTCCAGTCGACACGCAAAAGACACGCGTGCGCCGCGACGGCTACACGTAGGACGAGCAGGGTCCCCTTGTAGTACAGTGTAAGTACACTAGGTACTTGTCAGCCCCGAAAAAAAAGAAAACCTGGCATGAAGTTTTGTCGAATCTCCATTTCATACCAGCCCTATTAAAGCGGGAAGTGTAGCTGCCGTCTAGTGCTAGCGTTACCGTTTAAGTCAAAGGTGCTGACGGCTTAGCGTAGACGCTCGACGGTCTAGACTTTTATTGGTGATCCTAAAGAGTACCAACAATTCAGTAGACTCTGCGACCCTCGGTGGGGATGTTGATCTCGGTGATCTTGGTGATCCTCATTGAAGATTTGTAAAGGGCCGAGAGGGCCACCACAATCTGTTGATGTCGAATTGCGAGGAGGCAGCTCAAACGATAAATATCCGACCGCGGGGTCGATGCTCGCCGAGACATGACAGCGTCCCATCCCAATTGAATGAAGGTAAGTAAATAACTTGGCGTGCAGCTTTTGCACACATAGCTTTCTAAAGGAGGTGTCTATTCGGGAAGCATTTACCCGAGTACCAGGCGACCCGTGATGGCCGTGAGTACCATTATGAGCCGCGGAAGATGTACGCTCCGAAAGCTTCGCTATAAATAAACCAGTCGCTAAAATCAATGATCGATGTGAGCACCATGGCGCCATTAATCGGACACATTATCGCTGCATTAGTGGGCGTGACTTCTGTGGCTTCGGCCGTAACGTTCACGATCCCATCTCAAGCGCACACGGGAAGCTACAAGTATGCCACTGTCGACCCAGCGCCTGTTGGCATTTCCTTCGAGTTCTTTGCGTTCCCGTCGTATTTCACGAACGTAACCGCGACGACACAATGCCTGTCTAATTGGAAAGACCTGACTGGCGTTTGGCCGCCCATCCGTATCGGCGGCACCACACAAGACCGCGCGCAATATGATGCCGAAACCAATGCTTACGTGGTCTACACCGTCTCAGACCCTGCGAACGCCCCGGCCAGTCTGACGTTTGGGTCGAGCTTCATGACACTTGCGGGTAAATATGGCGGAAGCGTAGTCGTGGGGTTGAACAGGGGAAAGAACAACATTCAGAACACCATTGATGCGGCCAAGGCTGCAGTAAACGGAATGAGTAACCTGCTAGCAATCGAGCTAGGGAACGAACCCGAGTGTAGGCCGAGGGCTCCTTTCGCAAAGGTTTTGGCGCCATCAGATGGAGAAGCTGACTGGCAAAATAGACTGGCCCTCGGATGGGCAACCAATCGCTGCTGGAACTTGGAATCCGTCGGTAGATGCAGCATCGCAAAACAACTGGGCAATTTCTGTGGGCTCTGCCCTGAGCAAGCAAGGCATAATCCAGGCGGGCAACTCGAACGACTCTCCGCCAACTTGGGGCGCGGCCGAGCTGATAGCGACGCAGAACGCCACGGCGAAGCAATTCGTTCATGATTATGCTCATCACAACTACCCCGGTGGAACAGTCACGTCGCTTATGAGCCACAGCGGGATCTCGAAGAATCTGCATGTCTTTGACGCAGACGTTGCTGCAGCCCTGGGAGCGGGTAAGCAGTATGTCTTTGGGGAGACAAATTCTGGTATGTAGCCTTCCTCTCACTCGTTAAACCGTGCCATCCCTATCTGTTCTTCAGCATAATCTGATCACGCGCAGTGTCTGGAGGCGGGGCTGCGACGGTTTCGCCTACCTTTGGGGCAGCGCTTTGGACGATGGACTACGTCCTCCGCGCGACATACAGCAGCATAACACGCACCTACTTCCATCATGGCACGGTAGGCAACTGCCAGTATTGCTTTTGGGGGCGATACAGTATGGGGGCTCCATACTACGGTGCTTATGCCGCCACTGCATTCATGGCAAACGCTGCATCTCTGACGGCTCTTGACGATGGCAATTCCAGCTACGCGGCATATGTGACGTTCGACGCAAACGGGGCCCCGCTACGGGCACTATTATATAACTCGGACTATTACGGCGGTAGTGGTACCCGATCAAGCCAGTCGTTCGTGCTCCAAGGATTGACGGGGGCCTCGGTCAAAGCAAAGAGGCTCACTGGAGATAGTGCGGTCGCTAGAGTTGACCAAGGAGGCAAGGTGACCTTCGGCGGTCAGACATTCACCAATGGAGACTGCCAGGTTAGTGGTAGTGAGACGTTCGAAACTCTCACTGTGAGTGGTGGTCAAGCCACCGTGTCTCTGAAAGCAAGCGAGGCGTTGCTTGTTTACCTGAAATAATCCAATCTTAAGCCGACTAGCTGCGCTCTGCAGAGACAGGGCAGTGAGCACAGGTATTACAAAGTCAACTATCATAGAAAGGCCACCAAGCTAGGAATGGAAGTTCTCAGTAGACAAAATTGATTCAAACTCCAGCGGGCCTCCACACCTAAATGTCTTGTCCCTTCAGGGGCTGGGTATTAACCGATTAATCATATTTCTATGATCTCAGGAAGACGTGCTCCGTACAACAGTTTCATATATGCAATTTGAAGATAAGCAATACGCTTTTTTCAATGATGGTAGAAATTGGACGAGAAGTTTTATGCGTTGTTGTCTGAAACAAAAGGCTGATCTATTCAATAGCAAATTTTCCTCGAGTCTGGATTTATCTCCTATTTATGGGCCACTACTGTTCTCTGATGCTGTTCTTACTTCCTGCCTGCCTTTAAAACATCTCTTTTGGCATCTTCCAATTACAAATTGAAGGTCCACGGTAATAGAGACTTCGTACTCAATCTTCACCTCGCACAGTAGTCGGGAAGTGATCTTGCTATTTCTGAAATGAGATATGTGATTGAAGAGAAAACAGTAAAAGTCTTCGAGCCCTCTATAAAAGATACGATTAGGAGAATTGAGTTAGGTCGGAATGACTACAGCACTGCAAGTCAGTTCATGACTTGTCATACTTCTCTCCTGCAGTGTTTATATGCCGGGCGTCACAAGGTGTCATGAACTACAACAAAGAGACTACTTCTATAGAGTTGTAGCCCAGATTTGAAGGCATCTATCTGGTATATCGTACGGCGCCAAATCTCATACAGTATCTCATTCGAGCAGTCCCTACAGAGCCTAAAGAAACTGATACATACAGTTAGATCGATACTCGTAAAAAGGTTTCAGGACTCTTCACTCAGCAACAAAATATCCTCTACCTACCTAGAACGCAGAGGTTCCTGCCATGGGGACTGGGAGCATATACTTGTTTCAATGCTGGTAAGTTCAATTGAGTTTTCAGTCCGACTGGAATGGTACCGACCATCAACCATCAGTAACGTCATATTATGGAATGGCATCGGATGCACGATTTCTCTCATACAATAGGAGATAATAAAATGAATTTTATTCCTATACCAGTCGACTAAAAGTAAGATAGCCTGTACCAGCTGAGTACCCTCACACCTCGCTATTGACCCAGGCTTGGCGGCACTTTCGGCATAATACTTTTCGTTTAACCACTGCCATGCGTAACATACTTTTGAGTCCTTCCTATTCTTTTTCCTCTTCGCTTCCTCTCTGAACCGTCGTGGTGATACTACATTCTACGCCTTTTTGCGCTTCGGTGTGCCCCAGGTTCGTTGGCACGAGACGCATCGGCACCCCACATCTCACAATCATCATCAAGGCTTCTCACTTCTAGCAGAGCTCTCTTCTTGCGATTCCGAGATTTGTCAGATGTGGCGGAATCGAAGCGATAGCCATGTGAAGATCGACAGTGAAGCAGGCTCTGATTGAGGCTACCTGCAATTTCAGGATGCGCCTCTGACCATATTTTCCATTTCCTCTTCGTCTTCCGCGGCAGGTTCGCCATCTTGTGATCGGGTACATCCTCAAGGAGACGAACAATATTGGCGAGAGGAGGGCCGAACGGGAATTTCTTGGAGTCATTTAATGATCTAAGAAACTCACCATGAGCAGGCCGTTGAGTAATAGGCCTCCCATCACTATATACTGCTTAGTGTTTCAACCTAGAACTTCACATGGAATACTCACTTTTTCTTTTTGGGCGCTTGTTTCTTCCTTTTATGGCCTTCGTCTTCTCTCTGATTCATTCCATCTTCATTAACGGCGCCTTGTTTCTTGTTCGCGTTGCCTTTCTCCTGAGTCGACATATGCCTCGCTCTCAAACCCGCTTTAGCTTTGGAAGTTCTTTTCGTTTTCGGGCAACGTGTCATTATTTCAGTGAGGATATCTTGGATAGCATCAAAAGGCTCAAAACACGAATAACCGTTAAAAACCGAGTCTTGAGTGTAGTCGCAATCTTCCTGGTCGACCGCAGAATCTTTATCCGATATCTCCTCGACGGTGAACCGGTTCTGAGGTGATGCGTCATCGTTATATTCATCAGCGTCGTCGTTGCTGTTAGGAGAATTATACAGTTTAGAGTCAACAAGCTCACTTGCTTCCGACTTTAGTTCTCTAACGCCCTCGTCACTACCATCGTCAACAAGCTCACTTGCTTCTGACTTCGGCTCTCCAAGACCCTCATCACTATCACCGTTATTGAGCTCACTTGCTTCTGACTCGGGTTCTTCAGAACCCTCGTCACTACCATCGTCACTAGACTCGGGACTTGAGTATTCCTCGTCCTCGGACATGACGTCAATGCGGGCTTGGTGTCGAAAATAAGTATCGACTGGACCGGAAAGTCGAACTCTGTTCTACGCAGTAGGCCTAGTGGCTGATAACAGACAACGTTGAAGATGTGTTATCACTGTCGTGGTCTGAGCTATCTTGGCTATTGCGGCCTTAATAGCTCTCGACGTTGGTAAGGGTTGTAACAGGCTCTATCTTTGTCGTAACTATGAATCAGTTAGCTGACATGTCAGATTACCTAGGCCCCCGAAAACCGAGGATCCCGGCTGCTAGCAGAGACGTTCTTCGTACTTTGCCTGGTAGATAAACATGCAAACTCAAGAGCTTGATAATAGAATGTGATTCATCTATGTCGTCTCTGATCCAAGACTCGACGTGTCACGATGGTGATGATGCGGTGTCCATATGCTCGTGTCAGAAAATACACATTTTAAGCACCCCAGGATGACTGATATAAACATCGTAGGTGCGAACTGAGAACAGGCCATGCCCATGAAAGGCGCGGGCTCTTTAGGTGACTACCGATTTGCGACAGGCTATAGCGTTGCAGGTTAACAAATCAAGACAAGAGCAGGCGCAGACGTAAAGTAGCAACTCTGAATGATGTAATGCCGATGATATCTATAAGAAGTTATGATCAACAACACAAAAGTAGAGAAAGTATGAGCACTTGACATTGTTAATAAGGCTAACAAGGGAAGCACTACGCTCTCAAGATAGCATAGGCCCAGTCCTGTTTTGCCTATCTCACAATTGGGCTTTCCAATCCATATCTCCATGGTATGTACTGTGGTCTAAATTAATTGGCTCCACGACAAATACAGTAGTTATATTTAGACTTGTTGCTGCACTACTACACGGAAGGTCCACATAGTTCGGAATGTGTACGCGACTCTGCGCGACCTACTATGTAGACTAGACAGTAGTCGTGGAATGAATGCCTGCGGATGTTCAATGGAGGCTATTCAGCACTTTCTAACATAAGATATACATACAAGATAGATTGAGCAATATCGAAAGTCCGTATATATAGCGTTTAAGAAACCAAGTTGGGTCCTGAACATTTTCAAATGGATTATTGTTATGAAGTGGGAACCATCTCTATGCCCTTGTTATGCGCGACGGCTTTCCATCAATATTCGTATATAAAACTCAATAACATTGCCGATCAAAACGGCTAATCCCGGAAATGAGGCTGATGTTGAAACACTTATTTCAAAGGGCTTGAATTGATACTTTCAGGATAGATGAATGAGATCTATCGAATTGAGCGGAAAAATGCAACAATCAGCTCGAGGGCCGGGATCATCTAGACAGTCATGACCTTCAGTGAAAAGCTTTTCGGGAATAATATGCAATAGACGATCTTCACGACCACGGTATGTGTTGGTACGTTTTAGTAAATCCATGTCAGCGCTAACGGACTGCAGCAGATCCTCTTTGGGGACGGGACGTCTCGTATATTGTACTGGTGGCATTTGCCAAGCCGTACCACCTACCATACTCGGGAAGGAGTTTGAATAATTCTGCTGCCTGGACGAGAAGTTTCAATAGTCAACTTGTCTACCGTTCTCGTAGTATACAATACTACTAACTCCCTGGGTACCGGTATGCTAATCCGCATCTGCCAACTCACCTAGCAGTTCTTACCGAGCAAGTACCCAACTAATCCGTCAGTTTATGTGCGACCCGACGTTAGTCAGGCGTTAAGGGTGAGCTCTGAGCAGCTACAGGCCAATTGACTGTACTGTAAGGCCTGAGCCCTTTGCGATCAGTCGGATATTACTCAAAGGATTCCTATCCCCGATCTTTCTCAACTTCGACGCCGGATGCAATATTGAGAATAACAAACAGCTGCAGAAACGAGAGTCAACTGGGATTAATTGTTTATGATCCCATTGGCGGCGCGTCTACTCCGCCGACTCTCGTGTATATGAATCCACCTCACGAGAAGCACTGGGCCTCTCACACTTCTGTTAAAACGGCTGCCTGGACTCTATCTCGGCACAAGGGAGGTTAGTCCCGTATGCGAGTCTATCACCCCGGATACTGGTAGCGCTCGGTGAACATGGCAAGCCCATCACGGCCACAAGGTCAGATTAAGAGGGTTCCCGTACCCGTCCGCCCTTCAGCTCCGGCCCCTATATCTACCACCGCGACCGCATCACCAGTCGCTATACAGACAACGCTGTCGTCAACTTTACCATCAACTCAGGCTCCTTTTGTTGTCCGAGACCAGTACCGACCTCGAGGTCCTGTTCCAATTGTGGAAACTAACTCTCACCAATCCATCCCTCCTCATCCTACTCACAATCACGGACACAACCACGGCCCTCAACATCCATCGCCGTACACTTTACACTCTATCAGAATGGACCCAGAATCCCAGAATTCCCGGTACACTCTTCCGCCACACGTGGAAGATGACATCAAGGCAGCTGTCCTTGCCTCGATGCCGCTGAATGACCACTCGGGGCCTATGAGGAAACGAAAGACCGCCGTGCACCGAAAGGGCCTTCGGTGGGCATCAATCTCTTTTTGCATCATTCTTATCCTTGGTGAGATTGTGACATCCATCTTTTTTGCCACTGATCCGCCAGCATACTTCGCTTGGAGTTTGGTAAGTACAATCTATCTGAATGTTCGAAGAGCGTGGCTAACGACACGGCGTAACGTTTAGGGCGCCTTGATCGCCTTCTGGAACGGCTTCCGACTCTTCCGTATGAGGCAGAGATTCAACAATGAAATCATCTCAGGCTGGCACTTCGGCCTTGAAGCCACGGCCGTTTCCGCCCTGCTTGCCGTAGCGGTAACAGTCGCTGCCTGGACCACGGGCGGGCTGGGTGGATGGGCGCAGTGGTGGCGGGGAATCACCGTAGCTATCATCCTTTTCATCTGCTTGTAAGTCGGACACCGTGGACTACCACGGTTACCTGTACAGATCAGCGTGACTGATGATACTTACTCTTCGCCGCAGTATTTTACACTTTGCCATCCTCGTCCTGACGGCTGTCGAGAAATGGATCAAGCCGGCCTCGGCCGACTCGGCATACACGCACATGTCACTCCCCAACGATGCGCAATCCCAGCAAGCGCCTCGAATCATCGTCCAGTATACGCCCACGTGTCCAGTGTGTCACGGCCACGGGCCTCGACAGGGAGAAGACGAGAATTCATATCTTGCGAGCATCGGCGATTCGCAACCGCAGGGAGTAGCGCCAGCCAAATTGATGCAGCACAAAGAGGCCATGTACACGGATGAAACTCTAAATGAGAATGTGTACTACGGAGGCCGGAGGTAGAGCGAGAACATAGGCAAGGCACGGAGCGGCAAGTTGTTATGGAGGGACACTGTTGAGGGGCACGGTGGCTTGTCCACTCATTACTTTTTCGATATGAACACCTTGGAAACGGCGGTGCATAGGTGATGATAATGAACTCGACATTCTATAGGTAGATGCAAGGGCACAGCGAGTTTGTATTGAGACACAGCTTTGGCCGTGTTTGGCTAGCTGTTGTCAAAAAAGGGGTAGGTAAGTACTTACTTTAGGTGCTTACCTACAGGTAGATAGGCACTTGGTTTAACTTACATAGTGCGACTTACTTACTTATGTACTTGGTGTACAATACCTAGGTTGCGGTCAACCAATATGGGTCAGATTAGAGTTATCGTCTAACTCTATTATAGTACATAGTGAGGTTATTGCTCGCCTACCCAGTATGCCTTGTAGCAAAACTTAACGAGCTATCAATTCCGAAACCGTAGTGTAAGAGGTAGGTAAACCAAAGGTTTTCAGAGATAAACCTATGATATAATTCACTTGTTCTGTGATGATATTTAATTCCAGCAAGGATGTATCTCATGGTCGAACAGCTGTAGGTATATACGTTGACGTCATAGGTAATGCGTCGGTGCCCGGCTGTGGTGTACAATGGAACAATGGACTTAGATTAAGAGAATGCCTAAGGCAGCAAGTATACTTTCTTATCGGGCTTATCAGGCCCTTCTCCAGCAAAAAAATTTATCAGAAAAACTCAGAAAATTTCGTAGCCCCACAGCACATAGCTCAGTGGCCAGTCCCAAGCCCCTCCGGGTGCCTTAAAACCCCCCACTAGCGTAGAGCTTCTGGTGCGGCGTTCCGCGTTAAGACCCAGTAAATGCCACTACCCAACTGCCAGGGGAGGGTGCCTTTATTGCCCCTCCTCTCCAGTACACACCAATTTCTCTAACTCCCCCCCCATCATCCTGCTCCCCATCCGTCACCGACTCTCAGCCAGTTCTTTGTTGGTGTATCTCGACACAGAGGCCATCACATTCCTGGTCCTCCGCCGACACCCAAGCCGTCGTCTGCTTCGATAGCATTTTAACTCGTCACATTTACTAGTGACTGTTATCGTCCTAACCTGAACGTACCCCACGCTCGAGTTCGGTTTCCACCAGTTCAGGCGGGGTAAATTCCTGGCAACTTTTTTTCTTAGTTTCTTAGTTTCTTAGTTTCTTTCCCTTTTTTTTTTCTCGCCTTCTCTTTTTATTCGTATTTCGACGAACCCAATCACAACAGTCGTCGACACATACAGTCAAGATGGTGTCCGCATCCAAGGAGAAGAGACTCGCCAAGAAGGCGGCCGAGGGCAAGGGCGAGAAGAAGACGCTCGTATCCCGGTCCAAGGCTGGCTCCAAGGCCGCATCCAAGAATGCCAGTGCCACAGGCTCTGCCGCCGGCGACGAAACCCCACCGGATCCCAATGACCTGCCGGCCACCAGCGAGAAGGACGCCGACAAGGTCAAACGCTTGGCCGACCAGAAAGACGCTCAGGGTCTGTCGGACCGCATCACCACCGGCGTGCTCGCCTCCATCCCCAGCAGTCGAGACGTCAAGGTCATCAGCGCCAGTCTGACTTTCCACGGCCGCGTTCTCCTCAACGAAACCGACCTGGAGCTGACCTTTGGCCGTCGCTACGGTCTGCTCGGCGAGAACGGCTGCGGCAAGAGTACCCTGCTGAAGGCCATCTCGGAGCGTGAATACCCCATCCCCGAGCATGTCGACATCTACCTCTTGAACCAGGGCGCGCCGCCCTCCGATCTTGGTGCCCTCGAATGGGTCGTCAAGGAGGCCGAGAAAGAAATGGACCGTCTCGACAAGCTTGCCGAACAGATTCTCGAGGAGAATGGCCCTGACGACCCGGTACTTATGGATCTTTACGAGGTATGTCCCCATCTCCTCGCTCTTCCCCCCCTCCAAGTAGAAGACAGCTGCTGACTCCCCCCTTAAAGCATATGGACAAGATGGACCCCGCCACCTTTGCCACCCGCGCCTCGCTTATCCTGACAGGTCTCGGCTTCAACAAGACGACTATCCACAAGAAGACCAAGGACATGTCCGGTGGTTGGCGTATGCGTGTTGCGCTGGCCAAGGCTTTGTTCGTGAAGCCTACCCTTCTGCTGCTCGACGACCCCACGGCCCATTTGGACTTGGAAGCCTGTGTGTGGCTGGAAGAATATCTCAAAAAGTGGGAGCGCACCTTGGTGCTCATCTCCCACTCGCAAGATTTCCTGAACGGAGTGTGCACCAACATGATTGACATGCGAAAGCAGCAGCTCATATACTACGGTGGTAACTTCGACTCCTATATCAAGACACGCAAAGAACAGGAGATCAATCAGATGACCGCCTACAAGAAACAGCAGGAAGAGATCAAACACATCAAGGAGTTCATTGCCAGTGCTGGTACCTACGCGAACTTGGTGCGGCAAGCCAAGTCCCGCCAGAAGATTCTCGATAAGATGATTGCCGACGGCCTCATTGAAGAAGTCAAGGAAGACCGCGCCTTCACCTTCCGTTTCACCGACGTCGAAAAGTTGCCCCCTCCTGTTTTGGCTTTTGACGCTGTCACGTTCTCATACTCTGGAGACCCTAAGGATGACCTGTACCGCCACATCGATCTTGGTTTCGACATGGACTCTCGAACGGCTCTTGTCGGTCCCAACGGTGTCGGTAAGAGTACACTTCTCCGTCTCATGACAGGCAAGATTTCGCCCACAGACGGTGCCGTAAAGAAACATACCCATCTCAAGCTTGGCATGTACTCGCAACACAGTGCCGAGCAACTTGATTTGACTAAGAGTGCATTGGATTTTGTACGAGACAAGTTCCCTGAGAAGTCACAGGATTACCAGTACTGGAGACAATGCCTTGGAAGGTATGGTGTTTCAGGCGCTGTCCAGACATCTATTATGGGTACACTATCCGAAGGCCAAAAGAGTCGTATCGTCTTCGCCTTGCTCGCTATCGAGTCCCCCAACATGCTACTCCTTGACGAACCTACCAATGGTTTGGATATACCCACAATCGACGCCTTAGCTGACGCAATTGAAAACTTCACTGGTGGTGTCATTGTCGTGTCCCACGACTTCAGGTAAGCGTCCTTATCTACTCCAATTTGATGAAAGCCATGCTGACTGTTCTTCAGGTTGCTCGACAGAATTGCCAAGCAAATTCTTGTTTGTGAGAACAAGACCATCAAGCCTTGGGACGGCTCAATAGGTGATTACAAGAACTACCTCAGGAAGAAGATGGTGGCAGCTGGAGCTGTCTAGAAGTTTGTTCGATAGGAGGAAATCTAGTTGGATTTATCGGGACGATCCATGGCTACTGAGTCTGCCTGCAAAAGGCGTGGTACGATATCATCGTGCAAAACTTACTCGCCCAATTTTAGTAACGCAAAAAAGATCTACATCACGGAATGCGCGGCTCAAATACAGGGGTAAGCCATAGATTGGGCATTTGTCGACCATCATGCATAGAGTCACCCCTGGGGGCGGGTCATCACACAGATGGGAATTACAAATTTCATGCTGGGATGGATAGCTGCATGGGCGAGGTCCAAACGACGCTTTTGCCGTCCGACTTATGCCTGGTGCTGCTGGGAGTATTAGAAAGGGGGCCTCGTATAACGTAGCGGGCATCGAGCTATCAGCGCAAGGACCATGTTTTCTTCGCATGCGGCGTCAGCTTTCTTGGTAAATGAATAGATCTGCCATGCGAAATGATATTCCTCCACCCAGATCTATGTCTTAAGACTTTTGGATTTTATCGCCGGTAATTAGCTTCCTGTAAATGAACATGGACAAGCCTATAGACGCAATCTCTGGAAAAAACAAGAAATGATCCACCTTCATTCAACGGATTAGCTCTCCGTGCCCTCTTTCTGCCAACATAATTAGTAGACTAATCCACTCCCGGGACAGAAAAAGACAGGTAAACGGAACACAAACGGTTTGTGTAGTTCAATCTACGTATGCCGTCCATAACCTCGCGTACTTAATTTGAGGTGAAACTGTGTCGTCGTGTCATTATGTCTAAGAGACCGTTTGCGGTCTCCTACGTTAGGTTGATATCTCTACTTACTTTCTTAGCACTTGCCCACTTATATGTTTCCCTCCCTACGAAAGCGTTAACAGGAGCAAGTTCAACCTAAAATTATTCAAGTATTAAAATCAGAATGAGGAATAAAGAATCCGTAAGCCATCTACCTCAAATATAATACTTAGAATGTCACAGTTCCGGTCCCAGTCCCAGTCCCAGTGACATCGGCATATGGACAGCTAACCTCCCTTCCCCTGGACAAAGTGGACTGAACTAAACTGAACAACGCGTTTGCCGGCGTTTCAATCTTGCAGCAGTCAGGCACGGGCTAAGACAGCTTATGTGATGTATCCAAGCATACATATACGAAAGACGCAATTCACATCGAATGTTCGATCTGCGAACAGCCAAGTGTATTGATTGTACGTAGTGTAGATGCTATAGCAATATAATGCTAGCTACGCTAGCCAGGAGGTGGGCAATAATAGAACGGTACGTTACGATAACGTCCTACATGTACATGCGATACCCATTCCATTGTCCCGCCAACATCGACACGAGCGGGAAAGCAGGCAGACGATAGGTAAGAGTTCCCTCTCCCTCTTCCACTCTTCATCCATCATCCTTTCATTCGTCTATGTAATTATAGAAACACACACACACACACACACACTCAGTTCCCATCATTGTATAATTGGTTTGGTGTCGGATCTCTAGCCTTCTGGGCGAGTTTATGGGAAAACTAGGTGATGGGTAAAAGGAAAAGAGAAGACGAGGAAGAGAAATATGGATGGCCTCAGCTCCATTGGGGGTGGAAAACAACGCCTTTCTGATGACTCTGCTTTTTGTATTTGTACACACAGCGAAAAGTCTTCCCTTTAGTTCCCGGAACAACGCCAGTTTCAAAACAAATGAATTTACACGAATTAGATGTCCATCTCCCCGTCGGCGATGGCAAGGCGTTGCTTCGTAGTCTTCGCCTTCTTACTTCCGCTTTTTCGCTTCTTGGCGGTCTTAGCCTCGGGTTCGACGGGAGTCGCGGTGCCCGATGGTTTGTCCGATGGCTTGTTTTCGTCATTGAAATGTCCCTCGCCTGCATCTCATGTTAGTTTAGACGGCTAAGAGGAAAGAAGCTTTATTCCCCTCGCAGTAATTACTCACCTTCATGATACATATCATCGAGGCTGACGGCTTCGCGCTTCCGTTTGTTGCCTCCGCGCTTCTTCACCGCCTTGTCAAGCTCACCGCTCTCCAAAAGCTCTTTCTCGCGTTGTTCGATAAGCTCAGCTTGCTCGTCGTCGGCAAGCCACATGGCGATATCACGGTTGCGGTTTTCGGCAGGTCGACGACCACTAAAGTCAACACCTCGAGCACCACCACCCTGGATAACAACCCGTTGCACCTCTTCTTTCTGCAACGCTCTCTTACGGATGCGTTCTTCGATGGTACCTCGGGTGATGAGTCGATAAACAGTGACTTGTTTGGTTTGACCAAGGCGATGTGCGCGGTCCATGGCCTGAGAATCGATTGTTGGATTCCAATCACTATCATAAAAGATCACCGTATCCGCAGTGGTCAGGTTAATTCCGAGACCACCAGCACGTGTGGACAGAAGGAAAATGAATATCTCAGGGCGAGTTTGGAAATCATGGACAGTATCTCGGCGATCTTCGAGCTTCGTAGAGCCATCGAGCCTACAGTACTTGTAGTTGCGATATGTCAAGTATTCCTCCATGAGATCAATCATCCGGGTCATTTGAAAGTACAGAAGCACGCGATGGCCTTCTTCTTTCAATTTGAAGAGCAGCTGATCAAGTTTGGCTAACTTGCCGCTGTCTGTAACGAAGCGGCGCATGCTAGGAACTGTGATGTTGGTGAAACGGCGTTTCTCGTTGTCTGGAGTGGGCAGGAGCGCGCCCTGTGGATATTGCTCCACAGGAACCTGTCGTTCCACCAAGCCTTTCTCCTCGATGGGGTTGGGCCCGTACAGTGCTTTTCGCATGGTTGCATTGAACAGCGTATCCTCGCGCTCTGTGATGGGGGCTCGTGCGCCTTCGCAGAAGACATCGATTGGGGGGGCGGATGCTCCTGGTAAAGCTGCTTGTTCTAATCTGCTCAGGCCAGATTCTTGCCAGCGGAAGCGGGAAATATTCATGAGATCGCTAAGTACACCCTCGGTAGTGATATCCGCTAGTGCTTTTCTGTTCGTTCGTGCCTTGATCTGAAATAGGGCATGGGCTGGAGTGTAAGTTTCTTCTCCCGGCTCATCATATATTATTTGCAAGTGACTAAGTCGATCGCTCTTCTTGGCCAAGCTGGAAGCCCGAGAAAACAAATCGTCGTGGCTGGATTGGAAGGCTTCCTGAGGGCTTGTATCAGTGAAGCGTAAGAAGGAAAATGTTTCGTTGCCGGACGCGCTTGTTCGAATATTGGCGGGATCCCAGATGTTCATGAGGTGGTCCAAGTATCTATTTCGAAAGCCAGCATGCGTATTATTTTTTCCGACCTTGTTCAGCCTCCCACCGTCGGTCCATACAAGGCGTGGCAATTTGTATTCGATCAAGCTACGCGTCGAATATCCCACTGGAACATTATTCCCCTCGCGGACAAATGAGGCGGTTTCGGCAAAATAGCCAGAGGAAAAGGGGCTTGTGGTATCCGCACGCTGGAACAGATCCGGGTGATTGCACACCTTCCGGAACTGCATCACCAAATTCATAAGTGTTCCGGAGTCTTGTTCATCTCCCATAGTGGCCTTTTCAATAAGATCCATGAAACTGATCTGGTTCCTTAAGTTTCGATAATATGCGCGCTGCCGGTAGGTAAGTTCACAGAAAACGTCCAGTTCGATCTTGTCTCCCAGTTCTTTCTGGACGTGTTTTTTCACACGCCGCAACATGAAGGGTTTGAGGATCAAGTGTAGCCGCCTAAGCTGGTCCTCATTCAACGTCGTGTTGCTTTGTGCGTGTGACTCAATATCCTTAGAGAACCACTCGCTGAATTCATCGTGGGAATCGAAAAGTGAAGGCATGATGAAATGTAGGAGAGCCCATAGTTCTTGCATGTTATTTTGAATCGGAGTGCCCGTGAGCAATAGACGGTTACGGCAGTGGAAACCGAGCAAACACTTCCACCGCGAACTCTGAGAACTCTTGATAGCTTGTGCCTCGTCCAGAATCATGTATTGCCATCGCATCTTTTGGAAATATGCAACGTCGGAAACAACTAGCTGGTACGAAGTAACGAGGACATGGAAGGGTGCGTCCTTGCGGTACGTGTTATGCTTTCGATCCCAGAACTTGCGCAAGACCTTTCGGTCGCCAGCTGTGCCCCAGTATGGAAGGACTTTGAATTCAGGAACGAACTTGGCGATCTCTTGTTGCCAATTGTGCAACGTAGAAGCAGGGGCAACAACTAGATACGGGCCCCAAATATCATGAACTTCGGCGAGATAGGCCATGACGGAGATAGATTGCACAGTCTTGCCCAGACCCATTTCATCGGCCAATATACCGTTGATACCCTGCTCATAAAGATTGGCAAGCCAGTTGAGTCCTTTCAACTGATATTCCTTCAGCTGACAGTTCAACAGCTTGGGCTGCTCAACAGTTACGTCGCCGAGGCCAGTGGGGTTCTGGAAGTTCATCTCGCCATCCTCGTCCATGTCGTCCTGTGTCTTGTTAAACGCACGTGCTTTCTGCTGAGCTTCTGCAATGGCATTCTGCGCATTTGCCACAGCTGCAGCTCTTAATGTCGCCTCATCTTCGGCATCAAAGTCGAGCTGATTGAAATCAGTCACCTTGGAGCCGATCGGACCAGTGGGTTCGGCCACATCAATCTTGCTCGAGGAAGGGACATCAGCAGCGGGCGCGATGTCTGGATTATCGGTACTACGTTCAACTTCGTCGGTCTTGATCTTCTTGCCAATAAAGTGGGAATAGAGCTCGGTTTGCGAAATTAAGAAGTTCAACTTCCGCTTCTGGCGAGCAGCCTCACGGTCAGCCTCTTCCTTGCGAGCATTTTCCAGTTCTTGGCGCTCAGCAGCTTTGCGCATGTCTCTCTCCTCACGTTCGTTTCGTTTCCAGAAGCCCATCATGTCACGCATGCATCGTTTGGCACGAGCCTGTAGGTCCTTGGTGCCCTTGTTGGTTCGGAGCTGCCAACGTTTGGCCTCTTTTGAAGCAAGGATGGCCGTCTTCTTGAGATTAGAGGCTTTGGTAGTGTAGGAATCAGATGCCAACTTGAAGGTCTTGACCACATCTTTACGTGCAAGATCACGCCAGATTTGGTCGTAGATCTGGTTGTAACCCTTGGATTGAAATTTGGTCTCCAAGGGATCAGGAGGAGGCTCCACAGCAGCTTTCTCCTTCTCCTTTAACTCCTTAGAGCTCTCCTTCGGCTCCCTGTCCTTATCCTTATCCTTAGGCTCTTTATCCTTGGCTTTACTGAGCTTGATGCGAATCTTAGTTTCCTCTTTCGCGGGTAGTTCTTCACCAGCGTCTAGAGCAGCTTGAGCTGCCTCAGCAGCGTCCTTCTCGGCTTGCTTCTGCTCCTTAGACTTCTTCGGGCGAGTACCTGACCGACCTTTGCTCTTCGTTTTTCCGACGCTCTCCTGATCTGTGGCATGGAATGAAGACATGGTGCCGCCCTCCAAGTTAAGCTCGAGAGCTTGCAGACCGCGAGCAGGGCCCTTGATACCCTTTTGGAGGATTAGCCTTGTCTGCTGTGCCTTTTTGTTGGCGCGCTCAGCTTCGCGAAGGTGCTTTTGTCGCTCCGCCTCATCTTCGGCGGCAAGGGCTCTGGCCAAAGCAGCTTCTTTCTGTTCAATAGTGACTTGCATCGATTTTTCGCGTCTTCGCTTTCGTTGCATATCTTTCTTCCGTTCTTTCTCCGCGTAAATCTCGCGTTCGCGAACTTCATGCAACGCATCCTCATAGTGTAGTTCGTCATAACGACGTTTGGCGAGGGCCATATGATCCGATAACTTGCGCGACAAAAAGTCGGATAAGTCACTACGTCTGACGATGCAGTCCTGGTATTCCGCCTGTTCCTGGCTGAGCTTTCGCTTCTTGACACGGCCCGTGAAAAATTGCTCCTCAATATCGAGTTCAGATAGGTCGACATCATCGGCTTTGGTATCGAGCTGCTCCAAGAGGTTCTGGATCTTCTTTTCTTTATCGGCAGAGACGGGCTTCGGTTTGGGTTGGCCGTTGACCTGCCTCTTAGGTGGTTTGGCAGGGGCCTCTTTCGCATGGCTAGAAGAAGAGCGACGCGACTCTTTCTTAGAGGCACCTTCTGAGTCTCTCAGCAGCGATTCGCGGTTTTTGCTTTTCCGAGGCGCCTTCTCTTTTTTAGTTTCGGTCATGACGGGCACCTTGGGCCGAGGAAGCGGCTCGGCATTTGAAAGGATATTGGAAAAGGACATCAGCTCGGCTGCACGGCTGGGAGTCTATTCCAAGCAAGTTAGTATGACGCGGCACAATGAAAGAAACGCGCACAATGCGTGCTGTGGGATAGCAGGGTAGATACATACATTTGACGAAGTCGTCCGTGTTGAGACAGGTTCGGGATTCAGTATGGAGGGCATTGAGGGAGCTGGCGTCGATGGGTGACGATTCGAGGATGAGGAAGCAGAGTCGGATGGCATCCGGTGGCGAGAGGAAGGCGACCCCATACGCAGGCTGCTGGTCGAATCGGCACCGTTCTTAGGGTGGGAGTGCGGGTGCGGGCTCTGTGCTGGAAACTTCGGGTTGACTGAGGGCGAAGAAGACCCGTAGCCGTTCTTGGAGTTGTGGCCGTAGTAGTGGGAAGACTCGGTCTTGGAAGAAGGATAATCATATGTATCCGGGCGCGACTAAGCAGGCAAGGAATGTTGGTTAGCTCCTATCCAGCCGACAAGGAGGACACGGCTCTATTTGGGGTGTGGCTAGGGAAGGCCTGGGAAGGGGATTGGGAAGGAGAGTGTGCAGAAATGAACTAAGAGATGGAGATGGGCGCTATGGTCAGATTCTCAGTTGAATGAGACAAGGTGTCTGCCCCCGAAGTATCCCTCTGCCGGTCAGACAAACATGCTCCATCCACTGTGGCACGGCTCACGGCAACATCGATAGGTGGGGTGCCATTCGATTTCCTCTTTTTATATTATTCTTATGTTTTTTCCTTTTGGCTTTTTTTCTCCCACGGGATGTCGTCATGCAGCCCCGTGATGATGGCCGTCTTTGCCATGTTGGCCATATGAATTATCTAGGAAAACCTCCAACTAGGAGATGCACTAGAGCATAGAGCATGCTTAACCGAAGACGATGCAAAGATGGTGAATGGATGCAATGGAAGCATGAGTACAGGAATACATATGTGAGGATGAGCAAAGTGGGCAGGACGAGCAGATAGCCAGATATATGAATATAAAAACATGGATGAGGCGCGCATCACAGCATGGCGCCAGGGGAAAGCATCAACAGAAATGGAAAATCAGTGTCCACTCACCTGTTTTTGCCAGTTCTCTGTCGGTCGCCGCTCCTTGGTGGTGTCAGTGAGCGGATCGTAGAAGCTGCCCGAGGACTTCTCGTGCATCGGCCGGGGGAAGTCAGCCTTGGGCGGCTGCAAAGGCGATGCACTCGGAGGACCGCTGCCATTCGTCGAAGAGAGGGCCGAGGACGATGCCATGATGGAGCTCAAGGCCCCGGGCGGAGGGGCCAGGGGAGGCAGATGCGGCAGAGAGGCAGAGTTGGCCCCCGACGCAGACGACGACGACGAGAGCAGGGCGGGACCCGACAGGATCGACGAGTGGTGATGCGGCGATGCGTGGTTGAAGGGGTGGCTCAGAGGCGACGACAACGGCGGGCGCGGGCGCGCTGCATCGGTCGGCGTCGTGATGGGATGCAGAGAGGCGTGCAGCTTGGTCGGCGACGGTGAATGGAAAGGAGATGTCAATGACGCTATTGATGATGCTGATGCCGATGCTGCTGCTGCTACTGCTGCTGTTGGTGGTACTGATGCAGTGGATGGTGTTGCCACGGCGATGGTGGTGGCGCCTTGATCGTGGGCATTCGTGGTGGATTTACGGGGAGATGTAGAAGAAGTAGAAATGGAAGAAGGAGGAAGAGGATTAGTGCTACTTGCAGCGTTCGTGTTGGTGGTGGTGGTGGTGGTGGCAGCGGTAGCGCCGTCGGCGGCGGTGGTGGTGCTGGTCGCGTTGGCTGTGGGCTTACGAAAATCTAAATGCGTTGAGGCCGTGACGGTCGGAGATGTCATGCTAGCGTTGGCGCGGGTGTCTCGCACCTGGGCTTGGGCTTGGGAATTGGCACTGCTAGCAGTAATCTGTGCGTGGGCATGAGCATGGGCATGGGCATGGGTGCGAGTACGGGGACGCGAATAGTGGGATTGGGTTTGATTACGCTCAGTCGGGTCGGCCGTGGTGAGGGTGTTAGTGTTAGTGCCGATATGGGAGCTGACGCTGGTGTTCAGGTCACCACCATGATGATCAGCAACGGTGGTAGCGGTGGTGGTTTGGAAATGTGGATGATGGGGAGGTAAATGGGGGCGTGGATGGGGATGAGGATGGGGATGGGGATGGGGATGAGGATGGTGACCGGAATGGGGCTGGGGGTGGTCGTGGTGGTCGTGGCGGTCGTGGTGGTCGTAACGGTGGTGGTGATGATGGTGGTGGTGATGGCGAGGAGGATTATTAGACTTATAAGTGGAAGTATGAAGGCCCGCCGCATCGGCCTGCACCAAGAACGAGGAGGAATTTGATTTTGAATCCGGCGATGGTCTTGGTGGTCCCAGCGCATCGTGCTCCCGGGTCATTCTCCTCTTATTTGTCCCTGTCGTTTCAGCACCATCACCATCACCATCACCATCACCATTACCATTTCCTCGTCCACGCCCACTAGTACCATATCCATATCCATATCCATATCCATTCCCATTCGCGCTTCCATTGTCATCCACATTCCCTTTTGCACTTCTATCCCCATTCCCATTCCCATTCCCGTTCTCATTCTCATTCACACTCCCACTCCGAGCGCCGTCGACCCCACTAGCACCAGTCCTCCTCAATGGCGCTGTTATAAGCGGAGATAATGCTATTGTCGGCGGTGTCAGCGACTGTCTTGGGACGGCCCCTGCCGCCAGCCCCAGTGTGGTTGGTGACTGCTGTGCCAGTGATGATGACAATGGTTGTGGTGATGACAATGACGGCAACGACAACGATGATGATAATAAGGGTGCGCCTCCTCCCAATCTCAGGCCATCCATGGCTGTCATTGCTGTTCTACTACTGCTCTTGATATCTGAACCGGGGCGATGTCTGCTATCATAGTAGCCCCCTTCTCCCTCGCGGCCGTCCCGCGCTTCCCTGTACAGCGCCGTCGCAAGGTAACTGTTGGGATCCGACATGATTTCCGACGCTCTCACTCTTGCCGCCGCCTCTTGTCTGTTCTGTCTTTTCTTTTCGGACAAAGTAACTCCCCACCTCTGTTCTTCCCTCGCTTCTTATCTGCCTCTTGGTTCCGTCTCAGTTCTCTCTCTCCGGTGTGCGTGATACGTGTATGCCGGCTTTGGCGGGAAATTGTTCGCTTGCAACGGTGGCAAAGTCGTGTTTATTAAAGACCCCTTCCCCTATTGTCCGTGGCGATCGTTACACAACCAAGGTGAGTGGCAGCCGGGACTCGAATCATCGGTGGTGCGACCCGACAACCATCCAGAGTGGCCCAAGTGGCGCTTCGCTGGCGACTGGTTAGCTGTGCAGTAATTTCGTCCGCATGCTGTTGTCGTCGTGTTGGAAGCTGTCTATCTAGGAGCGAAGGGCCCTTGCCGCAAGGCGCCGTGTAGGCAAGCGGAGTACTATATTTCAGCCGCGACGTCCGAGGTTGACAGGCTCGGTAATTCAAGAGCCACTTATAAGGGAGAATTGCGCCGATGACGCACTAATCCTAGGCTTTTATTCTACACGATGGCGCTACAGTAAGGAGAAGCTTGAAGATAGTTTGGATCGACGCTCGGGTGGACAGCAAAGGTTGGCTGAAACGTGGTGTTGGAGATAGTCCGATCTTCAATCATACCCAGCAAGTCACGATGGGAACACAAATATGATAGAAGGTGAAGCGGAGAGGGGAAACGGGAGAAGAAGTCAACAGGGCCTTTCCTAGGATAGAAAGAGGAGAGAAGGGCGCGCATGAGCGAGTGAGTGAGTGGGAATCTGAGCGCGAGCGTATGCGCGACGAGCGGAGCGAATGTAGGCAGGCAGACAGACAGGCAAGCAAGCAGGCGGGTGAGTTTGATATGGGCGAGTGACCTGGAATACGATGATTTCGGATTTACGAGTGGTTGCAGCAGCGATTGTTTCGGTCAGCTTCCTCTTTTCTCTACCTCTCTGTCTGGCTACGGCTACTGCTAGATGCGACCTAACCTACAGTATAGGTAGGTACAGTATGCTTCCTTTCCACCCATGGCTAGAGGCGCCTATTTTTATTCCTCGCCAGGCGTGCGGTAGCCGGTTGGATGGATCGTGATGATGACGCAGCCCGCTATCGGTTGTCCAAATCCCACAGCGCTTGCTGCTTCGTTACTTAGCTGCTGCCCTCCCAAACCGAAAAGGAGGGAGGCAGTGTGCCCCACGAGGTCTGCAGGACGGGCAAGGAGGCCAGGATAGGTGCCGACCTAGCGTGCCCAGCACAGGATGGGCTGATGGAGGAAGCGACGCAGAGAAGAGAGGCGAGAGGGAGGGAGAATGCGTGACAACACGCCCTTGAAAGCCACGAGGAGGAAGAGGGACCCATGGGCACGACCTTGAACCGTCGCCGGCCAGGCCAATAGATGCGGGCCGGCATGTACAGGAACAAGGCGCGGCCCCGTTGCATCATGGCCGTCTGCCAATCAGCGACGGCTCCAGCACTCTCCGTTCCATAACCCCTACCACTGCACCCCTGCTCCCGTAGATATACATGGTACAGGCAGCCAATGAGAAGGGCCTGCATGTTCTGCCCACACCCAGAAAAGGACTGTGGGGAAAGAAGGAGAGCCTTGGCTCGCAGTTACTGTAGGTGTAGGTACTGTAGCGCAACGCACAGGTTTGTGTGTGTACGGGTTCTGTACACTACAGTACAGGTTCTCTGGTCATCCATGTCCATTGCTCTCCTGTGGATGCATGCTAGGTAATTTACTTATAAGTAGAGCCTATGTGATGCAGGTGAGGAGGTAATCACCGTAGTCACTGGGAAGTATGTATGTAAGCCATGTAGGTTAGGATGATGTAGGTAGGTAGCCGAGGGTAGCCAACAACCAACATCAAGGTAGGTACTGTAAATGGGAGAGATCCGGTCCAGCCGCATGATAAGCAGAGATCGATATTACGCCTTGCCTGATATGGCCCTAAAATGGCCCTGACAATCCTTCAAGTCTGTACGCCAACCCCTCCCGCAAGACGCCATCTCGTTTCTGCACATGTATGAACGTGTTGTATTGGTGTTGTATCGGTGTTGTGTTGTCAGGTTCGTGCGCGCCTCGGCCTCTTACTGTATATATCCAAGGACTATTATGTGTTACTAGTACCATGCGATAACCGGGAAGGGAGAAGAAAAAAAAATCGTAGTCCTGAGGAATGCAATCGTTTCAATATTTTTATCTTGACGGCCAGGCTTACAGATCTTAACTACAATGTCCAAACTCGACAGTATATACCTACCATTCCATGTTGCTAGGGGAACATGAATGAAAGCGAGGGCGTGACCAAGGCTTAGTTGGAATTCTATACTTAGATAACTCATATTCATCACGTCCGACGCATCCCCTGAAAACGCTGGGCACCCGTCCGCTTTCCCATAGATGAGCCGGTGCCGATGACACCAGTGTCCTCGGTATTCTACGTTTTTGGTTTTAACTCGTTTTCGGTTGTGTCTTCATGTGGGTTTCATTCTCCTACGTGTTCCAACTCTCCAAGATTCGCGCGGAGATTGACAACTCCTCCATTACGCGAACCAAGTTCCAGTTCAGAGGCTGCAGAGCAAGTATTGGCGAGCGTCGCACCGACCTGAGACCAGCCAGCGAGTAGTCAGGTCTATGTCTCGGCTGTCATTCCAACCGCGTAGTCGTTGACATCCCTCTTCTCTCGTAGCGCTTGGATCTATTCAGAACGATATGTGTGTGCAGTCTAATGTGTGTATCATCCCAGCTTTTATTTCCCACGGGACATGGCCGAACTAATAATGATAGAGCAAGTGGGCTAAGTGTTGAACTGACATCCCACTTCAGTAGTCAAACATAAACTATCCAAACTGAACGCGGAATCATGTTGCGGAGAGTTCAAAAAGGTTTGGTCTCCAGATATCGAATTTCTTCAAAGAGTGACAAGAATAGAAGAAAAGAAACCGATGGATTTGTGCACTGCTTCCCCTTCCGGTATCGTTTACCCGAAACGTTTTGCGCAATCATTCCACCATGAGGAGTATTCAACTACGCGCATTCTCATTCCAATCATACTTATTCCCTTGCTCTTTAATTATGACCATTCCCATACCCATGATGATGCACCCCGCCGCCGTTACGATGTCCCTTGTCTGGAGAAGGGTAGGATGGGTAAGTCGGATACGACCCATGAGGACTTAGAGGGGTATAGGAAGTTCCGGAAGCATTACTAGTTGTTGATGGGTACGTTGAGAAGGTAGTGGGGGCAGCACTGGTAACAGCGTCTGTCGAAGAAGCTCCAGTGGTAGACGAAGGGTATGGAAGCGCAAAGCAAACACTTGTGCTGCCATAACCTGCTACGCATGTAGTGCTCGCTCCGGCGAAACTCGATGTACTCGCCGAGCTAGAGCTAGCGGCGCTACCCGTAGCCCCGGGCGAAGAAACAGAGCTAGTTAACGTCGCCGGACTCGTCAGGGTGGATGTGCTCGCTGTGACAAGACTGGGCTGGGTAACAGTGTCAGCTGACGACGATGCCGTTACTGCGCCTGTACTGCCGCTTGAAAGTACTGTGCTGGAAGAGCCGACGAGAGTCGGCGTTGATATGTTAGTGATAGGTAATGGGAGACTGATGGTGGGGTATCCGGGTTTCGAGGTGAGCATGGAGGATGACCCCGTAACAGCGCCGGTACTGCCGGCGGAGGAGAATGTGCTTGATTGAGACGCAATTAAAGTTACTGTGCTAGTTGTCGGCATCTCTACATCAGTAGCAGAGCTAGAAGCCGTCTTAGTTAACCCCATAGACGACGAGCTTGTTCCTATCTCCGTGTTGCTGTAACTAGGGCTCGTCGTCGGAGTTACTCTAGATATTGACAAGCACTCAGTAGATGCATAGGACACACCGTAACTTGAATAAGTGAGGCACGTGGTAAAGGGTGGGTATGTGGCTGTATCATTACCCACTGATGGAACCGGCGTCGACATTGTCTCAGTGTTGATGACGCTACCTGATGTTGTGATATATGCGGTCGTAGAGGTTTCCGTGCTTGCTGCACTGGTACTGATTAGAATTGAGCTCGAGGAACCAGTTTCAGGTGAATTGGAAGAAGCATAAGAAGTAGTGCGGTTGAGGGTTACTGTAGAGGTCAAGGTTGAGACTGAAACCGAGCTTGATGAATAAGAATTACTCGAGATCATCATCGATGTGATGTCACTTGAGGCCGACAGGCTATTTGAGCTCTGAGAAGCAGTGATGTAACTGTAGTTTGATCCCAGTGATGAGGTTCCAATGCTCATTGAATTAACGGGGAGCGCGGTTGTGAGAGTCGTTGTGAGTGTCGAGCTGCCAACTCTCTTAGTTGTTTCGTTGGCTATACTCGTAGGACTCGAGGAACTACTGAAGTCTGTCGTCGTTATCGCGTGGTAGGTGAACGAGTAGCTGCTTTCGTTCGTTGGTGAAAGTGAACTGGAGGAAACTGTAGCTGAAGTCAAGCTATATCACCTGTTAATTCGCGTTTGATTCCCATCTGAGTTGTACACGTACCAAGGGGTAGATGGAACTCCACTATATCCTGGAACGGACGAATTATAAACAGAGGTCATACTGAATGTAGACTGAGGAGCAGTCACAGTCGGGAGTGTTGGGACAATTAGTGAGCTGGTGTTGGTATACCATGGGCTGGTGGACTCTCCCGAGAGAGTAGTGTAGCTATTACTCCATAGCCCAGAAGAGGAAGCGGTTACCGTCGCAGTGATACCAGAGGTAATGGTCAGAGTGGTGGTACCATTCGGGTATGTGAGGGTAAGGGCAGAAGGAACAGTAGAAAGAGAGGTTGAAGCAGATGATTGTACTGCCGAGGTCACGGAAGTTCCAAATGATGCGGTAGAGGTCCAAGGTAGAGTCGAAGTATCAGAGCATGTAGCCCAGACAGTCACAGTAGTGGCGCAATTAAGGCCACAAGTGGTTACAGTTGAGGTGACAGTATTGGCTTGTAGCTGTCGAGGGTGAGCATCAATGAGCGAAGGGCTTGGTCTGAGTTAGCAAGGTATAACGACAACTGGCTGATATGATCGTTTACCTGATGCCCAAGAAGGCAAAGCTGGTGATGAGACGCATTGATAATACTAGTGAGCTGAGGTTGCTGTAAAAGAAACGAGTGTGGAAGCTTGGATGTACAGATAATTCGATCAAGAAAACAGAGATCAACCAGTCTGTCATCGAGCATTATATACACTTTTACTTTTCAGCACTCACAATTCTGACTGACACCTGTCATCTTGTTTGCAACACCCTACACAGTATCTAAACTTTACTTGTTATTAGTAGACGGCACGTCTAGCACATCATCCAGCTCGTTACGGCTCTTAACATGGGCCTCGATCCTACCAATGATGGATACATGCAGATTCCCGCCGGGATAAGCCTAACGACATTACCGTTTCAACTGATAATAACTGGAATCGAGCAGTGTCGAATTACAAGTTTTGTTGTCAAGCCACCCTGATGCAAATGTCAGGCGACGTTGGTACGCATGTCTGAACAGTCAGCTGAACTACCGATACCCTAAGTGCTTTCATTTCGAGTAGATCGAGGAAGGTTCAGCCGATTGAGTGTTTCGCACGTGGAATCAAGCTTCTAACATGCTACTTCAAATGGAGAATACAATTGGTGAGTCGGTTCGTATGGATAACGTCAACCAATCCATCCTCTCATGCATTACTTTCCGAGAATAATTACGCAGAAATCAGCTTGAGACGCGGAGTTATCGAATGTAGCATGCATGGCTCCAATCCAAAAATATAAGAGATGTTAAATCATAGCTTAATTTCAGATACTCATTATTTTCTGTTTATACAAACACATTCAAGGGCAATTAAATGATATCTATTTAGGTCAGCTATTGGTTGGAGATTTGATGCGACTACCCGCGGTGAAGGCCGTATATACCAGAGACGTTGAACGCAGGGAGGCGAGCCGTCGCCTATGAGAAACTCAAGAACTATCACCAAATGTTCTATAATACCAGGCATTGCAGCTTTTTTACTGGTAGTGAGATTCTTTGGCAAAATAAGTATATTCTTTAGAGCAGGAATGCCTGCTATGACTGTGTCTGAAGTCAGATCTTAGAGATGTATATGTGGAGCGTGATTGAATGCATGTAGTTGACCGATGTTGCACGACATACGAAGTATACGAAGGAGCCCGCCAATTCGCTCTTTAAGTGTGTCTTGCGGGTAAGCGATTGCCAGTGACCAATTATGGCGAATATTTACGACGTTTCACCGATCCTACAATACCGTTCTGGTTATCAAGATCTTGCCTCCGGAATTGAGTTGATTGATGTTTACGGATCATATGAGTTAACACTGTCAACCATGTTTGAAGCTCATATGCTTTGATGCACATTTACTTTACCTACTTACTTACTACCATTAGATTGTGCATGTCACTACATAAGCCGAGCTGCAGCCGAAAGCACGTGGAAATGCACAACTGATTGCTTAGCGGGCCGTAAGGAGATTTTAGAGCCGTAATATACATCACGTCAGCAGCATATGATATGCGTATTTTGAAGAGCACTTGATCCGATTGGTAAATTACGCGGAAGAACTTGATCTACCCGGTCCTTTTTTTCCTTCTCCCATATAAAATCACCGATGTACTCTAGAACTGAAGGGCATGAGATGGAAACGTCTTCCACACATAGGCAAACAATAACTCGGAAAGAAAACTGTTGAAGGAAGAAATCAGGCCCTGTTGGCCATTACTTCGCAACTTTGTCCGGTAAAGATTAATAATCCGAGCTCCGGCTATGCCTAGATGAATATAACAAGTATCGTAGATCTTAGTTGCAGATGCTGTGAAGCACATAGTAGTGAGTAAGTACTGTTAATGGTCCTTCTGAAGTCATCTGAGCCGAGAGACAAGGACGCTGAGACCAGTACAAATTAATTCGGGGCAGCCGGGTCACAACATACAATTTCTTACGGCCGCCAAGCCGCTTTCCGGGATCGTTGGGACGGTTGACAGCGTCCGGTGAGAAGCACGGACCAATTGATACGATACTCCGCTTAATACTTACTGTACGCTCTTGAGGAGCTTTCTACGTAGTCAGATGCTATCCTCTTTACTAGGTACTGTGGTGTGTGGAATGTACTCATAGGCCCTGATAGAATTGCACACTTCACCCTTCGGGGTTCCAATAATATCAATATTATCCATTTATTTGGCACAGGTACTGTTGGAAACTTGCTACTTTGGTCTACGCACATGAAGGCTTTGATTCTAATCATCAACTCTCTGTTAGGTACTGGTGTTAAGGTATAGATCTGAGCCAGGGTCTAGCGCACAGCTCGGAGAGTGAAGTCATTAAGTGTCAACTTTGTAATCCGAAACTACCGACATGAAAGGAAATGATACGAGGACGCATACTAAGAAAGGTTATAATAGAATGAGGTAAGTATGGTCTATAGGCGTACTGAAATAGACAGCGGGTGAGGTATTTTCATGATGTCAGGGTCCAAAGACTTCTGCTCAGAGTCTGGACTCTGGAGACTAAGGCAGGCGAGTCAATATAAAAGGACTGTCCCGAATGAACAATGCAGATAATCGTATAATTGAGGTGGTAAAGAGGAGTATGCTATGAGATCGTGATGTAGAAACGCATATTCAAAAAGAAGAAGAACAATCGTAACTGATTCCCCTATGTCTAGTATATGCATCAGTGTACTCGGAATGTGAAAATAACGCAGACGGAAATGTAAGACAAGATATTGAACGGACCTGAGCCTCGTCGTTTGGTGTCTGGATAGTTTTCTACTAGCTCCCTCAATTCAGCACAAGGGACGTAAGGGAGCGGTCTCTCATTATCATGATCCCCACCACAAAAGAAAACTGGTGTATCAGTGTAGGATAACAGTAGTAGAAGAGCCTCCGATCTTGGTAGAATATTGGGATCTGTCAATTTCCATTGCTGTTGTGCGTGCCCGGAGAAGATTTGTAAATTTGCTATGATTCACGAAGAGAAACATTTGAGTTGGAAAGCATTCTTTTCCCCTGACTATCGAGGGACTATTGAGGCTTCTAATCTCAGTAGGCGCGAAAGATTGGCAAGCTAGAGACAAGACATTCCCAAGATAGCTCATCCATCATTTGATCGGCATTCCGCCAGTTCGCAGGGGCAAGAAACAAGACACGGTAGAAGTCCACCACGATGATGAAGAGGGAGGAAACGGCCGTCCTTGATGAATATATAAGACCAGCTTGCAACCACCCAACAAACGATTTTGTTCTCACCACCATCCACAGTCACTCACTCACCAAGCATCACTATCCAGATCACTCTCTGACACAATTACAACTCTCATTTACTCTTGCGACATTCACTTGCGCAGACTCTCAACTACTTTCTCAACCAGTTCGAACAGACCGTCAAAATGCGTTTCACCATCGCCACTGTCTTCACCCTCGCTCTCGGTGCCCTGGCCGCCCCATCACCCCAGGCTCCCAAGTACCCTGCTCCTGGTGATGTCACCGTTGGCCAAGCTGGAGATACCTGCGGAAAGGACATGGACCTGAGCTGCTGCAACAAGGTCGTCCAGCAGGGTGACTCTCAGACCGATTCCGACGGAATTCTGGCAGGTGTTCTGGGTGGCACACTCGAGGGTGCCAACCTTGATCTTTTCTCTGGGTGCTCCCAGTTGGATGTTGCTGCCCGTATGTGTCTCTCGAGCAGACTCCCCATCCCGGATATCATTCCTCGGTTAATGCTAACATAACCACAGTGATTGGTGTCGAAGACCTCCTCAACAGCAAATGCAAGCAGAACGCCGCTTGCTGCCAACGCACCACACAGGAACAGGTTAGTCGCACTCATGATTCTCCCACATGCATGGAACAATATTGACTCATTTGGTAGTCTGGCCTCGTCAATGTCGGCATCCCTTGCATCGCTCTCAGCAGCCTCATCTAATGCAATCCTCGATACTTTTTTACGAGCTGCATATATAGCCAGTCAATATTTCGGTCTTCTGCAACATATCATTCTGGTCGGAGATATGTGAAGGTTTAATTGTTTTTCAGAAGTGTCGAGGGGTGGTGCTTGGTTTTTTACAGATGGTATGAAGTATGATTAGTATGATAATTCCAACTTGAGTCGCTCGTTTAAACATTTCGCTCCTCGAAGTCCGTGATATTTGGTTTCCCTTCAATGAACGATGCATACTTTGACATCAGATTTCTCTTCTCACTATCTCTCCTTCGTCCAATCTTTTCGTCTCTATACCCTAAAAGCGCCGTGAGAAACGATATTGAGGGTTAAGAAAACTGTTCACTACGTTTTGTACTGAGTGGATCTCATTTGAGCTCAAACCATTGAATAGCCAGCACAGTCTCAGATAAAGTGATATGACCAATCGAGAAGCCTCTTTAAACTTTGTTCGTCTAACGTTATGGCTCGGTACCTGTCCCCATGATCATTTCGCATACACAGTCATCACATTTCGAGGTACATATCAAGACATGTTCCAGAATAACAAGTAGAGTCTCACAACTATTTGGTCTCAGCCTCTCTACTAATCCCTCAGCCCCAGCGCAGTACCGCGTGATATGTCTTATTACGCATAACCAATTGTCCGATTTCTGTCCAGAGTCTTGGGAGCTAATGATCGACAATTTGTATTGCACTGCATTTCCCCGGCGTGTAGCTCATTCACATCATCGTCGGCCATTATCGGCCATTTGCTCTTTAGTATCATGAATATCACGGAAGAACTCGAACATACCCAAGATGTGCCATGCATCGTGTAATATGTGTAAAACTTCGTTAATCATGTTGAAGCGTTTCATGTAGCGGGTCGTTGCAGAACTTGGCATAGTGAGGCGAGAATCCACTCCTGTTTCCGTCTTTACCTGTAGATGAGATGGTGACACACGGGTTATCGCAGCCGCAAGTGAAGATCAGGTAGGATGGTCCAGGATCGGACAACTGTCGTACCACATAGACGATGCAAGTCTGTGATATATATTTGGGCGGGTCGTCAAATGCCAGGTATACGTACATAAGACCAAAGAAAACTGCCTTGATATGCCGCTACCTCGCCTAATGTGCAACAATCTCGGCACAACAGCTGAGGTCGGTGATTCCGCTACGAGTGGCCAATTCGATGTGAGATGTAGCATTATAGATGGATGAAAATATGCTGTACTTGGGGGCCATCTTACACCCCACTTAGCTCTCTGTCAGCAGCGAGGTACGTAATTACACAGCACATCTCATGGCCGTCCAATATGTCGTCGCCCTTATCTCGATCTCCGGACACCCGGGGAATGCCTGCCTCCATACGGGCTCTGGACTTTCCTGATATCTCTGCTTGTGCTAAGTTAACCGCCGCCGCCTTTGCCACCGACGCGCATACAATTGTGAAACAGTTAGGCCGGCAGCCATATGACATGTTCACCATGACGTCTTCAAGCTTGGAGGAGAGCTTCAACCGAGATAATTTTGTTTACATGAAAGCAGTGGACGAGCAAGGTGCCGTTGTCGGACATGCGGGCTGGGTAATCTCAGGCGCCGGCCAGAAACGCGCCCCGTCTAGGAACACCGCCAACGAAAGTTTCGTGGCGGAAAATGGCCAAGGAGCGGAGACTAACACGGCGAAAGAGCGCGGCGGGGTGGAAGAGGACCCCATCGAGCGTCTCCATTCCCTCGAAGAAGCCGACGCTCAATACTGGCTGCAGAATCTAGTCCCGGGTGACATGCCATGCATGTTCGTCGTCGGCCTTGCCGTCTCGCCATGCTGTCAAGGCCAGCGCGCTGCTACGCTACGGCAATGATATTGCTGATGAGAAGGGCTTGTCTATCTGGGTGCATTCGTCGCACCAGGCCTATACTACATACAAAAAAGCAGGTTTGAAGACTCGACATGAGCTCAGAATTGACTTAGATGATTATGCGCCGAGACCGCCGCGTGAGGGTGAGCCGACCATGGCAGGGAAACAGGACGGAAAATGGGGTCAGTATGTGATCAGGTATATGGAGCGGAAGCCGGGCGGGAATTGACGGAATGGACGTCGGTTCAGATATCATGTTAGAACTTGTAGTGGTTATGTATGCTGCACTAGATATGTCTATCTTTTACTATCATTTAGAGCTATATTCATCATATAACATTAGCTTGCTTACATTGAACAGCTATAACATAACATACACCTGATTTAGCCATCCGTATATATGTAGCACTGGACAAGAACCCTCCACCTCCAGTATGGTATCATGGGAAAGGATTACTAAGAAACGCCCCCCTAGACTATATTGATCATAAAATCATGAATCGTACGACATTGAGAGCTGAGCTGTACGCTAGGAGCGTCAACGGCCTTTAGCAGTGACTGCTTCAACGGCAAGCCGCTCAATCCGTGCCGCGTACAGTCTCATGACATGACAGACAGGGTCTCCCCATATAACAGATCGAAGTTTCTCGTCGCTGGCGACCTGCGCAACGACTCCTTCGTTCAGGCGCTCCTCGACCGTCTTCGCACGCTTGACGACAGTATGCGTGTCGGCTGACCTGAGTACCACGATCTGTCCTGCATTACTCAGTGTGCTTGGTGGCACTCGCCATATGGGCCCTCTTACTTTTGAGCTATCCCCCTTGGCAGATGAACTCGACTTTAGAGACTGATTGGACTTCGACCACTTCGAGGTCTTGGATGCAGAGGTGGACTTTGACTTCTTTCCTTGCTGCTTACTTGGTTTCGATGGGGTATTTGAAGTCGGTCCGGGTATTTCTGGTTTCGTAAGCGTTGGAGCTGGAGCGGCGAACAGCTCGAGCAGGCTCTTGACGTATGCTTTGTCTGCTCTCGTTACGGGGTCTCCTTCATTAACAAAACTATAGAATATTGACTTCCTAAGCTCAAGCCTCCGCGGTGTCTGAAGGGGAAACAGAGACACCGGTGGCGACCCAAACGTAATGCAGTGTACCCTCCTGAAGCACCCTGTGAGGAGGTTGAGCTCGGAGGAAGCAGCCTTGGATGTCGCGAGCATGTGCATGTACAATAGTGAGGCGATAGCTCCACCGGCGGAGTGGCCCGTGATGAGAAGTGAATGAGCGCAGCGTCCCGGGTCCTCCTCAAGAATCTGACGTAAACGCGAAGCTACAGGCGCTACCATCTTCCTCGCGACGGACAGGAAGCCTGCGTGACAGAAATTTCTCACGTCGTCCAGAAATCCAGTGGGTGCTGTGGGTGCGGTATTCAGATTAACAGCCCAATCCATGAAGCTGGCAGTTCCCCGTATAGCAAAAACTATGGTGCCCATGTTATCCATAGGAACTGATTTGATGACATGGCTTTTGGTGCCCGTTCTCCAATCTGCCTCAACAAATACATTTCGTTCTGGCCCCTGGGGCTTCTGGTACACTCTCTCCGAGTACTGTGCTGCCAAGCAGAGAAGAGGATATATCGTTATTATCCTGAGCTTATCAGTAAAATACTGAATATCCAATCATCATACAACTCACGTTCGGAAAACAGGTAGGTCTAAGGGTAATCTCGAGTTGGCATAGAGATCTACCTTCGCGAAATAGCCACCTGATATAGCCGATGCAGTCAACGCGCTGGCTTGGCCTTTCGGCAGATCTTTACTCTTTTTCTTCTTCGGGTCGTCTTTAGAGACAGTTGGGTGAGGCCTCGAGTTAGCCGAGGGTAGCGACGAGGCAAGATCGGGTTGCTGATATGTAAACAGGTCGCTCTCGTTTCCTAGAAACTTGTCTCGGTCGATCAAAGTCATCACATCGTCAAATTTAGACGATATCTGGTCGTATAAAGCGGCACCTTGATTGAGGAGCTGAGTCCCGTATGTATGCCATCTTGGCAAGCCATCATCAACTATCTGGCTAATGACATTTGCTGGCAGTTGAATCAAGTCCGAAGTTGAGCCTAGCTTCAGCTTGCTCGAGGTGCCACTTCCGCTGTTGCTTGGATACACACTGGAAGAAGGAGGGAGAGGTGCAGGATTTAAATAGTAGTGCTGATTCACGATAATGGGAGGGTAGAGTCTGGGGTCTTGATTGTGACAAGGGATCTGGGCGGGTGAACCTGCCGGGTGGGGATGATTCCAGCCGCGCGGCGGAACTGGAGGTGGTAATAAACCAGCAGTTGGAAATGGAACTAGAGGAGGTTGGTGGGCATGACGACCAGATGATTGTAACTTGGCAGTATGTTGAGGGGACAATGAGGGCTGAGATTGCTTCTTTTTGCTGAAGAGACCCATCGCGAATAGGCTTCACATGAAGCTCAAGACAGGGCGGGGGATCCGCTGAGTCTTACAGCATGAAATCGCATTCCAATTCACAGCTATAACTAAATGCGATCCGTGATAGGAGGTAAACTGATCGATCGCCGATCGGGACTTCTCATAAGGGTTTAAGCTCATGGCAAGATGATGAGTAAAAAATGGAAACCTCATAACACCAAACAAACTATCGCGAGAGATAAGCAAGACAGTGAAGTTGGCGGTTGGCTGCCTGTCGAGCCTGTATACCGAAGCAGGGCAGACAGGTCTGTGTTTCATTCACCAAATGCACAGCCTACATCCGACCGGTCGCTTCTTCATTAGTGTAGCACCCCTAATTCACGATGTCCACTTAAGCTCCTGATTCGCCATTACCTATCAACTAAGCCCCAGTCTAAGTCGGGAAATGCAGATGGTGGACGAACCATGAGCCGTGAATATATGGAGCGGCAGCCAAATGCAGGTGACAATTAGAGAAGGTTGGCGGCGGCCACATCCTACTGGTCCGATACTGTAGTTAGCTTTGGGTGCTTGTGATGGAACTTTCGACCTCGAGCGGCTACTTGCCTTGCATTTGGAGCCGACCTTTTAAGTTTATGTTATTAATTCACTCCAATCCTCGAGCATTTCTCTCCCAGGGAGTACACAGGGAACATTACACTAGGTATCGTTTTACTGGGCCAGCATTCCAGCAGCAGAGCGTGAACCGATAAGGATTGAGTGGAATCATCCCTGCCTAGAATTCTTCACGGCACTAACCAATAATTAGGTATTGCAAGCGACAGGGGCAGGGCGGTTGCGCTTGGGAAGCGCCATACGCTAATACATACTAGGTATTAATAAATTTTATGCAGGTTTGGCAACAGTGCCAGTAGCTACATAGTAGTCCCTAGCTCCCTAAACACACATTTGCATTCTTGCTGACAATAAAACACTTGCAAGGTTGTTGTTCTGAATGGCTGTCAAATGGCCATTTGTATTACGGGACTCTTTTACGTTTTCAAGTTGAAGATTGTTCATCATGATTTTCCAACAGTCCTCTCCCTTCTTGGATCAGACTTACGTAGTAAGAACTCTTTGGAGTATGCCCTGATTGGCTACGCCGTTCTGAGCCGAGATCACTGCGAGGCAGATTGTCCTCGACTGTCGAATGTAGTGATCGGTGATGGCCGCCACCGTTTTCTATGCCAGTCTCAGTGACGACCTTAGTGGGGACTGTATTATGCCCGGGAGATAGTTGCATCCGAATTTATCTTTGATTCACTGCATAGATTTGAAGAGGGAATAGAAAAGTTGTTACATAGAATTATCGTAGCATGCACAGACAGGTGCTCGTAATTAGTGTATGGCTTAGACAATTGACCTGCATTTTCCGGGCTGAAACTCTATCCAAGTATGCAGTGAAGTTCTAGACTAAGGCACCTCGCTCATTTATAGGGTGGATTCTACCCCCTATCTACCTACTCTTGCATACGTGAATACCTCTAGTAGTATCCGTGCGACACCATCGCAACATTAGAGGTATATACGTAGTTGCATATCATATTTTGCTGAACAAATGCAGTTATTGGTGTTTCTTTAAACAGACAGGGGAATAAGAACTGCGTGCCCGGATTGCATACGAACAATTCCAGATGAAGGATTGGCACAAGCGAAGCATGATCGTGGCCCAGCGGGTTATTATCCCTTAACTCGACGAGAGGCGTGGGGTTTACCGTCGGAGCTCCAAGTCAGGGTATTCTGCGATCATTCAAGTGAAAGTAATAAGCTTCAAAGTGACATTTATATAAAGCTCGAGAGACAGCCTGGTATTAGAAAGCACAGTTTGAATATCCCTAAGCGCTAGATCATTACTCTATTAATGTGCAATGCCTGGCGCCCGTAGTTCTTCGCGGGGCATGCTACTGTTTCTAACCCGCTGTTCCGGAGCGGGCGCGTTGGAAGTGAGAGACGAGGGCTAGGTTGATTGATAGATTGGAACCCTCCTCTACGTCCGGAAACAAGTAAATACCTAACTTCCTTGAACCAGTACCCAACATCATCATCAGTGAGATGTGTCTTGCCTCTAGGTCTAGGCCTACACATACCTATGTTTCCGCTGGCCGACTGTTATTTCCATGGTGGAAACATCAGTTTCACCATAGCAGTGGTTTAACTAGGCTGGAAGCTTTTACGACTTACCTGATTGTCACCATACCGTGGCCGTACGAGAAGGTCTCGTCAGCATCTCGGTCTGCGACTGATCTTGCGTCTCCCACCCATGATGAACATGATGAAGGTCGACCCAAGTGCCTTGTGGAGTAGTGCTAAGCTACCAATGGCTCAACTGCGAAACTCCCCTCATGATAGGTACATTTCATGAGCGCCGCAAGCTGAGATGATGTAGTAGCGAACGAGTTGTCCTTGCCCCGCGCCAATGATGTGCGACGTTCCCCTTCCCCGGGCCCGGCAGTCTAGTTGTAGACGCATGGAATGGACTTTGACCCCTAATGCAATAGTTCAAGACATACTAGACACGCTGCAGTCGATAGCGTAACTAGCCAAGGCAAGGCACACCTAGGAAGCTTCCTAAATCCGGACAAGGATTGCGCCGTAACATTAAAATAACGAATTGAGCAGCTAGGGAATGACGTACGGTCCGCGTTAGAGCTAACCTACTACTAAACTACACATCCATTTTACATTCCTTTGCCCCGAATAGAAACACGCACTTGCCAATCCCTCGGCTTGGTAAACCAAAAGTTGTCGACCTTCCAGTTCTCGCTTGGCGCTCCCTTGAGCTCGAAATTGAAATCACGGATGATGCGCAACATCAGCTTTTGAATCTCAAGTAACGACACATTCTTGCCTATGCAGGTTCGAGACCCTGAACCAAACTATAAGAACAAAATTGTCAGTAAAGAAAACAAGCTACCATGTCCATCATAGTAAAAACTGACCGGAATCCAATGACGGTTCATGAGAGACAACTTGTCTTTGTCGGGAGTCAACCACCTTTCCGGTCTAAAGTCGTCTGCATCTTCACCCCATATGGACTTGATCCGATGTTCAACATAACAATTGACACCGACAATTGTCTGCAGTACAATTAGCCACACGCCATGACAGAGGCTTGGAGACGCCTACGCCTGCTGGGAAAAACCGGCCGGATATCATTGCTCCTCCATCCGGCACAACACGCTCGTAGGGCAAACAAATGGAAGGGTGCAAGCGCATCGCCTCCTTGATGACGGCTTGGAAATAGGGCATATTCTGGGACTCTTTGAACGTTGGACGCGCCGATAACAACCCTAGCCGTTGGGCTTCATCAATCTCCTCGCGAAGCGCTGTTATACATCGCGGATATTTCATGAGATGATACAGAATGGAAGACAGTGCGATGCCGGATGTATCAGAACCTGCACCAATGTTCGCTCCAGCGGCCATAAAGATATGATATAGGGTGAACTCCTTGGGGTTCTCTCGGTGCTTGTCAAACAGCTTGGCGAGAAAAGTTTGTCCATCGGCTTCTTTTTGCGGGATGGGGGTACTGCTACCATGCTGGAACTCGTCCATTTTAGTATGGACGAACTTCGAAAGGTCTTCAAACCCCGATGACTTCTCTCCGGGTAGCAGGCTTTGAAGCTTGAAGAAGTAAGGATGTAGCCGAGGGAAGATTCCAACCGCAACACCATACTTGGTCGATCGCTCAATCATACCCATTAGACCTCGGACATCGTCACCACTGTCAAGGAAGCCATATCTCTCACCACTTGTCACCAGGGCGATTACATCGAATGCGAAGCATTGGAGCCAGTGACCCATATCGATAGTCATTCCCGAGTGAGCGAATTCGCTGAGCCGTTGTGTGAAGAGATCTGCGCATTCATCGACGTAAGGCTCGTATGACATAAGGCTACTCATGGAGTACATGTTCGTGTAGTGTCTGCGTTGCTTTGCATGTAGCTTTATGTCGCTTGTTGTGAAAAGATTCCAGCGTTCGATCGAGAGGGGGTGTGGAACATTGAATGCCGAGTACCTATAATTCTGGTTAGCAGGTAGTTAGTTACTCGCTGTATAAAGGAATTCCGCGATGACCAGCATAACTCAAAGGGAAAGCTGTTGGACTAAAGCCGCCGCCTCTAAAGACAATTCTCAAATATACGTACCAGTCAGATTTTCTGAATTCAATTCCGTGGCCATATATTGTTTTCAAAGCATCTGGATCAGCGAAGATGAACCGGTTGGGCCCAAGACGAACAATTGGACCTCTCTCACCGTTAGTATTTGTTCGGTAATGGCTTCATGTTTACAATACCATATTTGCGGTGCAATTCGACCTGGTCTAGGTGAAACTGTCCATGTACTACTCGCTTGAGGTACCATCCATCTGTGAAACGTGATAAGAATGGCCCGGGAATAGATCGAAGAGGTGACCACAGCGCGCATAAAATACTCCAAATCGACCACAGTCCTGCTAGGCCCAGAAGTAGGAGAGGAAGCCCCATATCGACTGCGCGAAGAGAATAAGTTGGGGGATTGAGTTTCGATGTTGTTGTTATAATACCAGACCTAAAGTTTCGCTAAACCAAGAAATAGGTTGTGCGACAGATTCTTTTCGAAAACTCCGCCATTTCTACCTTTTATCTCTTCGACAGGAAGAACTACGGGAATTAACATCTCGGCTGCTCAGAGCCAGCAGTGGGCCTATAGCGGGATCTAGCCATGTTTCTTCCGTTTACCGCCATTGTGTTGACTACATTGTGGGCTCTACTATCATACTCATTTTGAACCTGAGCGGTATAAATCTAGCCTCTACCGACACCGAGCCATATCTCCGTTACCGCCAAGGACGAGATACCTTGGCGCCGGGGAGAGTATATACCGCCATCCGTGTTCGCCAGCCACGGCGCGCCGTCTGTGTCAGCGAAAGTCCGAAAATTTGGAGAAGTTGTTATCGGATGTGACAAGGACAGGACGTTATTGTGAACGCCCCGATGGAAATAGAGCGTTCGCTTGTAAAAACCATAATGGCGACGGCCTATGCTGCAGGGTCTAAAGTTACACCCCTCTTGACTATGTCACCACGGCAAAAGGGAACGGCAAACGGGAACCAGAACAACGAAGTTATCTTTTTCTCCTTATTTACAGCTTTCTGGCATATACCAGACTTGGTAGAAATGTCACGCCGTTGCATAGACCATTCGTATAGACCACGTTACATTTCATTATATAATGAGATCTGAAGACTCAAGGTGAAATGCTACCTACTAGTATATAAGATACGTGTGGGTATATAATGATATCCGGTGGGCTTCGGACTCCGGAAACAGCCGGGCGCCCGATGTTGGATCCAAGAGTAATACATCGTCTACTTCACACTGAATTTATTCAATTGGCGAAAATCGATAATCAAGAGTGCACTGGACACAAGCGGTGCTATGGTGTTGTCGATGATGCGCGAAACACCTCGTCCTAAGCTCCATCATCTCGAAGAGCGCTTGCCCCAACATCCGCATCGGTGCCTTCTTAATGTGATTGATGCTCTAAAAGCCTGTGCAATACATAACACAGGTAAGTGGTCTATCTAGTCGTAGGGGACACTAGGTACATAGTTGTAAAGTAGAAAGTAAATTAAATTATCAACATGTTAAGTTTTTTCTCATTCAGTTCTAGCTATTACACTTTCTATCAATAACAGACATGTGTATGCCTTTGGTAATCATTTAAAATTCATCTTCTGCCAAAAACAAGTCATTCACCTTGTCGTGATGAAGATACCACATAGCTATAGTGGAAACGTCCGCAAATGAAGCGAATATTGACAATCTTCTCCTGTCCATGTCGAGCGGTCATTATCTTGCAACTAGAAAGAATATTTTTTTCAGACTTTTGTGCCGTTACTGAGCAGTGAGCACTATGCCAGGTTCCAAGTATCATCGGGTCATTGCACACCCAAACCCCAGATCAATAAGAAGGACAATATTTACGTCTGTGAGTACCGCAAATTTCTAAATCGAACGAGCGAAGGCCGATTTTGCAGCCCGCAATTCAGCTGGGACATCGGTTGCTGTCAGCGGTCCGACTCGGTGACCGAGCGCCCGTGCGACCCTACAGGATAGTAGCGGAACCTAATCATTAGATGAAGTACTCTAGTGTAGTTAGGGCATGTATTACTCCCGAGAATCCGATTCTGATATCGAGGGCCCGTGCAGTCTCGCTGTAGAATAAATCCTCTTTTGTGTGGCAGCCGGTTTGTGGACAGTAATTGATGAAGCTTTCTTGAAAGCCTGACTCGATTTTGCATCATGACAATTAGAATTCTTGTTTTAATTCTCTTGTATGGGTTATGTAGGGTCTCTCCCACTATTTTGGTGCTCAAAAAACAATTGCCAGTACCTTGTATCTTCTTCATTTTTTAAAGAATGCCGACCAAATCCAAATTGAACATTCAGTCGTCCCAAACAGGAGAGCGTGGTCCCCCATATAGACAGGATTGGAACTCAAACAAGTCGGCCTAGACGCAAGGTATTCGAGATGTAACCACTGCTAGGCCATTCCAAACCACGTAGTCGGGTGGCATGGTCGAAGTCCTCGGAGCGAGGATGTTCATCCGCAGATGTTGCGTCCTACCTGGGACGAATCTTAACCGCCCGAGCAAAGCTTGGGGTCTCACCTCTGCAAGATTGCCGTGCATCCGCACGCAAGCCATGTTGGGACCTCGATACCTGTCCGCGCGGCTAGCCATGCTCTCTACATGGGCCAAACCGGAGGTCAACAGCTACGGAAGCCCAGCTGCCACCGAGGTTGACATCAATGCTATCCGCCTCGAAGCAGACAGCGTGTATCGCTCTCTTTCATGAGATATTGTCATCAGGAGCCGGCGCACACCTTTTGGCGTACTTATGCGAAGGAAGCGCTGGTTACGGCCATCAAGACTAACCCAACGCCAGAATACGTATCACGACCGACTAGTGCCCAGTGCCGTTTAATCCCACTTGTACAAATAGGCAGCTCGACCGTTACGAGTTGGCTGCTCAAGCCTTATTATTAGATTATACAGGAGGTCAAATAACCTCATGGTCCGCGCGGTAGTATCTGGACGTAAGATCATGTCAATGCTATAGACATGGTGTACGGGCCGACGGCCATAGAGGCGCAAGTCCGTATACGCACTACTGATCCAAGTATGGCCGTGCCGTCAAAATCAAGAAGACAGTGTCGATATAGTTAAGGACAAGACCCTACGACTCGTTGCTATCGCCAGCTGAAGTCCCGAGGCCGTCGTGCAAGTGGTAGCTTCAATAACATGTTTGGGGTGCATCTGGCAGAAAAGCCATGAGGGGCACGGGAAATGCTGCTAGGAAAGATGTTGATAACTATAGGCGCAACACGACATGTAACTTTAATACTAACATGTAGCTTATTTCTTTTCTGCAGTAGTCGCCAACATGACATATGTTCTCAAGGTGCTTGAAAATAAAACCGCACAGAGATTACTTGCTCTCGCTCTGTCCTAATACTATTAAAAGAAGCCCTTATGCTTAGAGGTTGTTCTAGGCTTAGTTATTAGTAACGGATGACAACCGAGGGGGATCCAACATTATAAGTTTCCCGTTGTACTCAGTAAGAGAAATGCTTCTGGAATTTTTCAACGCAGTACCATTTGAAATTCTCTTCGCCTGTTTTAACTGGACATGCTGCGATTTGAACTGGAATATGTCAATCGGGCGCGATGTGTTTACCATTTCACAATCAAGGGATCGAGTAGCTATATAAGAATCAAGGTGAGCGTCGAAAAAGTGTTTGAATATGTAACTGTTTAAGTTATTAGCAGCCTTGAATTTCGGTAGAAATCAAAGCATAGATGGAGCTCATGCTGACTCGGCCATATTCCTTCAACATCTGCTTATATCAGGTATTTATTTGTACCAAACCACGTGCCAATCTTCTTATGCGAATATCTTGTATAAGCGAACCTGAAGCTGGCGTAAAGCTCAAGATCTTCTCAACGTTTACTTATGTCTTTCCAAGTGCAATCGCAACATAAATGCCTAGATGCGACTCTGTACAAACTATATTATTCCAGTTACTCTGAAAGTCCAGGAACAACTTTCTCTCCAATTCTCTTTCCCTTAGAGGTGGCGCTGATTACCAACGAAGAACCCGAGATGTTCACTTCTACCTCGTAAAGGAGCACTCGGTGCGGGAACTCGGTTCCACCGCGCTTAGGGAGCCTCTCGACTGGCACGGGGGTTTCCATATCAATGACGATATGTTCTCGAAATTCTGGAGATTCCCCTAGCCCATTGGAGTCATCCTTGGTTTCGTTCTCCGCTAATCTCTTCGGTGGGCACGCGAGATTCGATCTGTAAAGAGGTTCAGAGAACTCTAAGACCCCGACTTCGTCGATGTCGAAGACTCTCTCATATGCATATTTACGTGAGCTTTGTGCTTCGACGCTTTCACCCTAGTCCATCGTCAATACATTGTAAACATGGAATAAGTGCAATAAGGAGTACCGACACGCAGTATGATCCATTCCATCTGGTCGCGCGCCATCGGACGACCTGTAAGTTCATGGGATTCGTAGTCATCGAAATCGTGGATGTGGTGACTAAAAGGTGACAACAAAGTTAAACATTAGACAAAGTCATCCTTGGTACAGAGAGTCGGATAATAGGTTGCTTACTCGAAATCTTCCCACTTCAGCCATCCGTAGCTAAATCGAGAAACGTGCGAATGGATTTGACCTTGATTGGTAATGTGGGCTAGCCCTGACAGAACTGCACCCCGCGCAACAGCGGTCCAACTAAGAATCAGTTAAAAATAGTTAACCGATTCCAAGTGGAAGGACATACGGTCGGTCATTCGCCTCAAAGAGTATTTCGATACGTCCTTCATACTGCTGGCAAAGTGCGCGGTAAACATATTCGCAACGACCAAAGCCTCCGGTCAAAACAATAAACTAAAAATGGCATATTAGTCCACAATAACGATAGTGTATCACAATGAAAGTCATTACCTTGGGCATATCTCCAGTCTTCTTCAGAATTGCCCCGACCTGGCCGTCAACAAGTTCAGAGATTCTGTCGTACACGGAATCAAAGATATTATTCAGATCCTCCCTGTATAACGAAGCAAATTGTTAGAAAGGTTGCTCTGCGGCTCTTTTAGTGAATTGTAACTTACTTGTCCAACACAATCTCTGGGCGCAAATCCCCTTGTGCGCCCAGGTCAATATGGTAACTTGATTGTTCGCCATAGTACGTCCGCTTGATCCCTTTCTCCCAGTCTATCTCCATAATTCGCTTTCGCTCTCGTTCGTGCAATTGCGCCCATAACTTCAAATTCCTGTTTCTCCACTTCTTGCGCTGCATTTTCTTTTCGATGCAATTTAAGAACGCTTGATCGAGGAAAGTGGCACCACACAGCGCTCCTTCTCCCTCGACGACTTCTTCAAGGACTAGAGTAGGCTCAGTCGACTTGGCCCTAAAGCTGATGAGATCCTATACATACTTCATTAGATACGAGAGCGTCCTGAACAGAGTAGATATTGTGGGGGGTATTATGTTTCTTACAACAGTGCCGCCGCCTAAGTCAGCAACGATAAATGACTGTCCAACTTTGAGAGCGTCAAGTTTGTTGAATCCGTCGATGGCGGTCAGAGCTGCAGCTTCTGGCTCCGAGATGAAAGTATGAGTGGTATCAGCGCATCCGAGGCGTTTGTTCAAGATTCCAGCAGTTCCCAAAACACGTTCCATCTGCTGTATCTCTCTGTCTTGCCATATGGCAGGTACCGTGTAAACTACGTGAAAAGGGTGATTGCAGACATACTGTCGTCCCCAGGCCCTAATGATGACCTCGAGAACATGATCCCAGACCTTTCTGAGGAAGTCGGAAATGACGATGAGAGCATCCTTGCCACTCTTCTGGACGCGTTCGCGGGCTTGCTTCACGTGGTCTGAATTCTTTAAATGTGGTTGTAGATCTTTCTCATCAAGCAACAACAGCTTAAACCACGAGATACTTGCTTCCCTATTTTCGTTTTTATCTTGTGTTTGATGTCCCCAACTAGTAGTCCCTCCGGGGGAATAGGAAATACTAGATGGTACTTTTGGCGAGTCCGAGTTCGCCTGGCTAGATCTGGAGGTGGGCCAGAGTGTGATAGGCACTGGAGGGATATTACCCGAGCCTCGTTGGTCTGCTCTGATGTAGCTATATGCCACACCGGTGAACCTGACCTAATTAGAAGCTGGTGAGTTTCTTTGATGCACGCGAAGACTTACGTAGTTCCAAAGTCAATGCCTATGACAATCGTGCCATTGTGGTCCGTCTTGGACGTCATGTTGAGAGGCGGATGGAGAGTTAGGCCGAATTTATTTTATGACAAAACCCGAATGAATCATACAATGCCAGTTATGTTCGATGCACTAGAACATAAAATGAAGGGAATTGTAGAAAATAAGAGCAGGGTACTTGGTCAGAGGCTAGGCTTGGATGAGATGGCGTGCGTGCTTAGATAAAAGTCCAACGCTTTGCGAGAGAACTCGGGGATGTAGAGGTTAGCATGTGGCAGGCATGTGAAGTGATGTGGGATAGTCAGATGTATGATGCTGATGTCTGGTCTTGAAATGTGATCTTAATATGGTCAAAATCTGAAGGGAAGTTTTATTCAAGGAAAGTGGCAAAGGCGTATGTTCCACACCATTTAGACTGTCGAAAGGTACTGGTGCTATGAATTACGAACAGGAAGGTACGTACCTTAGTTTTTGCAACTTGCTTTGGCAACACACCAATTCGGCGTTCCTTCCAACCTACATCAAGTAGGTACCTGGTACCTATGTGCCTTTATACTTGTAAGTAAGTACATAATGTACCTACGAATATCTGCGGTTATTGGAAGTATCTGATGTGCTTGCAGTATTCAGCCCCCCTCGTTATTCCGCGTTTCTTTTTTTCAACTCCAACATCTGATACTTACTTCTACCTATCCTCTTACGCCTTGAACTCACTGCTTCTGGGTCTACGCCACATTTCTTCGATCATCGGACCTCAGATTTTATATCTGAGTGTTAAAAGGTAAATAGCAGACCGGTCCAGCAAAAGCAAGAGAACTAATCGCCACAGGAACATTCCAACTATGGGTTCTTCCAAGAGACCGCGCTCAGGGGACAGAGATGATGAAATTGAGCATGTCAACAAGAAAATAGCAAACCTTGACGAAGGAACTCTTTGCGAACAAGCTACACCAAATGCTCGTAGCTCAGACAAGACGGAAGTTGAGCTACGGGGGCTTATGAGTGATGTCCAAGGCACGGAAGTATGTGAGGCAGCTTCTGATGGTCCAGTAGAGAGTCATCAAGACACTAAAACATTGACTACCAACACTGGCCATGCCATTGAGGCCCATCATAGCACACCAGCAAGCTACGGCGATGACAAAGAACTCAAAAGACGACTTACTATCCTCGAAATCAGCCTAATTACACAGCATGGGGTAGAGAAGAGTGCGAACAAACAAGACAAGTTGAAGCATCAAGTAAAGGCGTTAAAGTCGAAGCTTAAGGCAACACAACACGAACTGGAAGCTGAAAAGCAAAAGCTAGAAGCAACAAATTTGAGACGGGTAGCAGAAAAAGAAAAGCGGGAAGCAGGACAGGAGATGCTCAGAGTTGAAAAAGAGAAGCGGGAAGCAGTAGAGAAACTGTGGGAATCAGCCAAAGACCACATTAAGCAGCTTACTGAGGACATTGAACTGGCCGGCATTGCACAACAAAGCGCCCCAGATCTTGACAGCATTCTGGAACATCAATTCCGAATCTTGCGACGTACTATCAGGTCGTTTGCCAGAGCATACTGTGGCAGAAGGATCACACTCGCGTCCCTCCCGACCGATCTCAGTGAAGTTGTGCCATATCTGTCAGGTGTTCCTGCTTCCCAGCTCCTAAAGAGCCACCTACATGCAAGATATTTTGTCGAAAGTGTTATCTGGTTCACATTATTCATCGAATTCCTGAAGAACCCTTTTGCTATTTGGGGTAATAATCCGACTATCGGATTGGTGGCCGAAACGATTCAGCGTTTGTCTCTAGCTCATTTTCCTTGCAGCCAAACTCCTCAACTGATTTCACTTTGCAGAGAACTCCAAAATTGCAAGTCCATCTCGGCAGCTTTGGCGCACAATGACCGGACAGCATCTTGACAGCTCAATGTCGCCAGCAACGTCAAAGATCGAACGCTTGAAAAACTTACTGGTCTCTGACATCAGCCCGCTTGTCAAAAATGAGCATAAGGATCATATCAATAATCTTGTCGCACCGATTGTTGAGCAAACCGTCGAATTGGCTAGAATCTTATCTCAGTCTCGCACTCTGTTTGCTGTTCAAAGAAGAGACCCAGCTGCGACTAAAGGGGAGCCCTTGAAGTATAAGAACACATGGATGGAGATTGTCGAGGTTAGCATGCCAACTCTTTTCCTATCGTTCAAGTCTAATTTGTAAATTTGCTCTTCTGTTACGCAATCCGTAATTTTGCTCCCATAACTCTCCTCAGCCCTGCAATCTTTGCAATGATTTCCTTGTAAATTTCCAAAGCTGACCTTTGATCCTTGTACAGAAAGGCATCAGGCACCCCGGAAAGATTGACCTCCTTGTCACGCCAGCATTGATTCAGCTTACAAACTCAGCTGGTGACGAATTCAGCCCTCCAAGAGTGATCGTCAAGGCCGAGGTTTGTTTTGGGGAAGAAGGCCGAACTGGAGCCTCTCCTCCTACCACCCCTAACCCCCCCGCGAGAAGCCGAGTGAAAATCACATCGTCAGGCCGACAATCCCATGGCGTTCAGCGATATGGACCTAGTGCGGAGGAAGCTGACGTGGAAGATGCGATTGGCGTTGATGATGATGAAGATTATCAAGATGATGCCAGTGCGGCAAGCTCTCAGAGAAAGGGCTCCCGTCGAAATTGATATCTCGACGATCATGCATTCTCTCTGTCTAAATAGCAGCCACCCTGTCAAGCCGTGAGAGAATCATCGAGCAAATCTCGACTCGTGCAGACATCGAAGTCTGCTCCAGACCGAGCTGGTTCTATTTGGGCGTTGAATACCTGCGAAAACATGGAAGTCGATTTCACATTGTTACGGTATTACAGCGGACATCAAAGATTGCCATTTCCTGCAATCGCGATGGCCACATGGATTGCATTCAGTACGCTTTTTATTGGTCGCTCGAAACAATTGCACAAGTGAAAGGAAGGGTAGGTTCCCACAGAAAATGAGAGGATTACGTCGATTTCGGATGAACAGACTACAGGATCTCGATATCTCGATTGATGGAATGGCGACACAGGATATGTATCCCAGGTCTCGTATCGTAGCAAAATAAAAACTTCACAAGATTATCCAATTTCAATAATTCTCGTGAAGGAACCTCGTGACTGATATGTAATAGAGGGTAGTCCTAAGACTTGCATACATGCCGCAGCAAGCGCAGGAGTAAAATTGTGTAACTATTATTAACCCGGCTCGTATTGCGGGTAAGGCTACAATCACTTGTTTCTATGAGTGTAAAATCTGCAGTAACTCATATATGTGATACGAAATGCGCTCATTCAGTTGGCTTTGTAAAAAACCAGAGATACCTGCTTCCTCAATTCCTACTGCAAAATTTATCTCGAGACGGTTTTATAACCGCCCTTCATTCGAGTTTAAAATCGCCACTAGGCTTTGCAATCATTCGTATGTAGGTTCAACAAAATCTCTTCCAAAAGGATCTACTCACACTAAACGGCGATAAATAAGTCGATAGTAAGTTAGGTTTTCTGGGGTAAAAGCTGAGTTGTAATACACCACTATAATCCCTCCTCACTACAACCGCAGCCAACTTGATCGCATAATTAATTCCGCAAAGACCGCGATGTGAGCCCAGGATTACGGCAAAGGTTCCATGAGTTTTTCTACCATAGCCACTTTATCAGCCGATACAATAGTGCGCAATTCTCTAATGACTCGCATCGTCCAGCCCTGACAATTCTCAGTAACCAACGCTCTGTTCTCCGCCTGGGGCGGCGGCTGCCGGTCTACAACCTGATGGAGGAGTTCAAGGCCGTCGCTATCCAGGGACCCGAGATCATATGAGTCATAGTAAGCATCGGACGTGAAGATATTGTCTGGCGCGTCGAGAGAATGCGAATAGTACATGTGTTCCGCATCTCCCGTGACTTGGTAGATGTGGGTAGGTGGTTTCCCGTCCGGCAAAACGGCCAGAGACCAATGATAAGGACCGACAACTTGTTTCTCGCGCACAAGCATGAGGGAAACCGGAGGTGGCTCGTTCGGCTGCCCCCGAGGCTCTGAATCGCGGGGTTCCCAGTCACCCCAACACCCATCGCTGCCAAGCTTGCGACTCCATCGCGAACCGTCGCTTCCTTCGCGGTATTCTCTCTTGAAAAGCCGAACGGGGTCGGTATACGTGATTTGCTCGTCGGCTTTCGCTTCTCTTGAGATTATTCAGTTAGCCTAGTGGCCTGCATATTTGGTCGGAGTTTGGTGACAAAGATATGAGAGATTGGAGGGAAAAAGTCGCGTACTCGGAAGGCATCGTCACGAAAGAACCTGCGTACGGCGGAATTCTAGGGTATCTAAATCAACTTCATACGGCCCTTTCTATGTGGCAACATATCAGTAGCTGACAAGCCCAACAGTGTGGGCTCTTGTGACAGGGTGTCGAGTCATCGTGGTGTCGGTGTTGGTGCAGCGATATAAATCGCAAGATGCGGATTGCTCTGGTAACTTACTCTCGTAATAGCTGTTTGATGGGATCTCACTGAAGTGAAGTGTTGGAGATCAGTTTTGCAGAGCGAGGCGCGTGGAGTCAAAGTATTGTTGGTCATCGTCAAATAAGTGTGGCGAGGCAGATTACATAGCCACATTATCAAGCTGTGGCTATTCGAATGTTATAGCGGAGTACAAACAGTGCCACCCGGGTATCTTGCCATAGCTTGCATGGTGTATATTTGTGGTATCAAGTGTCATTGCCATCGGTACAATGATTTTTTTTTTTTTTATTCTTTCGAAACCTATAGGCACTGAGCCCACGGTGTTTAACTGAGAATTCGCTCCAACCACACCAATATTGCCTGTCGCCCAACTCAACATATCAGCTGGAGCTGAGCAGTCCATGTCTCAGCCATTCTGGCGAAAGTATAATCAACCCAAGATGGCAGACCAAACCTCTCCTCCAAGCAGCCTTACGCTGAAGCTTCCTCGGCCTTCTTCTTCGCAAGACCGCCCAGTTTCGCAGCAGCAGCGCTTAGAGTCGCAGGATCCGCGCCACGGATCATGTCTTGACCATTCACAGCAACCTGGCGGCCCTCCTTAAAGAACATGAAGGTCGGCATGGCGGTGACACCGTGCGTGCTGGCGGCGTCCTGCACATGGTCGACGTTGACCTTGGCAAAGGAAAGGACGCCGTCGACGGCATGTTGGGTTGCCAGCTTTTCGTAGATGGGCGCGATGGCCTTACAAGGCGGGCACCAGTCGGCGTAGAAGTCGACGGCCACGTATGTGGATGAGGAGAAGAGGGCTGTGAGCTCGTCGCTCGTGGTGATGTGCTTGATCTTGTCGCTCATTGTGGGGGCTTCAGCTGGGAAACGGCTGGGAAGCTTGCTTTGTGAGAATGTCTTTTGAACTCAAGGATATTCTGTCGTCTTAAATATCCGGCAGATGTGGCAAGAGGTTGACTGGATTGGAGTGTAAAAGTGAGTGACTAAGTGATTTCAGATCAAGGGAACAAACAAATGGCGTGCGATGGCGGTCGGTCTCGGAAACTGCGAGAAATTGTCAGCTGACAAATCTATGTCTTACAGCAAGCCTCTAGCTGGCCAGCTGATAACGGTCCGCTGCTTGCTGTTCTCATATTACAATTGTCCGAAAAGTCTATAAATGACAAATAGCTGAGACATCACACTCATTAGCAACAAATCATATCGGTCTGGAATGCTCTGAATGAGTTATCTAATCGGGTTGCCAGCGTATACAGAATAAGTGCATATTCAATAAGTCAAATTTGGTCTTGAGCATGACAGCGCTTGGGGTGTACTTTGATTATCTAACCGTCTGTTTTCATATACACATAAGATAAAATGATGAGCTATATTTGATTTCTACTGTATAGCTGTAATGATATCCTGAGGTTGTATTTAAAATACTACGCTGATTGTGAGCTTTGGCGGTGACATTGTGCTTGAATAATGGTGACTTCTAGACAATGTATAACAATACGCGCCACAGTCATTTTATTGACCGGAAAGCTTCTGTTTTAGATATCGTCTGCTGTGGAGAGTGTTGTAGTATATATTGTGTTTTAATTATGTAGGAAGTGCAACAAAGGCGATAAATATGTCAAAGGCTTTGCAGCGAGCCGGCATTAAAACCTTGTGATCTACCGCGATGAGTCGTTCTCTGTAGCATTGTATAGAAAGCCGTATGCATTCGGCACTGAGCGTAATTGATGATCTACGTTGATTTATGAGCTTAGTATATCTCCATTCCTTTATCCAAGGTTTGTTATAAAGCTTCAAGCGCCTGCCAATGCAATGACGAATACTGAGCAAAATTCACTATATTGAGATACCCCAACCTGTCGCATTGGTATTAGTCGATCCTAAAAAAAAAAAAATTGACTTTAGCTATTCAATTCGCGTCACATCTAGCAGTGCTGCGACGCCTGCTATAAGTTGGATTCCGCTGTCAGGAGAGCCCCTTTGTGGAAACCCCTACCCGGTAGCTGAGGGTCGTAGAGCAAGTAGAAGAGCGAAATCGGGGGCTCTGGGAGAGGTTAGAAAGCTGAGCGAATGAGAAGCTCGGCAATGGTCATAGTGGGTGGTTGTGGTGCATTAGTGCGGGGCGAGCGAGCTAAAGCCTCTGGCTTGGCTGACAAGAATAGCTTCAGCGCCGACTTCGCCCAGATTTTTACACTTTCTTCCCGTGCACCAGCCCGGTACATGGCCTGCACCACTTCGAGTCACCGTAACTTGTCTGCCTGCATTCTAGGGCCACCAAAATACTAGCTAGCTTGACAGAAGCAATCCAATTGACTTGGCCAGCGGCTCATTGAAAGCATTCCGTGCATTGCTTCGTCGTTCAGACCCTAGAGATGGCCATCCAGGCTCTTCTTCGAGCCCGAGTCCCCGCGGCTCTGGGCCGGCCGGCAATCGCTACGTCAAGGCAATATGCGTATGTCTCTCTATACTCTAGACAGAGTTGACAGGAGGGCTGTAGCTAACGTCTCGTGACAGGCGTTGCCTCAGCACGACTCCCGCTCGCCGCTCCGACGACGACCTGAACAAGGTCTCGCGACACATCACACAGCCCAAGTCGCAGGGTGCGTCACAGGCCATGTTGTACGCCACTGGTCTGGAGAGGGAAGACATGTCAAAGGCCCAAGTCGGTATCTCGTCTGTGTGGTGGGAGGGCAACCCTTGCAACATGCACCTGATGGACCTGTCTGCTGTTGTTAAGAAGTCGGTCGCGCGAGCCGGTCTCGTGCCCTACCGATTCAACACCATTGGTGTATCCGACGGCATATCCATGGGCACAACCGGAATGCGATACTCTCTCCAAAGCAGAGAGATTATTGCCGACAGTATTGAGACCGTCATGCAAGGTCAATGGTACGATGCCAATATCTCCCTGCCCGGTTGCGACAAGAACATGCCCGGTGTCCTCATTGCGATGGGTCGTGTCAACCGACCCAGCATTATGGTGTACGGAGGTACCATCAAGCCTGGCTGCACCATGGATGGCAAGACTATCGATATGGTCAGCGCTTTCCAGGCCTACGGCCAATACATCTCGGGCGAAATCAACGAAGAGCAACGTTTCGACATCATTCGCCACGCCTGTAACGGCAGTGGTGCATGTGGCGGCATGTACACCGCGAACACGATGGCCTCGGCTGCCGAGACGCTGGGCATGACCCTTCCCGGAAGTAGCAGTAGCCCTGCCGAGTCGAAGGCCAAGGTTGAGGAATGCGAGGGAATTGGTGAAGCTATCAAGACCGCAATGAGAGAAGATGTCAGGCCAAGGGATATCATGACGAGAGAGGCTTTCGAGGAGGCTATGGTCGTAGTCAACATCCTCGGAGGTAGCACTAACGCTGTGCTGCACCTGATCGCCATTGCCGATGCGGTGGGCATTAAGCTGACGGTTGAGGATTTCCAAGCCGTGTCAAATCGCACACCGTTCCTGGCCGACCTGAAGCCATCGGGCAAATACGTCTTCGAAGACTTGTACAAGATTGGCGGTACCCCGTCCTTGCTCAAGTTCCTTATCGGCGAAGGCATCATCTCTGGTAACGGTGTCACCGTAACTGGCAAGACCCTTAAACAAAACGTGGAATCATGGCCATCGTTCCCCAAGGACCAGGCCGTCATCCGCCCATTCTCAAACCCCATCAAGCCCACTGGCCACATTCAGATCCTGCGTGGCTCGCTCGCGCCCGGCGGTTCCGTAGGCAAGATCACCGGCAAGGAGGGTCTCGTATTCACCGGTAAGGCCAAGTGCTACGACCAAGAGAACGATTTCATCGAAGCCCTTGAGCGAGGTGAGATCAAGAAGGGCGAGAAGACTGTTGTCATCATCCGATACGAAGGACCAAAGGGTGGCCCCGGAATGCCCGAGATGTTGAAGCCTTCGTCGGCCATCATGGGCGCCGGTCTCGGCAATGACGTAGCACTACTAACTGACGGCCGCTTCTCGGGTGGTAGCCACGGTTTCCTGATCGGACACATTGTGCCTGAGGCAGCCGAGGGTGGTCCTATTGGTCTTGTTAGGGACGGTGACATCATCACTGTCGACGCTGAAAAGCGCGTTATCGATTGCAACGTGAGTGAAGCAGAGATGGAGAAGCGAAAGCGGGAGTGGACGCCGCCCCCACCGAGGTACGCGCATGGTACCCTCACAAAGTATGCGAGATTGGTCAGTGACGCGAGCCACGGATGCGTGACGACGCATCCTATTGAATGAATTTCCTTCGACAAATTAAGATCGCGGAAGTGAAAAGTGAGAAAAGGCACGGTGCGGAGTCGGGGCAGAAAAGAAACGCAATGATACCAGACGAAACGAAGCAAACGTCTACACACTGGGTGTATATGTCAAAAATGATAGGAGATCAATCATCTCCTATGTGTAAATATTTATGTCGCCCCGCTGAGGCTAGTATGAACTCGGACGATTAAAAAGGGAGGCGCAAATTTCGTTGCTTGATCTTGGAACTTGGATAAGTACAATTAGATGGTTCTATTCATACCTGCACCACGTGAAATAAAAGAAGTATTCTCACGAGACCTGCAGTCGAAACTTAAAATTGCCCTGTTCATGTATACACCCGCACTTGAAGTCATAGCATAACTTGAGATCCATTTTCTTCGTCTGCTAACATTTGCGGCCCCTTATCATACTTTTCAGCTGAGGCCTAATTCATAACATCGGATTGGTTTTTCTTTCATCCCCTGAACCAGTTGTTCAGACCACCATGCCATGATTTAAGATAATCCAACCTGCCTGAGCAATGCTATACGACGCCGAACCTTAATCATGCCCGCCCACAAGCGAACGGACCTAAAAAAAAAAAAAAAAACATCCCAACAAGCCATGACTTTTCATGTACACCAAAAACAAAAAAAAAAACGAGAGCAAAGAAACTTTCAATGTGCTCAATCTCAAATGATCACTTTGATTTTCCTTTCGTCCAAGCTTGCACAAAAGCGGCCTTGTCGCGAAGTGTGAGCCCTACGCGCTTGTTCCTCGCTAGTCTAGCGAGTGAATCGGCGACGTGGTCCAGAAGCTGTTGTTCTTCAGGGGTGACGTCCTCTCCGCCGTCGGCTCCCTCCCCCACTGTCTCGCTCATGTCAGGCTCGTAGGATGTACCATTAGTCAGGAGCGTTGAGTTGGAGACTCCCTCGGCGAGACGCACTCGGATATAGTGAGTCGGTCGGCTGAGGAGGTTCCACAAGAACGAGGACCATGCACCTGGGAGAGGAGTCGTGATGTCGGGGGCTGTGTAGCGCAGACTGACGGGAAAAATGTTGGTGTTGGCGGGAGTGGCTAGTAGCGATGGAGAGAAAGGGAGGATCCCCTTGCCGTTTGTGGTCGTCATCTCGGGGAACACGGCGATGACGCGGTGCGGGTTCTGCTCGACGAGGGCGCGGAGATCGGTCAACGCGGTTTGCGGGATCTCGGTGGTTGGGGGCGCAAGCGCGAGCGCCATGGCCCGGAATAGAGATACGCGCTGCACCTTGCGGGTGCCGGGGTACGAGACGACAAAGATGGGGTCGAAGATGGTGGCTAGATAGACGGCGTCGAGGGGGCTCGTGAACTGGGCTGCGATGACGGCGTGCTCGCGGGGGAAGCGGGACGGTGGTTGTTGGGAGAGCGACCCGCGCTTCACGCCGTCGAGCTGGAGGTCGACCCACCAGATGCCGGGGATGGCGAGGATAGTCCATAGCAGCAGTTTGCGCAAGAGGGCGGGCATGGGGAGGTGATCCAGCACAAGGAAATAGGCGGCGCAATAGGCCACGAATATGGGAAGCCGGAAGACAAAGATCCACGTGCCGACGATGTTGGACATGAGCGACGTAGGCGTCGTCGCCGGGAGAAACGGCGATATGCCCGAGCCTGGAGGTGATCGTCAGCTTCTGAATAGTAGAAGTTGGGCGTTTCGGATTAAAGTGCCTACCCCTGTCTCGAAATTGGCTATATTTCTCCATGATCTCTGGGTACACTAATAATGATGATAGATGTTGTTTGTGGTTATACCACGCCTCGATCTGAGGAGTAGAGGAGAGACTGAGTGGGATGGCGATGGTGGGAGAAACATCAATCCAAAGACTTAAAGTTAACAGAGAATTGGGAGCTACCGGTATCTCCAATATCTATGTAATGCGGAGAAATCTAAGGCGAACAGGTAAGCGGGACTTGTCCGCGGTACCAGCTCAACTCATCAAGATGGTGGGCACCCGGCAGCTATTTCATCATTTACAGTACATGCACGCCTAAGACAGAAAAGTGCAGTGCAGATTGGCATGTGAAGACAGACAACCCTCAAAGTTCTGCTCGAAGCTTGGGCCACGCCAAAGTACGGGTAGTACTGCAAGGGTCCAATCCCCAAGGCTTCTTAGTGGCCGAGCTTGAGCTCCACTTCTGCGCGTAGTGACTATTCCCGTTTAGGGCGTTGCCCGATCAACAGCGCCAAGATTCTTAGGGTAAGCAAAGACAGTGAGTGTATTGAGACCCATCGACGTCAACAGCCCACCGGCGAATCGCGGCACTGTATCCAGCGGCTTACAGCGCTAGATCACCACCTAGAAGGGGTTCCTGTCTGCTATCCAGATCAAGGCTCAACTATGCCATCTTGTTCACTTCCATAAAATACTTACTTGACTTACCTACATCTCTCCGTCCTTCGTATCCAAGATTGAGACCTGCTAGGTCGCATTCATCTTCTCTTCACATCCAAAGCTCCGGCTCCCATATCGGGTGCCAGTCCCTCCAATATTTTGTCATCTCTAACCCCGTCGCTTTGTTATCCCGCGTCACTATAGGAGCATGGAGGAGAACATGGTATGCCGCTCACTCGCTTCACGAGCGCATGACAAAATGCTAACTCTCTGCTTGGCAGCCTCGCCCTTCCGCCATGAAGCAACCGTCAAGGATTCCCGCCTTCTCCTCATCCCTTCACGGCAGCGGTCTTCACGAGATATCGGACTCGCAGAACAATGCACGCGCTCAATACACAGCTACAGGACATGTCGGTGGGCAGAAGCGCAGTGCCCCAGCGCCAGGTGCGGGCTATTCATTCCTCTTATCTGGAAAAAGAACCCGAGCTCACGGCGGCAATGTAGTATCCGGCCCAGAGCCTAAGCGGAAACCACTGCCAGCGGGTTCCCAATACGGGAGCAAGTCGGCCAGTACAGCGATGGGCAATACGAAGACTATTAAACCGTCGTCTCTGATAGATTTGGTAAGTGGCACAATCCTCGGGCAAACCATCCCGTTGTCTAGGATAGCCCGACGGGCGACCGCGCGTATCGCGTCTTGATGCGGTATCCAAATGTTGCGAGACGACGATACTTTCCAATGTTACCCAAGATGTGCCGAATATGCGCGTAATAAGACAAGCATACGGGCTGCATGCTTCATTTCTCCTGTCCACATCTAGTTGATATACTAACCTCACATAGCACCGGCCTCCCACCTCCAATGCAGCTGGCTTTAGACAGCTTTCCAATAGTAGCTATACATCCAACAGCAGTTATGGTAGCAGCGTCGGCTATGGTGCACGACCACCGTCCCGATCACATACGAGGACGCGGTCGGCCACTAGAACAGTTCGACCAGCAACTTCGATGGGTACAAGGGAAGACGGACGAGGCAGCAATGGTACAGTGCCCCAACAACCAGAGCCCTTTACAGTTGCAAGCCCAAGTACTTCCAAGAAGCCTGGAAAGAAGTACGGCCCGAGTTTACGGAAACACAAATCCGCACAAGTGTTGCTGAGCTCAAAGTCGAGCTGTTTACCCGGCGAGAGAGACCGAGAGGCGTCTTTAGTGAGAAAGTTCGACCACATGACACTTAACACGAGTAATCAACAGCAGCTAGAGGATCAAGCGAATCCCAAACTCGATGCGAGTAGTGCGTCGTATAATATGCCTCCACCGATGACGCCACGGAAAGGGGAGAAACGTTCATCAAATGTTCCAAGATACACCAACGAAGCGCCTCGACATAGTCAAGTGGCTCCGGAGACCCCTAGACAGCTGTGTGACAGTATTCAGCATGCGCTCAAATCTCTGACCCCTGCATGCGCACCGTCCCCTTCGCCAACAAAAGGATCATTTTTGACTAAAAGTTCTAACGTGAGAAATTTTCTAGTCGGCGAAGTCAACGATATCGACGAGAGAGTGGCCAAAATGGGCAGCGAAGTCGAGAGATTGAGGGACTTTATGGAGTCTACAGAGAAGATCAGTACCAGTGTGAAGGAGGAGCTCGAATCGTCGAAAAGAAGAGGTGGGCACTACATCCACGGCCAAAGTAACGCTTCTGGACTAGTTGCACTGACATCGCATAGTGAACGCACTTGAAGATGAGAAGATTGAGCTTCAAGCCGAAAGGGCGCGTCTTAAAGATCAGCTTCAAGATGCTGAACGCCAAGCCCGCAGGCTACAGTACGATATAGAAGAGCAACAGAGCAAATACGAGCGGCAGCAAAAGATTTTGGAAGAGGACCGCCAGAGGGAGATTGAACGTCTAACAGAGGAATTCAAGAGAGAGTTAGGAAAGAACGAAAAGCTGCAACAGGAAATTGAAAATCGATGTGGAGCTGAAGCCGAAGCTCGACTGGAGAGTCTATCTCAAGACAACAAAGAATTACGGAGTACCCTCGAGAGACAGAAACGCGACCATGAGCATGAAGTGAGACTGTTACATGAGGCTATGCAACGACGGGATAGCGATGTGAGGAGAATCGAAGATGAGTTACGGAAAGCAAACAGCGAACGATTTGATCTCCAGACTCACATCAGAGGCAACAACGAAACCATTGAGCGACTCAGAAAGAGAGCCGAAGACGCCGAGGAGCGACTCTCCAAAGACAAAGGGCATCTAGGCGGACAAATTAGTCTGCTGAGCTCAACTCTAGATCTGAAGTCGGAACGTATTCAGACACTAGAGGAACACGCCAAGAAGCTTCAGGCTGAGTGCGAAGTAGAGGTTCAAAACATAAAGTTGGCGGCTGAGAAGAAGATAGCCGAGGAGACAGCTTTGTTGAGGGAAAGGTTGGTTAAGGAAGAGGACAAACGTCACAAGCTGTTTGAACAAGTTCAAGAGCTTAAAGGCAATATTCGAGTCATGTGTCGTATCAAACCACCTTCGAACCCTGCCACAGACGCCTTAATACCGTTTCAGCCGCAATGGAACGAAATAGATGAAGAGAGGATTGATGGCCTCTCCATCCCCTCCTTCAGAGAAGACCTGACAAACCCCGGCAAAATGGTGCTAGCCAAGCAACGAGATTTCAACTTCGAGCGAGTTTTTGACGAGAAATGCAGCAACACTGACGTATTTGACGAGATTAGTCAGCTCGTCCAATCTGTCATGGATGGAAAGAAAGTGTGCATCTTTTGTTATGGCCAGACGGGCTCAGGTAAAACCTTCACTATGAGCAAACGACAAGGAGATGGAGATGACGGTGTTATTCCGAGGACCCAGGGTATGATCTTCAGTGAGATGGAGAGGTTGAAGACGCTGGGTTGGGAATACACGGTTGAAGGCAGCTACCTGGAAGTCTACCAGGATAAACTCTACGACCTGCTTGCGTCACGGCATTCCAAACCCGAGCCACTGACCGTCGATCCTATTGGAGACGAACTCAAGATCAAGGGACATGATTTCACGCTCCTCAACGACGCGCGAGATCTCGACGAGATGATCAAGGTGGCAGACAACAACCGGCACGTCGCAGCCACGGTCAAGAACGACCGGTCATCGCGTTCCCACTCGATTCTTGTCCTCAAGATCCACGGCGAGAAGAAGGATGAGAACGGCAATGTTATCAAGACGCGAAAGGGCACATTAAACTTGATTGACTTGGCCGGCTCGGAGAAACCCGACAAGAACGGCCCGGATCAGGTCTACAAGGAAGGTGTCGAGATCAACAGCTCACTCAGTTATCTGCGAACCGTGCTGTCCAATCTGGGTCAAGGCAAAACCGAGGGTGTCGATTTCCGATCTTACACACTTACACAACTGCTGCGTCCGTCCCTCGGGAAGGGCTGCAGGACTCTCATGTTTGTCATGGTCAGTCCCTTGAAGGAAAACGAGAACGAGACCATCCGCAGTCTGGAGTTTGCGCGAGATGTAAGTGACTCGACTATGACAACCCCCTATCAAAATAATGTACATCGGAAAACTGACAATCAGCACAGGCTCAAAAAGTGAAAATGGGCGGCAATGGGGCTGCCAGGTCCAAGAAATAAAGACATGGTAGTCCAGTCTAAGAAGAAGCAAAATAGTATTTCTTACGCATGTATATACCTTGTCGATATGGTTTGGACGCCTGGGGTTCTATTTTTTTCGAACGCGGAGTATGGAGTTCTTTAGCAGGCGATTGAAATGAAATGCCCGTGTTGGTTGTCTGTTGGTTTAGAAATAAACGCGTACGCCTGCTGTTGCTTGTTTGTTTGTTTGTTTCATTCATGATCGAGTCGAGCAGATCAGCATTCGTGGTATTAGGATAAGCAGGCAATGGGCATCTGGCGTACGAGGGCAGGCTGAGTTTCTCCTTGCGGATATTCCGGTAACCAGTTTCAATCCAGTTGCAAAATACCTAGGTAGGCTTTATGGCAGAATGGAACGTATTTGAATCTTGTTTACTCTTGTTTTCTTCTATTTGATGAGATATCGGATTGCAACAAAGCACGAGATAGGTGTCCTGATGAGGCTTGACCAACGGGTATCACGATTATACGTGACGTTTCGGTTGGCAGTCCGACCCCTGAGTGTCATTTTTGTTTTGTCTACTCTGCACACTATCGTCCAAATCTTAAAAGTCCAGCCATTTTGCCCTGTTCCTCGCTTGATTATGTGAATGTCTCTTCCAAGATCCATCCCCCCGCCCAACAGCGTCGCAAACTACTCAAGCAAGCCATCCGGCCCGTAGTTCAGTGCCATCATGCCCGTTCCTCACAGGTTGGAGACGAAAAGAGCAATGTCCTCACAGTCTCGCAATGCTTTCTCACACCTGTTTACAATTTATACACCAAACCCTCGCTAGGCAAGACCTCACCCCGCGCAAGCCGGTCCCAGCCCTTGATCACATCGCCCATGCCCTCGCCCCAGGCCATACGCAAGCCCTTGATGCCGTCCCTGCGGAATCTCTCCCACGACCGCCCCTCCTCAGCCCAGTACGTCTCCTCGCCCACGCGCGCCATCGCACGCCGTCGCATATCCCCCGCATTGGCCCTCACAGCTTTATACGGCGGCGTCTTAGCCGAACCAGCAAGCACAGCGCCCACAGCGCTTGGATGTAAGATTCCAGACCCGACGCCCACGAACAGCAGATCCGGGTACGGTCCCGCAAGCGCCGCAGCCCAGCGCGTCGCAACGCCCTCGCGGCCGCCAAAGTCGAAGATGACAATCCTCTTCCCGGCGTCGTCCTCGGATCCCGCGGTACTCGCCGGGTCGGCGCTCGTGAGGGCCACGGCATCGTAGATCTCCGTTCCCTGCACGAAGGCGCGCGACGACTCGCTCGAAACACCCACGATGCGGCGCGGACGCCCTTTCCCGCTCTCGCGCGCACGCAGCAGCGCCGCGAAGATGGCGGCGGCTTTTGAACCCGGTGCGAATATTAGGACGGTGGCGTCGGCTAGATTACCATCGGCCGCGGTCCAAACATTCGCATCATCGGGACCGATACCTGGCGCCACGACGCGGGCCGTCTCGGGGCTAAAGACGAACTGCTCCAGCATGAAGGCCGTGGCATGCATGACGCGCAGCGAGGCATCGTGCGCAACTCCGTCCGAGCGTGCGGCGATCTCGGCCCTGATGCCGCTCGATGGGGCAGAGATGAAGTACCGATTGTAGATGGGCAGGACGTGCGCCCTGTGCGCGCTCGTGACGAAGAGCTGGTCTGGCTCCGTTGGATGGAGCTCGACCTGCAGGTCCTGCGGCAGCGTGCCGAGGGGCACGTAACCCCAGAGGAAAGTCCCTGGGGTAAGTGAGGGCACCGTCGAGGCGAGGACCTCGGCGTATCCCCAGGCGCTGATGCGACCGTATTTGGCGCTGTCGTTGTAGGGCGCCGGCGTGCTTGGCGGTAGTGGGTGCACGTCCCACCAGTTCAGGAGGTTGCCGAGGGCTGCGTAGGTGAAGTTGTTTACCGTTAGGCTTAGGACAGTTGTGCGTAGGCGGAGGGATGAAGGGGGTAGGGGAGGGTAGGGGAGGGCATTGGGGAGTTCGACTAGGGTTTGTTGGAAGTAGTTCTTCTTGTCCAGGATTTGGACCGTAGGGATCTCGTCTGCCATGATGATGACCCTGGTGGTGGTGATGTTGTGGTGATGTTGTGGTGATGATGGATGTGAGATTGATGAATATCTTCTAAGCAAGTAGGTAAGCAGGAGGGGGTTTGGTAAGTTGGTGGGAGTCCGCTCGAATGAGTATCACCTTGGTTAATTGAAGATAATGTGGAGTTTTGTGCTGCCTGAACCACCGCGTTGATGTTTCACTTTCTTGCCTTTATGTCGCTGCCGATCGTCGTCTTCTTATATACTTTATTCACGTCAGCACTTGCATACCTACCTACTTAGCTAAGAGGCACCTAGTCACAGATGGAAGTATAAATAAGTACACTCGGACATGCGTTCGAAGCGATCATCTAAGAAGCGGCGCAGTGGTTAGCCCGAACTGCCGCCCACCGTCTCCGCAATCCTTCGCATTCGGATATTCCTGGATGCTGTCTGGAGCAAGATTCTCCCGAAGGCAGGTTGAGTGAGAATCAAGACCTTTGAGCCCGTCCCGATGTGATGCTGGACATAGATGCCGCTCTGGTAACTACCTAGTCTAATACCGGTCACACTGATTCCTCATCCATACCTACTTACCGAGCGTTACGCAACGTGGCATGAGTAATGAAGCTTGTCTTGGTCTTGGATAATAGTGAACCAAAAAAATGCAAAGCTAATTTCTATCACAAAACGCTGTCTAAAAGATTGTATGGGAATGAAAAACTCTCCATCATCCTGAGAGAGACTCCCTCCTATACCCGGCAGGAAAAGGAACTGACGGTCTGGCATCTGGTGTGGAACCTGAATTGAAAACCGAACTCATCGTGTCCCGATGCCGAGAAAGTTCCGGAAGCACAACATTGAATTCTCAAGAGAATTCTCAAGAGAGAAAAGTGCACCGACCCCATCACAACCTCATCCCAATGTCCATCTCTCAACTCCCAGTCGCCACCGACGTCGCCTCAGGGAACGCCACAAGCCGAGTAGGCACAGGCGCGTCCACCTCCACACCGGGGCCAAGCTCTCCCAGCTGTGACAAGTTCGTAGCGAGGGTTCCGTTAGGCCAAGGGTCTACGACATTGGCGGCGACGATGGTCTGCGCGAGGAACAGCGTGGCCGTCGGCACCCATTTGATGTAGTCCCAGTGCACGGGATACAATGGGAGGAGCGTACCGATGCATATAATGTCGCCGTTATTGCAGATTATCAATGTCTGGTTTGTCGGGTATCCCTTGACGCGGCCGCCGTCCTGCAACGTCTGCGTGTCGCCAAAGGTCACGAGGCCTGCGATCCGAGCCCGTATTTCAGGTGCCAGCCCTTCAACTGCGCGGTGGACTATTGCTGCGCCTTGGCTGTGATGAGTGCGTGTTAGTATATACGCTACCCTTTCAGAGATATTCGGATGGTATATCTCGAATAGAGGGGCTTTTATCCTTCGACGTCTTGTGCACTTAGGTTTCCGAGCTGAAAAGGGGGAAGACGATGATCTTCAGCCTTACCTGTAACCCGATACCACGATCTTGGAATGTGGACAAGCTGCTGCCGCGCTTATGATGGCTTCCACTGAACGCCGATGTCAGTTGAGGGTCTCATACGGTGTATTTGGTACGAAGAACATAAGTCGTTAGATGCAGCTTACTGTCGTATATTCCCCAAGGCGGCGCCCCTCCAGGATAATAGTTTCCATCCACAGAGCCGTAATAATCGACACCCTGCGTCGCAACATTCGTCACGCCGAAAACCGTCTTGAGTCCATCAGACAGGGTTGGGCCTATGGTCGTTCCCTACACACCCATAATCTCCGTCAGCCAGTCCCCTTTGCTTTGCATTTTCTATTCGCATATCGCAATCTTCCCCTACCAGGGGAAGATTTTTCTACATGACCTATACATACCAAATTTCCGGGCTCAAATGTCGCCTTAGCAAAGACAAAGATAATGGGCCGGCACCCGTACTGTTGCAGCTCCGAAGACCACCAGTAAACCGACCAGGTCTGGCGGGCGTGTAGTGACGATGGGACCGAGATAACCGGGTTACCGAGGCAGAGGAGGAGAAGCGGCAAGATGAGAGACTTCATCTTGGCACCTCGGACTCTGGGGATCCTTCCTTCCTTGGTTGACGGCAGACGGGGGTCAGAGATGTCAGATACCTGAAAAGGGGAAATGCAGAGACGGGGATGAACTAGGAGGGTAGTTCAAGACGATATGAATATGAACGTCTTGGCCTACGTCGTCAGGATGTCTTATGCGTCCTCGGCTTCTCAACTACGAATACTGTGATTCTTGGTTTCTTTTAACCTCAGGCAGTGCAAATACCAGACTCCAGAGATTAAGAAAGCCCGGGGTCAGATCATGAGGGACCACGTAAGATCGTCACGAGTTCCTGGAAAGTATCCGACGGGTTGACGAAAGCTATCTTCGCAAATGGAGGAGTTTGGTTTGGGATCGCATCTATCCAGAAAGCAGGAAACGATCGTCATCGTGCAGCTTTGTGCAATATTCTTCTCTGCCTGTATATATATTAAGACTCGGATTTCGGATGGGCAGACGCGATCGATGCCCAGGTCGCGTGTTTTCTTTCTTTCCCCTTTTCGGCCACGGTACCAGCACTGCATCTCAAACCTGCCAACCATTAATGCGTTTAGCATTAATCAATTATGTGGGCGCCAGCTATCCATTTCGCCCAATGCCACATGCTCGCTATCCGGCTATAAAGGCTGCATATGGCGTATAACCTGTTTACTTACACTCGTTGTTTCCCTTCACTCTCTCTATCTAGGTTGGCTGGAAAAACACACACGCTATCCAGCATCGAAATGACGACGAGAATTCTTATCTCGCTAATCCTCAATACGGTATCCTTCATGAGGCTGTGGGATATGCTACGAGTCACATGTCTTCTCCCCCATTACTTAACCCCTTGCCTGTTGTGGCTGCATGAACGTATCTCTGGATAAATAGGTTGCCTCCTACATCCTTATAATTCAAGGGGTTTAATAATCTCCGTACACCACCATGGCCATCGGCATATCGCTGGAATGGCTTTCACTTCACCCCTCGCCTCTTCTAGCCGCTGTTCTGTTCTGGTGCAACGTCTCGTCTTCGTACGATGTCGCTACTCGGACCTCAGGCCCTTTACGGCCGTTACAGCTGGCTTAGTGAGACATCTACCTAGGTATATACCCCAGCTCACGTATGCATTCTTTGTTGCCGCTTACTTAACATTGTTTTCGGCACAAGGTAAGTTAGGTATCTCTGCTATCTCAATTGGCATGCCTGTACCGACCGGTTCGATAGGAAGACCAACTTGAGCCTTGGGAATCATCGGCCGCCCCGGTGCGTTAGAAGCAAAAAGTGCGAAGACTTAACAATTTTAGCTAGAACAACAATACTACACCAGCTTCACGTTCGCGTGTGAGAATTGGATATATAATTAGATTGTGTTACTATCTAATGCTATCTCGGTCCCTCATACAAGCCATCACTCCCCTGGTGTTGATCGTTTAAGCTTGTACCAACCATTCCCAACTTGAACATATCCTCTTTCACTTCGTAGTTCCCATCTCTCTACCGGCTTGTCCACACATTGGATCAGATCAAAAACTCCCCCTCTTTTGCAGAAGGTATGCCATCATGAAAACTCCCACACCATGCCAAAAAAAAAAAAAAAAAAAGAGACCCATGGGACCTCAAGACACTTTCATAATACAGGAATGCAGGCCCCTTTCCATAACACCATATTCCATAAGCGCCAGATGTAGATGGAAGGGAGTCCAAAGCCAATGGTGAGAAACAAACAAAAGAAAGAATATTCATTTGCAAAGGCGTCGGCTGCTCCGAACAGGGCGTGGTATGCAAGCGAATGTAGTACCTTCGGCCTTAGCTGGGCAGCCCGCATTCGTATAATCGACGAGGTTTTATCTGAATGCTTCGATGCTGTGATGTAAACTAAAGACAAAATAGTGTATATACAGGAAAGGTACGAGAAAAGCAGCAAAATGTAAGAAATACAACCCAAATCCTTGGAGACGTCCATCCGGAGATGGAATGTCACGCTATTGTATCCGGCCTAGTTGTCAAGGGACAAAAAAACATGAGTGATCGAGTATAGCAGCGACGTCCCTTGGTTATGGTAGATTGCTGAAATCTAATTCGGGTTGCATTTGTCGCAGTGACATTGAATTTATTGGTATATTTTCCGAATTGGCCCGTTGTAATGCGTGAAAGTCACCTACTGTCCTCGGAATTTGGGTGGACTGATGCTGATGCTGATGCTGGTGTTGGTGTTGGTGTTGGTGTTGGTGTTGGTGCTGTTGTACTACGAAACTATTCGTTCGTTGAGGAGAAGGCCGATGCATCATGTTGTTCATCATGTTGTGGGTTGGATGACTGAAAGATTGATTCGGCACTTGGCCCACATTAACGTAATTGGTAGCCTGATTCAGGCTGTTGGGAAGGTTGTTATGCATCTCGACCGACATTTGGTTGTTCAAATGATGATTCTGATTCACATTTTGTGATATCATACCATGGAGCGCGTGTTGATGATGCGATTGCTGTGTATTTATTGTTCCTGTATGGCCAAGCGAAGATTGCTGTGGCTGGCCCATGGGACTCATCAGGATCTCTGGCATCGAGTTGTAATCGTTACCGGGAGCATATTCCCCGTTCGGTGACATAACAGCTGGAGAGCTGCCTATGGGGAAAGGGGATTTTAAGTCAGATCCACCATTTGAGCTGCTCGACTCCACAGCTGGTATATCATGCAAATGTGGTACAGCATTTGGTGTGTAAGGCTCAGTTTTGAAGTCTGTCAGCATTGGTGGTTGGGCCATTCCAGCATTGCCAAATCCGTCAAATATGTCAATGTTAGGAAGGCAAGCATTCTCTGGGGCACGCTGGAGCATGGGATTGGCTAGACGAGGCAGGACGTCATGAACTTTATCTAAAAGGAGTGGAAGGAAGTGATGATCGCCGTTACGAAGGGTCGCCAATATCTGGAGTAGAGAATTTAGATGTTCGCGAGGTCCCATAGTGAAAGGGTCGCTAGTAGCGGGCTGCATAGCAAGCACGTCGATGAGCGCACAGGCGATGTCTAGTAGTTTGGCAACTAACGGCACGCCTAATAGCTCAGTACTCTGGGTTTGGAATTGAGATGTCATGGACATCAACTCGCGTGACATATCGACTTGGTAGTGTAATTGTTCTTGACCATTCTGGGGGATGCAGCCATGCTGCATGTTCAGCTGCCAGACAGCGGGCTTCAGCCACTGCTGAATTAATCGCTGATCGATCTCTTGTCCATTCATTAACGAGCCATTGGTCTCGGAGAATTGCTTTCTTAATATGCCGAGATAAGACGAGGAGCATTCGCCTCGAGTCTTGTTCCATAGTGTGATAAACGTATCGTCGAATGGACGGAAGAGGCTAACCAATAATAGGTAGCCGTTCAACTGGTGGGCCAACGGGTCAGATGGATCGTCGCTTATAGAAGGAAGATTGATTGACGCCTGTAAGGTCAGAGGTCGACCGCGTTGTAAAGCATATGCCCTTCACGAGTGTCAGCTTTTGAAACTAGTATCACGGCGGGCTCGAGGAAAATACCTTTCGGTCACAAACAACAGCCAATACAGGCGACGTCGACGGGAAGATTCGATATTATCGAACTGTACGTAAGACTCTTCCTTCGTCATTCCACACATATGGGCCAGTGTTGTAGCCTCACGGAGATAAAACCATGCCTTTTCGTGCATTTCGAGGGCGTAGTGCGAACAGAATAGGAAATAACTCGTACACAGGGTGTTCAACGTAGGAGCTTCCAGATAATCCATCCCTCTGCGCACCCGGATGACCTCTTCCATCAATAGTGTTCCTGAAACGATATGGGCGCCGGGCATTGATTCGAGCATCGGGTCTCCTGTAGGAAGGCTCATGCCCGGTTGAAACATCATGTAGGCACAGATTGCTGTAACGAGGCAATATGTGTCGGGACTTTCGATGAACATGCATTGCTGCTCGAGACGCTGACGGTTGATAATAGGCATGATCGAGTACATGTTGGCGAAAAAAAACTCGATGGATTCTTTGATCAGTTCGGGAGCCAGAAGACCGGGGGTGGGCGCAAAGGCAGGCGAAATGCACTGTGGGCTGCCCAAGCCATTTAATCGGCTTTGGACTTTGGCAGAAAGACTCGTCTGTCGCTGTGTCTCGCGCAATTCACTGATCACCTTTGCTCTTGAGCCCTTGGGGCCCTTCTTCTGGGGTATGGCATTGTATGTGCAGGTTAACTGGGCAGAGGAACAGTTACGGCACGGATTGATGCCATCGCACTTGACCTTGCGACGGTGGCAGGCGTCGCAGGCCCTCTTCACAGCGGCCGACATATGTAGGATCGAGTCTCTCGAAGTCGTTCCACGAGATGGGTGAGGTAGTTGCCAACCGTGGGGATGTGTCGGGCGAAGAAGTGGTCAATAAGGTTTCCAAGACAGATCACGTATCGATAGCCAGACTAGCCAGGGCTGAGAAATAGGCGAAGAGGTGCGAGCGGTGAATGCTCAGTCGAGTCGGCTGGGTAGCGTGTGTTCTTAATCGGCCCGTCAGTGAGGGAAATGCGGAGGGACGCTGCTGGTCATTGGAAACGTGGGGAATGGCGACCGGGGGAATGCAATGCAGACGATGCGACCAGGGCTGCCTAGGATTCGAGAACGTTTCGAGAGTGAGCAAGGAGCGAACTGTTGATAAAGGCCAACGAGAATAGAGCTGAATCTCAGATAGTGAGCGAATGGCTCTCAGATCTCGGCAGCAGCAGCAACAACAACAACAACAACACCCAGGGCGGCGACGACGGGAGGCAGGAGACAGTGGAAGCAGGTTGCAGGATAAATGGAAGAGACGGAACAAGATTAGAAAAGGTACGGTAAAAAGATGGGGAAAGGTGAAGAAGGGAGGGAAGGTCCACTTCTTCTTTTTGGGGACTCGGGAGTCTGTGTGGAAGGAAGAGTGGAAGAGTGGAAAAGTGGGACGAGAGGAAGGACATGCAATAGGTAAGTAAACATGGATGGAAATGAAGGGGCTTGAAGGCACTGCCAACCAGGCGCGCTGTAGTAGCCTGCCAGTACCTAGACTAGTGGCTCTAGCGGTGCTGGGCTGCCTGAGGGGCGCTAAGTAGAGGTACGTCGACACCTACAAGCCATCGCCGAGCACGCAGCAGTTCACCACCAGCCCTTCAGTAGCGATACTCGACACTAGCACGAGCGCGACGATTCCACACGCACTGTATTCAAGGTACCCCGATATCCTGCTCAGATACTTGTGAAGGAATTGGACAAGCTAGCCAAAGACAGCTAGTCAAGCGACATGGTCAAGTCAGAAACTGCCCTGGCTACTGCCCTGGCAAATAGAATCAACGCCTTGCGACAAGCGATGAATAATAATAATGATACTAGCAGCGCCAGACTCACCCGCAACTCTTACGCTACCCACCCCAAGGACACCTACTACGTACATAACACAACACACACAGTCGACAGCTGGCGAGGTATGCACACATGCCAGCCAAGAATCGAGAGCAAGCATGTGGCTAAACAGCCTGTGACTCTCTGGTCTCTGCCGAGAGACCTGGGCTCTGCCAGGTGGTGATAGTGCTCTATAGTCTGATGGAAGAAAGAAAAAAGGTCTCGTGTTGCCAGTCCGCGTAGGTACTCGCACGAACACCCTACCTCGCCTACTACTGTACACGCTACATGCACACGGAACAGAATCATATCACTGTGGTATGGTGTACATAGACACGTTGACATTCGCCGCAACTGTCCAATTTCAGCTAGATGCAGTTGTACGAAAGCCGTCCAGGTGAAAGAGTCTGAGGCTGGCAGAATCAGGTTCTTGTAATGTTATCCAGCAGCTTTCCCCTGGCCAAGGGCCAATCAATGGGGTGGCTATTCAGCTCGGCATTTACTTTTACGCCACCACCTGCAGTTTCTCGATTTTCTTTCGGGTTAAGAGCTACGTATTCGAATATTCAATTTCGCTTCACTGGCAAGCATGCCAAAGCCTGGTCGCCTGCTGCCGTGTGTTTATGTTAGACCAAGTACTACTCAGATGCGAGAGGGGGAAGACAAATGCCGTCAGCCTCGAATGCCTCGACTGGGAGAAGGACCGTTGCGAGCTCCCGTGGGTGACGACGGCAGCGGATGCACACGGCGGCACCAGATTAACATGAAGTTTTACGAAACAATATTGCTGCCAGTATGCATATGCCTTGCCTCTTCCCGTTCGTCACTCACGGTGACTCGTCTCGCGTGCTCATGCTCTACTGCACAATACAGAACCTAGATGAGACAGAGCAGCAGCAACAACTACAACTGCAGCGTTTTAAGCTAGGCCAGCCCTTAGTCAGCTTGGACGAAGGACCTAACCAAGACCTTGTTTCTGGTCTATCTGTTGCAATACCTACTTGTATGTACACTACACTGGCTGCATATCATCATGCTGCTGCCACCACCAATGGTGGAGAAGCCTGTCAGCCACACAAGAGCGCGATCAATACACTCGGTTGGTTCTAGTGTACAATACGGTAGTATACACAGCACATTCAGGACTCTGGCTTAAACATTACACATGCAGGACTTGATCCTTCTGCCGGTACCACTACCGCACCCCAGACCAGAGACTAGCACGCCTATGGTAATGTCAAGGGGTTCACAGACACCAAACGAACAAACCTACCGTACCTAGTGTACAGTAGCACGGTAGCTCACGGTGCCCCTTGACGTCTTCGCCCCGTGGCTGTGGCCTAGGACAGCAGCAGGGTAGACAACTCTCCATGTCTCGCACCTCAGACTATTTATTCGCACTTGTTCGTTGTCCTAACCTCTTGCACCCCTTAAACGGGATGCACGCAGTGCCCGAGGATGCCGAATGTTCTTATCACGAATTGTGTCTGAACTGCCTCATCGGCCAAAGATTGGTTTAGGTACAGTAGTTTGCATTTACCAGCTGGTCAAGTGCTCCAGTGGGTATGGACTATGACGATCTCTAGACCCGCAATTCTCATTGGCGTTCTTTACGCACTCGTCCCTGTTGAGTTAGGAGTGTTACAATATTCCAATCCTATCGGAACAGCGACTCAAAACGGATGGGGGTGGAGAGGCTTGTTCAGCGTTACGTCCTCACCTTGAGATTGTCCTGCCGTAGGTACTCGACTGATCGTGTACCATACGTACATCAATTATACATGGGATAACGGACATCTCGAATGCGGTATATTGAGAGGGCATATCATGTAAATAAACAATCTACCTGGACCACAAGATCCCAGTTGTTCTAGGTATTCTGCGCCTGCGCTACATACAAGGTATATAAAGATATACTGTATTATTGTGCCTACTCTCGAGCTCTGTATTTACTTACTGAAGCTTACCGCGCCTAAAGAGGCTGATCAGTGTCGATCATAGCAACTCTCGCCTCATCGGCCCAAATTGCCTGGTCAATGCAACAGAATTACTTCGCGCTAACGGCCGTTGCGACTCTATTTTTATATCCAAGTTGAAAGTCACTCAACGTGGCTCTCAAGAGAGGTTCCCGTTTCACTCTTCGAACTGATGAAGGGTAGAAAAAATGAATTAGATACTATTATCACACCAACTCTCCGCAATGGAATAAGGGCCTATTCAGGACAATACACTACAGTCTATCGATAATAACAAACAATATGAAGTAGCAAGACTTTGCCTGACTAGCAGCTAATATTGGATTGAAACAACCCAGTTCAGTGGTGCGGTACCCATCTGACAGCTTAGGTAGTGTAGATATATGTAAGTACAGTAAGTACAGTGTGTTATAACCAGCAAATGTCGCACGTAGAACTGCACACTGTGCATAAGTACCTGGGAAATACGTATGCCTACCTGTCCACTCTACTACTGTATTGGCGGGCTTCCCGTCTGACTACATGTATTTTTCCATGAAAAAGTGGCTGTTGTCATTGCTGACCCAACCAGTGAGTGATCCACGATATGACCATACTGTAGACAGTACCTACTGAGTAGTGTTGGTCGTGCAAGTCACAGGCTGCATATTCATACTACGGTATATAGTTGCTGAATTAGGCATTGCTCCCGTCTAGAGGACTGCCATCGTCTCATCCAATGCGCAATAAGACATGTACCGGAGATAAACAGTCAATGCGTATAAAATTAGTAAGTGGATAGTACCAAAGCAATGGGATTCCGACATTTACAATAACGGCAACAGAAATATTGAACTCGAACTCGACATACGGTGCAGCTGCTTGCCCAGACTATTCCCAAAATCCGGAAAATGTCTTGACGAGGACGGAGAGAAGGAGAAAGAAGCGATGGCGGCGTGACTAGGAGCGAGCAATAGCGTACACAGCAAGCCACAAGGTACAAGCTAGCTATGAGGTCTGCTATGAGTACAAGTACCGGCACCTGTTCCCTTGGGCGTTGTTTATTTGGCCTTGTCGCACCTGGGTCTCACTTCCACACCATGAACAACGAATGGCTTCGGCTCATACCAATGGTGTATACATATTGTCTACTTCAGCGCCAATGTAGTTAAAGTTTTGTCAGAGAGTCCGACGACCTGCTCGTCATTCACTCATCAGCTGACGACCATGCTGTCATCCTGGTTCTCGATGTCCCTCTCATAGGCACACTCACCACTTGGCCTGGTATGACAGACAATGCCTCCCAAGTCGTGCTATCGTCACGAGCAAACATGGAGCCGAGGTAAGGGGTGACGAGTGGAAAGGGACCAAAGGGGGTGATTTGTACGGCGGCCAAGTGACAAATCTTTGCGACGGCGGGGTGCAACTGAAGAGTGCACTGCACACCCGGTACCGGTACCGGCCGATATCCTGTATTCCGATTCTTTCCTTGACTCTGTTGCCAAGAAAAGACAGCTGTACAAGGAGTCTATCCATATAAGACGCAAACAAACACAGCGAACCCGTAAGTCTATCGCTTGTATATTCAGATAACTCCTATGGCGAAGTATAGGTACAGCCTCCAAATAGGTACGTGAAATGGAGAACGAACGAACGGGTGATAGAGGGATGGGATGGGATGGGTGAGCGAACGGGTGAATGGGACCGACCATTCGACCTGGTGGAGTGGAACACTTCCCCATGCCATCACAGACGGGCACTACTGGTCGTTCGGTACCAGGCCACACCATCACAGAAAACCCCAGCTTTTTTCCAACTGGCCCCTACACTCTCCCCACAAAACGCAACCTGACTTGCATGCGCTAGGCTGTTCGTGATGGCCTCGCACCTGGCCAATGTCTCATCGGTCCGACTGCTCCAGGTTTCGCTTCGACTCCCGTCGTTGGTCTAACCTGTTGGCGGCTCGGTATAATTCGTTGTCCTGGTAAAGCCTGCTGCACAAAGGCGGGTTCGCAGCGGCGTCGAGCGTCAAACACGGCATAGTACGGTACCTTGCCTAACAGGAGCAACAACTCGCCGAGATACTAGCCATCAATCATGCCGTTCCGGAATTACAGTACGTGTTTCTCCACGCGATAGCAGAAGTGGTGATGTAAGATCATATCCTATGTTTGTCGTTTGGCAGACAAGAGCCAGGGTTCAACGATGCGACTCTGTTATCCTAGACTTCAGTTGACTGTTCTAGACAGGGAGCAAATTAGCTATCAAATTACTCTTGGATTCAATGGGCAGCCAGCACGCACAGTCGTCCCCCACGAGAAAAGAAACCTTTTTGAAACTCACCTATCTAGATAGAGATTGTATGGAAATATGGAGGCACTAATAAATACACTCCATGTAGTGGAAATACATTCTTGAGACACGTTTCGTTCATACCAAGCCACCCCCAAGATGCCAGAAACCAAACAAGTTTAAAACAGTGTCTAAGCTTTGGAGGATCCAGTCCCAGCTTGGCCACTGGTTCCTGGCCTCGAACTGCCCATGGGCACTTCTGATTCACACACATACAGGTACGAACGCGCCGGATTTCTCACATCTCTGTTGGCGGGATTGTACGATCATGGCGAAGGCATAGGAGCCAGATAGCTTGGACACTGGCCTGGATAGGGGGGATTTGCCCAAGCTCCAGCTTGCCCCTTACTAGTGTACAGTACAAACACTATATCGACGGCGATGCTTTAAGACACATCGAGAATCTCAGTGGGACTAGACCTTCCTACTCTACACAAGTTATCGCTCTTGGGTCATAGCTGAATTAGCCCAGGTAATACACTGTAATTTTACATCTAATCCACACTCGGGGGACTCGGCCATCGTAAACGCTCTTTCTCAAGACGAGAGGGATGTGTAGATCACTTCATTATAGATCAAAGCCTAGTCTCGGTGTAGAAATGAAAGCTGTGTCCGAAGCTGTCAAGCAAGGTGGCAAATGCCAGATAGGAGTACGCCATCTATAGAGCTAGTTGCATGTTCATTGTCAGTTATTGTGCTGTCTTACAAGACTCCTTATACCGATCTTGCCACACACACCAGCTAGACGATAATCAGAACAATCTGGACCTAATCAAGAATCACAGAAGCAATAGGCGGCCGAGCTTCTTTATCCAAACCTTTCGTAGATTGCGATTCTCAAGTTACATCATCCTAATTAGAAATCATGCAGATCTATGGCTTCTCGCTTGTTCATCATAGGCAACGCGGGAATGAGCCCTATAATTATATTCGTAGGTCAATTCCCAATATTAGCTAACGATGAAAATGCCTTATAAAACACCGATCTTCTATGGTTACTGCAACAATTGCGTTGCTGTAAAAACTAAAATTGAGACATCTCTTACAAGCCCCAAACTTGTTGTATTCCAGGCTCATACGAAGCTTCACAGTACCCATAGTATATGAGAACATACATAGTGTCACCCATAAACCGAGTCTTTTGCTAACTTACAAGCGGTTCTGCTGGAAGAGCCAGGTATTTATTATATAGCCTCTCGTTACAAAAGCGTACCTAATACGATACCACACAGCTAGGGATGGTGGAGCTACCCTACCTAGTGCGTTGGAAGACGAGACAGACGGCGCCGTGCTAGAGCTATCCCCTGAACCATCTGCTGTTGTCGTCAATGCAAAAGTATTGGAACTCTGACTGTTACCGGTAGGGCCGGATGATCATGAGACTTCTGAAGTAGGCTCGAGATCCGATGTTGACTCTGACTCTGGCTTCGAAGTCGGATTCGGAGTTGAATTTATTTCGTCACTTGTAGGCCAGGGGCCTGGAAGACCACCCATACCGTCCGAGAAATCTGCAGAACAGAAAGGCAATGTCAGTTTATCGTCAAGATGTCTTTAAACATATTCTCAGGCCAGCGCTTCGCCGAGACACGTAGCGAAAACGTTGTGCTTACTAGAAAAGAGTTAACATACGGACTTTTATGATGCCTCGCAGCGATTCTATCTTTTACCAAGATTCACAATTCTCGTACCAAGTATGTGTGCTCTAGAAAAGCGTATATGAAAACTGTTGGGGAGTCGCGAACATTGTGCCGTGTCATAGTCCCACGAGAGAGTTTCTATCTGGCGCTTGTCCCAGGCCATGTCATTAGACCATGTCTGGACGGGGATCTCTTTGTCCGAGAGTTGTGAGATCGAGATGGCAGCGAATCCGGGCAGCCGATGGATGAATAACGAGTAATTGATGCCGTTATGTATTGTGTTTGTCATCTGTCGAGGTCACTCCCAGTAGGACCTAGCTCGAAAATCGTATTGGCTATATCGTAAGCCATTGTGTCAGTTTCCTTGCTCTCTTATATACGGATACGGAATCAGGGCTACTCACGTAGGGCAGCATTGAAAACTCTAGGCAGTAGCGTCAAGTGTATATCTTCATAAGACCACTAAGAAATCAAGATTATTTATTATTATTGTGAAGCCAGCCTAATATCGCTCTGCAATTTATATTGAAGGGAATACCTGACCCTAACCAGTAATAGATTATGAATATTGGTTCGTGGATAACATACGGTGTAGTACCCCGGATACGTAGTATTTCTCGCAGCCGTGTGAGCCACCGGGCAGCCAGAGTAATAGCTTACGGTACTATCGACCGTGACCTTCGGCGCCTCAGAAGAATCAGTCGGCTGCGGCATGTGGCAAGAGGGATCAGACCAAGCCGGGGCGCCGAAATCATATATCGTGAGGTTAGCCAATCCGGATACTCAAAACAATGGGAAAGCTCGACATAACAGCTTGTCGTCACGATCCAGCTGTTAGCCGGATTATTGCATTCAGGAGGCGGCGCAAATTAGATTGTTAGCGGAGAAGTAATGCTCGCGGTTAGTGTGGTGGCTGCTGGGGCGAAGCTAGTTGTAGCCATTTCTCATGGCACTCTCTAGCTGCTACTTTAAGGCGATGAATAGATACGTTTTCTAGCGATAATTTGCTAAGACATTATGAGAACTATATATGTTACAGTAAATCGTGCTACATTATATCTTGCCAGCTTGTTTACGATCTTCTCTTTGTTGTGTGTTATACAGTGTAGCTAAGCTGACCCCCCGGCTTACGGCCCCCCCCATCACGGACCACCCAAATTGACGCGTTTTCCCCTAGCTACCTTTTTTTTTGTCTATATAATATCTTAACAACTATTTAATTTTAAAAAGTTTTTTTATTTTCAATTTATTTGTTTTTAATTGTTTTATTTAACGATGCTTTTAATTGATTAGGAAAAACGCGCGCTTGCTGCGATTTGCAATACTAAACTTAAAATGTTTTAGCGGGCCGCCGCTAAAAAATGGGCTATATTTTGCAGTTATTTATGCCGCCGTATTAAAGGTATTCCGACTTAAAAAAAAGCATATTAATTATTTTAAACTTTATTTTTTAATTTTAAAAAGCAATTAATTTATTAAGCAATTAAGCAAGCTAAATTAAATTTTATATTTTTTATCGCTATTTTTAAACAAATAATTAAACAGTTTTTTTAAGCTATAAATAATTTTTATATATTAAGCAAGTAATAATATAATTATTTTTTAGCTTAAAATAAAAAAAATTAAGTTTATTAAAATTAAAATAATTAATTATAAATATATTAATAATATAATAATTATTAATATTAATATTTTTTTAATTGTTTTAACGTTTTTAAAATTTAAAATATTTTATTAATATATTTTTTTAATATTAACAAAATAAAAATTGCTTAAAGCGCTAAAAAAAGTTATTAAATTATTTTTAAAGCTTTTATACGTTAAGCTTTAAAATATAACATTAAAAAAATAAATAAATAATTTATATTAAATATATTAATGCTTTTAATAATATTTTTTTGCTATTAATTATTTTAAAAAATATTTATATTTAATAATAATAATATTTTAATAAAAATTAAAGCTTATTTAAAAATTAACGCTTTAATTATTTAATTAATAAATTATTATAAATTAATAAATAAATCGGCTAAATTATGTTAAATTTTTAATGGTAGTGTAATTTTGTTGCTATATTATTTCTGGCTTTTTTTGTTTTATTTTAAAGCATTTTTTCTAGTTATAGCTTTTTTAAGTGTGGGTATATATGCCACACTAATTTAGCTATATTTTATATGCCACTTTGCTTAAATAATATAATGATTTTATTACTTAAGTTTTATAAGCTTTTTTTAAATTACTTATAAAAACTATTAAATTTAATATATTTTTTTAAGTAAAATTATTTTAATAAATTAATTTAAATATAATATAGTTATTTTTAAGGCGTTTTATATACGCGTGTATAAATAACGTATAAATATTGTTATAATGCGTTAAAAATAATAGCGATTTATATACGTATATATATAAAGCGCATAAATAATATTTATAGCTTATTGCTATATAACTTAATAAATATATTTTATAACAATAAATATAAATTTATATAAATATATATAAAAAGCTTGTTTATTTACGGCTTTTTAATTTTAATAATATTGTTTTTATAAATATTTAAAATTTTGCTTAAATATGCGCGCTTTCGCAAAATACGCGGAAAAAAATCAATGCTAACTTATTAATAATTAAAATTATATAAATAATTATTTTTAATATAATAATTTTATAGTTTAAAGCTTTTTATACTTAGTTATAAAAATTGCTAATTTAAAATAACATATTTAAATTATATATATTGTTACTATTATTATATTATATGTGTTTTTTTTATAAATATTGCTTATAAAAATTTATAGTATAATATTAACACGTTTGCTAATTTATTTAATTTGTTTTTTAGTAATAAAAATATTTTAGCTTATTTGCTATTACGTTTGCGCTTGCGCTTAATTGTAATAAAATTTTTTAGCCGCTTTTTGTTTGCTTATATTTTAGCTGCTTATATTTTTGCCGCTTTTATTACGTTTTTATATAAAGTGCGCTTTAGTGCTGCTGCTATTAATGCTATATTTTTGCTAAATAGTTTTTTGCTAAATTTGCTTAATATTTTTATTATTGTTTTTAAGCAGGTAATTATTATATTGCTTGTTTTGCTACTGGGGCTTTTGCTGCATGCTGCTATTGCTGCTGCTATTTTTGCTGCCGCTTTTTTTTTAGCTTTTGTTTTAGCAAATAGTTTACGTGCTTGCTTTTGCTGCCGCGGCTAATTAGCTTTTTTAAAAATTTAACAAAAAATATTTTGTTTGCGCTATATGCAAAATGCTTTTTAAAGTTATTTTACCGGCAAATATTTTAAAATTATAAAAAATAAAAACTATTATTAATAATATATTTTAAAACATTTTTATAAGCTTTTATAAATTTATTTATTTATTATAATTATATTATATATTAATTAGCTTGTTAAAAGTAATATTTATATATTTTATTAAATTATCTAGAAATTTAAGTTACAGTTATTTTTACAGGTGGGATAAAAGGTTTTATATATAGTTAATAGCTTTGTAAACTGTTATATCACCGCTTTTTACTTTTAACACTTTTTCTCGATTTTAATGTTTGTTAACTAATTTTTAATAAGTACTAAGTTAACTACTAAGCTATTTACTGATTTATTTATTAAATAACTTTTTTTAAAATAATTTTTTTTTTTAAAATAAACATTTTAAATAATTAATGGTTAAAAATAATTAATAGTTGTTAAGTTTTTAAAAATATTAGCAGTAATTTATAAGTCGTATGCATTAAGTTTTTAAAAATATTAAAACAGCTTAAAGTTTTTTAAGTTAAAACGCTAAAATTTATAAAAACCGGTACAAATTATATAATATTTAAAACTTTTTTTTTTTTTTTTTTTTACTATTTTTACTATAAATAGCTTTTTTTAATAACTAACGCCTTTGCTAAAGCTTAAGTTGTAAGCACTTTTTAACCCGCGGATTTTAAGGCTTAAAAAAAAGTAAATTATTTATTTTAAACCAGATTTTAATTCGTTTTATAAAATAGCATACGCATTTTTTTTGGCCACTTTACCGTTAGTTTGCATTATATTAAATAGTTAAGCTTAATAAATTTGTTTTAAAATGATTATAAACTAACTTTTAAAACTTTTGCAAAATTTTTTTTATTTATATGCTTTTTTTTAGCTAGCTATAAGGGTTACAGTTTTATATTATTACGTGCTTTTTTTTAACCTTTTTTTTTTATAACCGCAATATTAAATATATGCTAAATTTTTTTGTTAACCTTTTATTTAGCCCGTAAGCCCGCTATAGATATAGCGCAAATAGCTATAGCGATTAATTTGTCTGGCTTAAATACTAGCTAAAATTTTTCTAAAGTAGCTTTTGCCGCTATATTGCTATGCTATTTATTTCCGCAACGCTTAAAATAGCGTTATTTTTAAAAAGCTTTAACAAAAAATATAGTGCAAAAGTAAATATATGTTTTATTTTTGGTAAAAGTAGCTAATTTAAAATAACTTTAAATAGGTAAAAATTTGCTGTTGTTATATTGTTAAAAATATTTTTTAAAGGTTAAGCCTATAGTGTTTAAATATATAAATATTCGAAAAACTTAATTTAAATTATTTGCAATAATTTATTGCTTAGTTTGTTAAAATATAGTTTTAAAGTGCTTTTTATATGTTTTAAAAATATTTTTCGCTGTGTTAATATGCGAATTATTTGTTTTAAAGCTTATTTTATTAGCTTAATTTTTATAGTTGATTTAAATATAGTTTTAAGTTATAAAAACAATTTTTAAATTAACAAAAATTCTTAAATATTTTTAGCGATAAAGCTATTATAGCTTATTATTTTAGTAAAAAAATTTTTTGCATTAACTTTAAATATTAACTTATTAATTTAGCTTTGCCAAGCTTTTTTAGCGTACTAGCGTTTATTATATAAAAGTGTTATTAGCGGTATAGTATAAAAAAGTTGCTATTTTAAGCTTAATGCTGCTTTAAATTTCTTAAAAGCAGGTTTAAATAATGCTTTAGTTAGGCTATTTGCTATTTAATCTAAAGTAAATATATATTTAAAAATACTTTTTTTAGCGGCGACTTGTTTTTAATACTATTTATTTTAAATTAATATATGTTTGCTTTTTTTATGCGGTAATAAATTGTATAAAGCAAAAATAGCTTTTTAGTTGTTGCCGTAAATAATAATTAATATTTTATTAAAATTAGCGTTTAATTTAACAAATAATTTTTATATCTAAATTGCTTTTTTAGTAGCTTAAGTTTAGCTTTTAAATTTAGCTTTAAAAAAAATAGTAAAACTATTAGTTGCTTTTTTAAATTTTAGCTAATAACACCGCTGCTTAAATTAAAAATATATTTTAAAATAAATCGTTAAATTTTTTTACAAACTTTTTAATTTAAATTAATAAAGCTTTAAAGCTTAATGTTTTTTTTTTATAAACTAGTTTAAAGTTAATAGTAATATTAAAATACTTAAAGATTTGCTTTATTGCTTTAATATAAAAAACATTAAATTTAACTATATATTTGCTGCATTTAAAAATAGCAAATATTATATTAAAGCAAATCTTTAGCATTGCATATATTAAAAAACTTATAGCACGTTAATATTATTTTTAATTTTTAGTGTTAAATATAAAATTGTTATTAAATGTTTTAATTTTAGTAAACAGCGGAACGTAAATAAGCTTTAGCCGTAAATAAAAAAGCTTATTTAAATTTTAAAAGCTAAACTTTATAAGAATTTTTTTTAGGTAAACTTTTTATAACAATTTTAAAGTACAAATATTTCGATTTTGTTTAATAGCTATTTTAAAATAATATTTAGCAAAACCAAAGTTATTTATCTAAAATTTTTTGCTTAATACGTTTTTAATTTTTATTATTTTAAATATTTTAAGTTTAATAATTAATAAGTTATTAACGTAAACGGTAATATAGTAGTTTTTTTTAGCAAATATTCCAGTGTTTAAATCAAAATTTTTAAAGTTTAGTGTTTTTAAAAACGTAGCTAACGTTTCGTACCACACGCGAGGTGTTTGCTTAAAGCCGTATAGCGCTTTTTGTAGCTTGCAAACTTTTAACGGGTTTTATACAAATTTTAGTAGTTATTTAACGTATATATTTTTAAAACCTTTTTATATAAAAAAGCAGTTTTTATATTTATTTAATAAATTTTAAAATTTAAAATAGCAACAATTGCAAACAAAATTTTATAGCTTATTAATTTAACAACTAATGCAAAAGTTTTGTTATAGTTAATATTGTTACATTGTTTAAATTTGTTAACTATTTATTTTGCTTTATATTTAACAATTTTGCTTAATTTGTTTTTTTTAAGCTTGTAAACCCATTTTTTAAACAGCATTTTTGCACTAAGCGGCATAAATATTATTTTCCAAGTTATATTGTTTACCAGAAAATTGTACTCGCTGTTTATTGCTTTTAACCACTTGTTTTAGTGCAAGCTTCGTTTAACAGCTTTGTAGCTAATTAGTTTAGTGATTTTAATCGCACCAATAGCTTTTAGTGCAGCGGCAACAAAGTGAAAAGCAATTAATTAATAACTATAATTGGTAAAACATATTTTATCGTATTTTAAGCGTAAAATAAAGCCTGTATAGCCGTTTAAAACTTATATAAATAATTTAATATTATTACTGTTAACTTTACTATTGCTGCTATTATTGTTGCTATTAACTATAACGCTAAAAGGTTTTTTTAATATTTTCGTAAAAAAATTACTGCTTGTTTTATAATTTTTAATATTGTTAAATAATATATTCCGATAGTTTAAATCGTTAGCATTATTTAGTTTTAAAAAATCGCTGTTATTAAGCGTTTTAGTAGTTAAATTTTTTATTAAGCTATTTGGTGTAGCGTATAGCGTATCGTTTAGCGTAGTAAGTGGTATGGTGCTTGGTGTAATATTTAAAAATCTTGGGTTGGGTTTTTTTTGTTTTTAAATAAGCTTGTCGTTTTTTTTTTGGCATTAAGAAAAGCTTAGCATTCGATTTTTCGGAGTTTTTAGGAGGTTTTTTTACAATTTTGTTTTTTAAGCTTTATCAAGCCTGTTTTTTATTATTAATTATTTATATAAATTTTAAATTATTAAATAAAACGTGAGATATTTTTTAAAAAAAAGTCACGTTATTAGCATTTATAACTTTTTTGCTTTTTAAAAAAATTATATAATTGTAAAAGCTTTAGTTTTAATATTTAAGCATTTTATAAAGTAATATTTGTTTTATAAACACTGATTTTTTTTTATTTGGCTTGAGATATTTTTTATTTGTTTTTATTGCTATTATATAATTGTAAGCCGGTTTTTGCCTATACTATTTTTTATATGGTAACATTTTAAGTTAACCGTTAAATTAGCGTATTATGGTGTAGCAAGCTATTTAAGCTATTATTAGCTAATATTTTTAAGGTATTTTATTGTTTATAGCTTATGCTATTATAAATTTTATAATAATTTTATATATATTAATTGCTTTTTTATAAATGCTATTTTGTTAATATTGTTTTATAGCAGTAAACAATATTTAAATTTTTTAATTTTAACATAAATATTTAAGTTTTTTGCTGGTATTTTTTCTAGCTTTATTTAAAGTAAGTATGTAGCATTTGCGTTCGGGGCGTTCGTAATGTTCGAAAAAAATTTTAAATGCTTTAAAAATTTTTTTTTTTAATTTTAGTAAAAAAACCTAGGTTATTTTGGTGTAATTACAGCGTACGACAGCAATATATAATAATTTTTCGTAGCTTTTCAGGGTATTTTTTGGCATGCGTGCTAAGTTAACGTGTAGCAATTTTAATAAGTAAGTTTTTCGGCGAAAAAAGCTTAAATAAAGAGTTTTTTTTATTTTTGTTCGAACGTAGTGCTTATAAATATACGCTAGCTTTTAAGGCTTAATATATTTTAAATTTACTAGTTTTTTAATCGAAAATTTGCTAATATAGCTAAAACGTTTATGCTATAAAGCTAGTTTAAAGTTAAAAAAAAAATAAGCGGCAAAAGCAGCCGTAATAGCTTTAATATTTAAAGTAAGTTAATTTACTATATACAAGCTATTATATTAAATATTTTTTAAAAATATATAATTATTTTTTAAAGTATATGTTTTGTCGTGTTAAAAAAAAAGTTTAGCACTTATTTTTACAAAATATAATATAAAAATTAGGTTAGTACCGATTGTAAAACTATATATTACATTTTTTAGCGTTGTTTTTTTTTTGGCCGTTAATTATACTAGTAAACATATAATTACCGCGTTAAATTGGTTATATTACTGCTTTTTTAATTTTAACAGTTGTAAAGCAAGGTGCAGTATATAAATTAATGAAGCCGTTAAAGTTTAAAAACATAAAAACATTAGCACCGCTATTAATTACAAAAGCTTTTTTAAGGGTTTTAACTAGATTAATTGCTCGGTTTTTGTTAATAATTGCTAGTAATATTTTTATTAAATTTTTTAAGCGGCTGCTTTTAAATATGTTGCTAAAAAGTTTTTTTGCCGCTTTAGTGCTAATATTTTTAAATGCTTTATTTTATAATAATTTTAGCGATTTTTAAAAAAAACTTTTAAATATAAAAAACAGTAAACTAGGCTTTGTAAAGGGAGCAAGGTTAATAAAAGCAAAAAAATCAATTAAAATTAAATAAGCTATAAAAATAATGTATATTTTATTTTAAGAAACTAGTTTTAGTATAGCTGCTAATAAAGTGGCATAATTAACTTTTTTTTTTTTTTTTTTTTTGCAGCCGAATTAATTACATTTTTAAGCTTTTTAAGCTTTTTTTTATAAAATTTTAATTGTTATTAACGCATATATTTGTTTTATTTTAGCGGTTTTAATTTAAGGTGTGTTATATAGCAAAATAAAAAATAAAGTTTTCTGCAATTTAAACAGGCTTTTTATTTATTGTTATAAAAATTAGTAAAGTTTGATAAAAAAAAATAAAAATTAGCTTTTGTAGCTAAAAAGGCAGTTTGTGCAGCTTGTTTTTTTTAGCTTTATTTAAAGCATATAGCTGCATTAATAGCATTTTTTAGGGTAACCGCTTGCTAAATAACTATTTTAGCGGCATTAATAATTGAAATTTTAAAAATATTAATTTTTTAAGTGGTTAAAAAAATATTAAATTTAGGTTTAAAGCTATTAATAAATTTTTAAATTATATATAAATGTAGCCAGGCAAATTTTACGTAAAATTTTGTTATATTTGCTTGCAATTGTTAAAGTATAGCAGCAAACTAAGCAATGCTGCCGGCAAATTTAAGTGTTGTTTTTTTTATTGTTAATAGTAGTTAATAAATTGGGCTTTTTTTTAGGCTTGTAAATTAAATGCAGTTTGGTTTAAATTAAAGCTAGTGTATTTAAAAGGTTTGCTGCCGTTAGTTGCACCTGCTAATATGCATTTTATAAAAGTTTGCTGCAAACTGTAGCGTAAGCTATATTTTGCTTTTTAAACCATTTATTTTTTTTCGCAAAAAAAATTTCGTTTTTTTTTTTTTTTTTTTTAGTGTTAAGGCTGCTTTTTAAAGCTTGCTTAAAAATATTTAAGCAAATTTGTTTACGCTAAGCTTTTTTTGCATATTTTTGCTTTATTTAAGCTATTGCTTTAAGCTGTTAAAAAGAGAAACTTTTTTAAATTTTTTTACGCTACTAAACGATATTTTGGTTTGCTGTAGGTGCTAAAGGTGCTGCTGTGGCAAATGCTGTAGCGGTAAATTTAGCGATTGTAAAAGCAGTAATAACAGTTGTTGTAGCAAAAGCGCTAGTAATATAATTTAGCAGTTTAAATAATAGCGTAAAAAAAAGCTTAAAGCTTTTGCGAAAACTTTTTAATAGCGTTAGTGTTTATAAAAATTTTATAAAATATTTAAGTATTATAAAATTAAATAATTTTAGTAAAAACTGGTATAAATAATAAGGTAAAATAACTAATAATTTAAAGGAAAAGTTTTCAGTTAAATTTTTGTTAAAAACAAAAACTTTTATATAAACTTTTTTATATTAAACTAGTAAGCTAGTGGGCTTTAGTTAGCAAAATAAATAGTTTATATTAAACTTACCCCTTTAAATAACTGTGTTAAATGCTAAAGCACAAAAAAAAACTTGTTGTTTTTAATATACTAATTAATTGTTTTAACTAGTATATATATAAATTAATTAATTTTTTTTAACTATTTTGCGAGGTTTATTTTGTTTTTTTTTTTATAAAAACCTTAATTATTTTTAAAATAATAGCGTTTTTAAACAAGGTATTATTTTTAGCTTTAATATTTAGCCTATTTTTTAGCGCTGCTAATATTTTTTAACTAATTTTATAAAGTTTTACATTTGCTATTTTAATTGCTACTAGTTGTTTTTATGCTTGTAACTTTTTTATTTAACTAAATATTAAAATTTTGTTTTAGTGCGGTTTAAGCGGTATTTAAAAATAATTTTAATTTTGAAATTCTTTTTTTTTTTTAAAGTTTAATTGGTTATCGAAAATAAAACCGGGTAAAAGTATAAAGCGGTAAAAAAAATCTTTATTTTGTTTACCGAAAAATAAATAAGCAATAAAAATAACAGAATAAATATTAAACGTTTTAAATAAATCGAGTTTATAAGCTAATCGCTCGATTTGTTTTTTAATTTTTTAAGGTTTAGCATATTGTTGCAAAAATCTTTTAAAAGGTTGTTCGAGCAAATAATATTTTTTATATAATTTTAAATATATTTTGTTATTTACGTTAAATTTTATTAAAATATGCTTTTGATCGTAATATTGTTTAGCGCAAGCTGCGGCAAAATTTATAGCTAATTTAGCGTTTTTGCGTAAATGTTTTTTAAAAAATCAAAAGTTTTTGTATTTAATAATGTCGACTTTTGTTAAAATATCGTTAAAGCCGGGTAAACGAAAACTAAAAAATTGTTTGTGCGCTAATAATTTAATTAAGTTTAAATATACGCTGTTTAAGTTTTATTGCAGTAAAAATAGCACGTTTATTTAGTTTAGTTTAAAATGCTTAAAAATATAATAGCATAAAGCAATTTTAACGGTTTAATTTTTGCGTTTAAATAAACCGTTTTTTTATAAGTAATAAGCAGTTATTATAAGTAGTTTTACGCCAAAAGTTTTTTATAATTTTTTTTAAAAATCGGACGTAAACTTGCGATTTTGATTTAAAATAATGCTTATTAAAACTTTTTAATTAAAAAATAATAGCTGCTTAGCTAAAACGGTGGCCTAATTTTTTGCAGTATATTTTATATTGCCTGGGATTAATAATAACTGCTTAAAAATTGCGCAAATAACTGTAATAAATGCGTTATAATAGTTATATTTTTTTAATTGCTATAAGGTATTAACTAAAAAAACCTTAGGTAAATTAAAAATAAAGTTTATAGCAATAATTTTTATTAGTTTTGCGTTTTATAATTAAATAAGTTAATAATTATTATATAGTTTTTTGCAGCTTGTGGTGTACGTTTTGCAACTGTTGTAATATTTAAAATAAGCGATAATTTTGCGTGTTTTAAAGTAAATAAAATAAAGTTTTAAGTTTTGCATTATATGTTTTTTACTAAAGTAATGCTTGTTGTTATATACTGTAGCAAACAATTTACTAATTTATGTGTTTAATATATATAGTTTATATTTGTTTAAACGATTAATGTTATAAATAAAGCTTTTTACGATTGCAAAAAAATAGCTAGGCCAAAAAAAATTGTTAACGTTTTTATTGTCGTTACATAATGTTTGCAGTATTTTATTATATTTAAAATTTTTGTTATAGTTAGCTATAAATTTAGTTTAAACAGCCTCGTTTATTACTGCTTTAATTATTACTGGTAAAATTTTTTTTATTAACTAAATGTTGTCGAAAACTAAAATTTTATCAAATCGCTTGATTTATTTGTTTTTGTTTTTTTTATTTTTAATGGTTTTAAAGCAATTAAATGCGTTTGGTATAAAGTTAAAACGTTTTAAAAAATAATACACTTGTAGTCCGTACTGCAACAAATAAATAAAAGCATTAATAAAGCGCTTATTAATTTTGTTTATTAATTTTATATTTAAGTTTGTTTAATTTAAAATATTTTTGGTAGCTAAATAATTAATAAGTATAACTATTAAATTATATAATGCTTTTATTGTAGTTTAAAGTTTTTTGCAAGCTTAAATAACGCAAGCAACTTTTAATTTTAAAAAGCTATAATATATTTTTGCTTAAAAAAAATAGCAACTAAAAAACATAACAAAAAGTATTTTTATGCTAGGTATAATTTTACCCGGCTTTTATTTATATTTATCGCGTAAATAAAAAAGCATAATGCTAAAGCCTCGCTTTAAAAATTTGTTTATTTGTATAAATAATATTTTATATAAGTCGTAATAAAAAATAGTGTTATAGTTACATATAAGTTTTTACACTGCTTTAAATAACTCTAGCTTTTTTTTTGTAGGCATAAAACGCGTATTTTATATATAAGCTTGTTGTTTACCTGGGTTATTATTTATAACGCAACTAGCTTTGCATTTTTTGTTAAAAAAAACTGGTTTTTTTTGTTATAAAAAGTTTGCGCACTGCGTATAATATAAAAAAAAAGTGCGAAAAAAATTGCTGCTATTAAAGTATTGTTTAAATGCGCTTAATTAATCGAAAAACTTTAAATCCTAAAAAGCATAGTAAAAACTGGTATAGGTAGTAAAGTAAAATAACTAATAATTTAAAGGAGAAATCCTCAACAAGTTTTTGCTAGAGATAAAGACCCTTATGTAAACTTCTCTATACTAAACTAGTGAGCTAATAAACTTTAGTTAGCAAGGTGAGAGGCCCATGTTAGACCTACCCCCTTAGGTGACTGTGTTAAAGCAGCAAGTTTTTTTTTAGTAGTAAACATACTAAGCGCGTTTACTTAAAACCTAAGCAGTTAAACAAAAAAGTAACCCAAAAAAAACTTTTTTTAAAAAAAAAAATTTTTTTATTGCAAAACAAAATAAAAATAATGCGTAAATAGTTAATATAATTTTTTTTAGTGTTAAAAAAAATAATAATATTATTAATAAAAATTTTGCAAAAGTTTTTATATAGCTTAGTTTTTTTGTTTATAAAGTGCTAAGCATAAGCAAATAAATTGCAAAATTTTATTAGTGCTACTGTAAACTTTTCAAGCTTTTAAAAGCTAACAACTATAAAGCGGTCTTAGTAATTACGATGTATTTTTAACTAAAAAAAGAATTTTATAGCGTTTACGCAAATAATATATATTTTTTTTTAAATTGCGCTAATAATTTTTGATTAAAGCAAAAATAGGTAATTATTTAGCACTGCTACTTTGTTTAATAAGCAAAAATCTAAAACTAGTTAAATTTTAAGTATTTTTTTAACCTATTTTTTTGCTACAAAAATTAAGTAAACAAAAAGGGTTAATTTGTCGACTTATTTTATTTGTCTTTGTTTATATAACTTATTATATACTATGTTTAATATTTTTTTGTTTTAGTAACTTAATAAATAAGCGCGATTTTTAACTTTATAATTTTGCTAATTATCGATTAAAAATACTTTTATTTGTTTTTTTTTAAAAATATTAATAATGTTTTGATTTTTTTAAATTTTAGGTATATTGTTAATAATTTAGGTGATTTTATTTAAAATTTTGCTTTTTTTAGTATAAACCGATTGGCTACCTGGTAAAACAATTTTGCTAAGTTTTGCTGGTTTTTTAATTTTAAAAATATTATAAACTTTAGGTATTTTTAGTTTAATGTTTTTTAGCTTTTGTAATTTAAAAAAGTTAAAGCTTTTTGTTTTAATATTTTAATAAATTAAATCGGTAAGCGGAGTGCTTTTAAATGTGTTTTTATGTTTTTTTAGTTAATTTATTACATTTTTAATAGTTGTTTTGTGAAATATGTTAAAATTGTTTAGTATATTAATAATGCCGGCAATATTGTTTGTAAAAAGTTTGTTTGCCTTTTTATTAATTATTGCTTTAATTATAAAGGTTATTATAACGTTTTAATTAACTGCAAACGAATATAATATTTTAAAATTATCTGGTATATATATACTTTGTGTTGTAACATAATCGTTTAAAGTAGCTAAGGCTATATTTAATGTTTTAGCTGCTTTTGCGCTTTTAATAGCGTTTAGTGCTATAAATGTTTTTGTTACTAGTACTGCTTTTAAATATAATTTTTATAATGTCGCTTTAATGCATTTATTGTTATTTTGCTTTTATATTTTTTCGATTTTTGTGCTTTTTAATATATTTTTTGCTTTTAATAATAAGTTAATTATTATTATTTAGTGCAAAATCGTAAATTTAACGATAGCAGCTACGCTGTTTTTTTAACTTGGTTTAAAATTAAAGTTTCGGTTAAATAATAATAGTTTATAAATATAAGGTGTTATTATAGTTTTGCCTAGCTTAAACGTAATGTTATACTATAGCATTATTTTACGAGTGCACGGATATATATAAAAATATATATTAAATTTTTAGCGAAAACTTTTTGCGTTAGCAAAAATAACATTGCGCTGCTTAAAGTTAATAATTATTTTACGAGGGTTAAAAAAGCTTGTTTTTTTAAAAAAAGGTATACTATAGTTTTTTAAGTGCATTTAGGTTAACTTAATAATTTTTATTAAAATGAAATTACTGCGCTTGTTAGCTTTAAGGTAATATAGTTTTATTGTGGCGTATTACGTATATTAAATATATTTTTTGCCGATGTTTTTTATTTTGCTTTTGCGGTATTTAATAATATGCTTAACGTGCTTTAAAAAATTAAAAATAACTAGGTTTTGTTTGCATTCGGTATTATAACAAATTTTAATATTTATATTATTAAAATTTCTTTATGCAATAATTTAGAAAAATAAATGTTTATTGCTTAACTGTTAATTTATTGCTTTGTTAAGTTTATATAAACGCAGTAGCGCTTTTTAAACCGTAAATGTTAAAACGCTTTTAATATTAGCGCTGCTGGGGTTTTTTTTTGTTGCTAAAAAAATATAACCGTTTGTTTAGCAATTTAGCAAATATTTAAACAGTTTATTTTTAAAGCTATATATTGTGTAACAATTTTTGCATTTATATTATAACTTATTAATTAAAAAAAATATTTCCGATTTGTTTTAAAGGCTAAAATTAGCAGTAGCATATATAACGCTTTTTTTTTTTAAGTTAAACGTTTTATTGCAAAATTAACAAGTTATATTATAATTAATAATTATATATTTTTTGTTAAAGCTAAAGTTTAAGTTAAAGTTTAAGTGGTGCGATTGTTTGCTATTATTGTTACTAAAAGTATTATTTATTTTTTTTGCTGCATTAGCTTAATTTTAAGCGCGATTGCGATCGCGCTAATGTTTTTTGTATTTGTTTGTATGTTATTTTTTGCTTTTTTTACGCTTTTTTTTTTAATTTTTATCGAGGCTAGTTTTTATTTTTGCTTGACTTGTCGCGGTTTTTTTTTTGTTGCGTTTGTTGCGCCATTTGTTTTTTTTGTTTTTTAAATATTTAAAGTTATAGTAAAAGTTTAATTAGCTTAAATATTTTTAATATGCTGCGGTTAACAGCAATAGCTTTGCTTTAGTTATTTAAATTATATAGTTAACTAGTTTTTGGCTTAACTTTAAAGCTAAAAAATACTGCTTAATATTTAGGTTTATTATATTTTAAACTTATGTTATAACGCTATGCTAATTGCTGTTATTTTAGTTTAAAATTTTTATTGCTTTTGCGTATCGGAGTTTTTTTTATATAAATATAATTATAGCCGCTTTATTCCGGCTTATATTATTAAGCTTTAAATTTTGTTTTTTGTCGGTAAACCTTTCGGTCGCTAATAATAATTGCATAAAAAATTAGTTTATAAGTTTTTTTAAAACTTTTTTCAAGCTTTTCGCTTTTATTTTTTTGCGATAATCGGAAATAAATTTGTTATTTTACTATATAATTATTATTCCGGCTAAAAGCATAAAAAACAGTATTATAATTTATTTGTTTATTGTTTTTTTTGTATTGTCGTTTTTTATAAACAAATTAATATAATCGATAAAACAATATATATTTGTAAAAATTAACTTGTTTTTATTCGCTACTATTTTTACGTTTTTAGCGTTATATCGATTTAGGTTAAAAATTTTTATGTCCGTTTTTTTAAGTTTATTTGTTTTATTATAACTAGTAATTAATATAAAGTTTGCAGCTTTAAGTGTAGCTTAGCGGTTAAAATTATTGTTGCGCAAATTATAAAATAAATTTAAAGTTTTGCCGTTGTTTAAATTGTTATTAAAGTTATTAAAGTTATTAAAGTTATTTAAGTTATTAAAGTTATAGTTTTTAAAAATTTATGCTTATTTTGCTTAGTTAAACTATTAATAACTAGTTAAAAATTTTAATAAGCTATTTATATTTAATAATTTTAACGCGTTGTTAAATTTTTAAGCTATTGTTAATTAATGTTTTCCTAATTGTTTTATATTATTAAATCGAACTATTAAAAAAAGTTATATAATATTTAAATTAATGTTTTGCAAAATTGCGCTAAAGCTAAAAAATATTTTTTATAATATAATAGGTTAACCAAAAATAAAATATATTTGGCTTGCTAAAATAGCTAGCGGTACGCTAAACAGTGCTGCTAATATTAACTATATATTAGCTGCGGGCAGCAATACTGCTGCGTTGCTACAAGTAAAAATGCTTCCGTTTATACCTTAATACTATTTGCTATTTTTATAAAAGCTAAAGCGCAAACTATTAATATTAAAAAAATTAGTTAATAAGCAAAGTTGGCTAAATTTTTTGCCGCTTATATTTAGTTTATTTTAAGCTAAAAACTAAGCAATTAATATATTTAAAACTAAAGCTATTAATATTGCTAAGCTTTTGGTTAAATTTTATATTTAAACATATATTAAAATAAATAGCTTATTAATAGCTTTAATATTTTTGTTTAATTTAACGACTTTTTTGTTTAGCGATATAATATTTTTGCGTATAGCGTTAATTTTTTTTTTATTTACAGCTTGGTTAATTATTTGCTGTAAATTTTTTTTAATCGTTTTTTGTCGACAATTTTGCTGTTTAAACTTGTTTTTAATAAAATTTTATAAACTTTGGTTTTATTTTAAATTTTTTAAAACTTTAAAAAAAATCTTTTATTTAAAGTTTTAAGTTTTATTATATATTGATAGTTTTTTGTTTTTAATTAAAGCTTTTTTAATGGATTTATTGGGTATATTTTTTAGTGCTGCGTTTATAGTATATAATATATTACGTTTAGCAGGTTTTTTTTTTTAGGCTTAAATAAGCCTGCTTTTGCTGTATTTAGCTAAAGTTTAAGTAAATTTAGCTAAAAAAATTTTAGTTGTATAGCACTTAAAATATGCTTTATTTTTAAAGCACCTGGTTTGCTAAGTGGGAAAAATTCCCCGGGCAAAAATGCTAAATGCATAAACAAATATAAAAGCAATAGGTTATATAATCGTTTAAAGCGTTTTTTAATAAAAATAAATAGTTTTAATAACAATTTATTTTTACCGTTTAATGGTAATTTTTTAGCAGCTATTAGTTTTAGCGTAAAATTATAAATTGTAAAAATAACTTAATATTTTATATAAAAAATATTAAAAAGGTTTTTTTAAAACATGCTAATATTATATATTTACTATTAAAATTTATAATAGTTTTATTATTTTATTGTAAATTTGTAAAGTATAGTAGCTTTAAAGTTTATGTGCCGGCTGGTGCTTATATACAAACTTATTGGTTAGCTGTTATATAATTTTAATTTTACGGAGTGCAAAGTGCAAAATTTTTACGTAAAATTGCTAAAGTTATTTAATGTTTAAAAAAAGTCCACAATATATTAAAAACAAATAAAACATAATAAAAAAAATAAGATATAGTGTTTTTAGTGGTATTTTATATGCAATAAAATAATTAATAAAATTGTAAACGTTAATTTTATTTAGTAAAATTAAATGCGGTATTGCAAAAAATAAACACGGCTATTCGAAAAAATGCTAAAAGTAAAAATATTGTAACTTTAACTTATTTGCAATTTTAGCGGTCAATATTTAAAGTAAACTTAGCGTTAAAATACGTTTAATTTGCGTAATTTTAACGTAAAATTGAGGTAAATCGTGGCGTTTAAAAGCGATTTGTCGATATAATTTTAAAATAGCAGCGCGGCTGTTAAAAAACCAATCCGGCGTTTTTTGCAAAGTTGTTTTATTTTGGCGTAAAGTTTGCAGCTGTTAAAAAACCAATCTAAAGTTTTAACCGTAATAATTTTGTTGGGGTTTTAAATGCGCACAGCTGTTAAAAAACCAATCCGGGCACTTAATATTACCGGCAAAAAAAAGAAAAAAAAAATAAAAAAACTATTAACTAAAAGTCGCAAAATTAATAGTTTACTTTACTACTTAGTAAAAACTGGTATAAATAATAAAATAAAATAACTAATAATTTAAAGGAGAAATTTTTAATTAAATTTTTGTTAAAAATAAAAATTTTTATATAAACTTTTCCATATTAAACTAGTAAGCTAATAAGCTTTAGTTAGTAAAGTAAATAGTTTATATTAAATTTATCCCTTTAGGTAACTGTGTTAAGTTTTTAATATAAAAAAGCAAATTTTTAGTTAGTTTTAAAGTTTAAAATAATAATGTTAAAACAATAAAGATTTTTTGAAAAAAAATCTAGGAGAAAAAATATAAAAAAATAATTTAAAAACCTAGTTAGCATTAAAGGTAAATTAAAAAGCCACTAGTTAAGATTTTTTGTTTAAAAATTTATTTTAATGGTAAAAATTTCGAGGTTGGTAAAAAGGTTTTTTAAAATAATTAGTTTTAAACTTTAATATTTTAGAGGTATATTAATTTTAAAACTAAAAAAGTTTTAATTACTCGGTGTAAAAAAGCAAAAAACCCTTAAAAATTTAAATAATAAAAGTTTTGGCGAAAATAGTTAATTAATATAATTAAAGCTAGAATTAACGTTTTAATTATTGCTGTTTTTTAAGTTAAATAGCTAGTTTAGCTGTAATAATAATTTAAGTATAAAGTGTGAAAAAACTCAAACATTTAAAAAATAAACAATATTTGGTGCTTAAATTTGTTTTTTGTTATAAAAATTATATTAATTATTTAAAAACATATTAAATTTATTTTTTTGTTAGCAATTTTAGTGCAAAAATTTGTAATGTTAAAATAAAAAAGCTAGGTATTAAAAATTTAAATAGCTAGTTTATAAGCAGTAAAGTTAACTTTTGTTTAAAAATAATAATTTGTAGGTTAAATTTTTATTGCAAAATATACTATGTTTGCATTTAATATTAGCCTCATTAAATATTGTAAGGTTAAAAAATTTTGTGGCAATAATATTAAAAAATTTTCGTAATAAAATTGTTTTAAGTGAAATTTTAACGCATATTTGTTGCAAAAAGTCAGCAATAATAAAGTTGTTCGAAAATAAATGTTTTAACTTTTAACAAATAAAATACGTTTAAATAAACGCCCGGGCTTATAACCTATTAAAAATAATACTTATATGTTTTATTAAATTATTTAAAAGTTTAAGTTACAGTTATTTTTACAGGTGGGATAAAGGGTTTTATATACAGTTAACAGCTTTGTGGACCGTTGTATTACCGCTATCCACTTTTAACATAGCTAACAAATAATAAGCCTGCTAATGTTTGCCGTGCTGCTTGCGTTTTGCATAACGCTTTTGTTGCTAATGCGCTTTAAGCGCGCATTTAAGCACTGTAAATTACGGTTTGCATGTTTTTAAATTTAGCTAAAAAAAAAAAAAAAAAAAAATAAGCTTTAGCTATTTAAATAATAAACTTATAGTTTTTTAAAATAATTAATTTATAATTTTTTAAAATAATTAATTAATAGTTTTTTAAAATAATTAATTTAATAGTTTTTTTTAGTTTAAATAATTTTTAAACAATTAAAAAGTTTTTTATTTTTATTTTTTATAGTTTTTATATTAAATTTATAATTTATAACTTATAATTTATTTTTTAATTTTTATATTTTAAATATTTATTTAAAAAATTTTCCGCTAATTACTTTATTTTTAAATTTATTAAAAAGCAAAAATAAGCTTAAAGTTAATTTATTATTTTTTAACAGCTTAATTAATTTAAGCTAGTTAAAAAATATATTTTATTTTTGCGCTAGTAAAACTTTTGTTAACTTGTTAATAATTATATTGTTAATAAATATATATTTTATTAAAATAGTTTTATTTTTAATTTTTTAGCGCAGCTAATAGTTATAAATATTAATATAATGTAATTTAATATATAATAAAGCTATTTTTTTAGTAATTAAGCTTATAATTTGCTAATTATCGCATAGTATTTAAATATGCTAATTTTTTAACGTAATTTTTAGCTCGTTAATAAATTAATTTATATATATAGCTTTTTTAGCTGTTTATGTTAAAGCAAAAAGTTTAGTTTTAATAATAAAAATAATAACTATATTTTGTTTGTTTAATTGTTATTTAATAATTTTTCTAAAAAGTTTTATAACGTAAGCTTAAAAAATTTTTTTTATTTAGCGTATTATCCGCAAAAAAAATATCGCTAGCTATTATAAAATTGTTTTTATTTTTAAATTACAGTATATATTTTTAAATAAGTAATAAATAAATAAAAAGCTTGTTAGCCGCTTTATAATACTTAAAAAAAAGTTATAGTTAAATCGAGCTAATTTTAAAGCGTTAAACGCTATATTTAAGCGTGTAATTATTGCAGCGTATAAAATAAAACCGGTTTTTTGCTAGTACCGATAAATGCTTTTTAATAATGCTTTTTTTTATATAAAAAAAGCTTTTCTGCTTGCATAAACGTGTTTGCATAAATAGTAAAAATAATATTTTATATTTTAGCGATTTTTTTAATATATAAAGCTTAAAAAAACTATAACAGCCGTTTAGCTTAATTTTAAATTATTTTTATTTTTAAAAACTATTGTAAATTATTTTTACCGGTTAAATTATATTGTTATTTTAAGCTAACAATTATTTTATCGGCTATTTTTTAGCTTTTTTTATTATAAGCTAATATAATATTATTAATATATATAAATAATAGCATTTTTTAACAAAAATAACAGCAAAATTTATAAAATATTGGTAAAAAACTTATTTTTTATAGTAATTTAAAAAAAAAATTTTGCTATAGTAAAAGCAATTTTTATAGCCTGTATAAAATTTGCAATAGCTTAAAAATAATATTTAGCTTTCGATAATTAAATAGTATTTGTATATAAATTTTTTTGTTTAATTTAGCGTTAACAAAAATATTTATAACGTTATATTGCTTTAGTTTAAAATTAAACTTAATTATTATAGTTATTAATGTTTTAAAAAATTTACTCGCTAAAATGCTAGCATAAATATTTTTTTTGCGGTTATTAAACTGTTAATTTTTTTATACTATTAACCGGGCTTTATTTTTATTATAATATTTATATTTATTAAATTTATATATGTAAACTTATATATAATTTAAAGTAAGCTTTTTTTATAACAAGTTTTAAAGTAATTTTTTTTAAGTTTTTATTTTTTTATAGCTTTGTAAATAAATATGTTTAGCTTTTTAAAAATAATTTTTTAATAGGTGAGTTTTAAGCTTACGGTGCTACTTTAGCAGCAATAATAAATTTTGCTTATATATATTTTTTTTTTAAAAAGTTTAAATAAATAAGCTTTTAAATATTTGTTGTTACGGACCAACAAATAGATCGGCCAGTTAAAAGGCCAAGGGCCAACCAGGAAAAAATGCAGGCCCAAGGTAATACGCGAGGCGTAAATTATGTAACGTGCTCGGAGGTTTTATAAAGCTCGGAGTAATAAGCACGACAAAACAAGTAAACAAAAAATGTTTTGCTACCTAAAAACAAGCAAGCAAAGTAAGCACTTAAATATAAGGTAAAAAAAAACGGTTTATATAATAATAAACATTTTTTATATAACTAGTTAGTTTTTATTTTACAATTTAATTTAAATATATAGCGATTTTTTAAAATAACTGTATAGAAATATTTTTAACGGCTTTAGTGTAATTTTTACTTAATGTTACAATAATTTTTTTAATTATTATTTAGCACAAATTTATACGGGGTGCTTTAATTATATTATGCTTATACGAACTTAAAGTTTGTTATATTTTAAATTATTATTTAATTAGTGTTTAAAATAATTAAAAAAATTATTATAGCTTTAACAAAACAATTAAATTTAATATTTGCAATAGTGCAATATTTACTTAACAAGCTATAAAAAAAATTTAACAACTAAAATATCAAAACAAATAATTTAAAAATTAATTAATTAATATTTTTAAATTTAAGTTTTTTAAACTGGTTAAGCTAAAAAAGTTTAATAGTTTGCAAAATTAACTAAAAAAATTTTTAACCTAGGTTAAAGTGTATTTGCAATACTACAAATCAAACTTTACTACGGACGCAAAAAAAGTAATAATAGTTGCAAAATATTTTATAAATAATATATTAAAATGGTTTTAATTTATTATAAACGATTACTTAAAAAATATTAATAAAAATAATTGCTACACTGCGACTAATAATATTTTTAGCAAATATAAAAAGTTCGAAAAAATAATAACTAATATATATAAAAACCCGGAAAAAGTTAAACAAGCTAAACAAAAATTAATAGCTTTAACTTAAATTAAAGCGGCATATAAATATGCAACAAAATTTTGCAAACAATATATAAAAATCAAATAAATTAATAACAATATAATAATAACGATTTTTTTTAACGGATTTAAAACTAAAGTTTAAAATAAATTATATTAAAATAAAAAAAAAAGCGATCTAAAAAAATTTATTGCAAAAGCAATTAAAATTAACAATTGTTTATATAAACAGCAACTTTAAAAATTTTAATAAAACTAAAATAATTAAATATTAAACGTTAAAAAAAAAAAGCTTAAAAATTAACGGCAACTAAAATTTACCTAAAATTAATAAAACTAAATATAATTATTAAAAAGCAAAACTTAAGCAAAGTTAAATGTTATAATTATAATTAAAAAAAATATTACGTTAAAAACTGCAAAAAGCTTAAAAAACAACAAAAATTTAAAAAGCTTAAACAAGTTTTTGCAATAATAATTGCAATATTATAAATTAGCAATTAATAAACTTTAAATTAATAATAATATATTAAAAGTATATTTAATTGCAATACGTGCAAAAAAAAAAACAAATATATTTAGCGTATTTAGCAACAAAGCAATTAAAATAAACAAAACAAAATAAATGCATTTATAATATAATTAATTATAATAAATATAATAATTACACAAAATAAATAAACGTAAAAAAAAATAACGATTATAAAAAACTAAAATTAATTAAAAACGTTATAAAAATTAACGAAACATTTGCAATTTTGCAAAACGAAAAATTAATTAAAAAGCTAGATTAGTTTAAAAGCAACAAATATTTAAAAAAACAAAATTGCACATTTTAGCAATGTAACTACCAAACTAAATAAAAATAAATAAAAAACGCTGTAGCAAAGTTTATATAGCAAAAATATACCCAGCGTAAAAAATTAATAAAACGCAAGCGCTAAGTGCAAAAAGCAAAAAACGCGGACGCAAATATTTTTAAAGTTATACTTAACTATAAAATATAAGCATTTTTAAAAAATATATAAATATATAACAATATTTTTATCGTAAAAGCTAGAACAAATATTAGTAAAAATTTAAGCGAAACAATACAGCTAATCGCTAAAAAATATTATTATAATAAAACTATGCGATATAAAAAGCTAAAAAAATTACAACTAAAAAATAAACAACACAAAAATATTTTTTAGGTAAATTATATAATTTATCGATGCTTAACGTATATTTAAAAAAAACTTAAATATATATAATTTTTAAAGCAAATAAATAATAACGCACTATAGCAACTTTATTACAAAAGCAATATAAAAAAAATAATTATTATTTATTAAAACTAAAACAAATTTGCGATATTTAAAATAAATTTATAATAGCTAATAAAATATATATTATAAATTATAAACTAAAAACAGTGTTATAACAACGCATATAAAATATATGCTTAAGCAAAAGCTATAAAATTACAAAAACTTAAAAAACGCGCAATATAAATTAAGCAAAACTAATTTATGTTTAAAAAAAAACAAACTGTAAAAATAAATTTTAAGTTAACAATATAAATAATACTAAAATATTATAATAACAAAATTATAATTATATAATTTTTAATATTAATTAAAGCAATTAAAGCTTAATAACAAATAAATAAAATATTAATATAAATAAAAACGGTTAAAAAATTAAAAAACAATTAAAAGCAGTTATAATAAATTAATAATTAATTTAAAAGCTAAAAATATTTTATGCTATAACAGCTAATAAAAATAAATATATTAAAATCGATTTAATATATTAAAAAAATAAATTATAAGCGCTTATAAATACGGAAGCTTAAATAAGCTTTATTTTTTTACAAATTATTAAGCGGTTAAATATATTAACAAAGCTTAAAAACAATTTTTATTTATTTATAACCGTTAATAAAAGTTTAATTGCATACGATAACAAAATAGTTTTAAAAAAAACTGCAGTATTTTTTTTTAACATTTTAAAACATAAAAAAAACTTACGCTTAATATTACGAAAATATTTAGGTATAATATTATTTTAAAAATATTTTGGTTGCAAAAAAACAATTTTAAAATAAATTAAAAAACTGGCCAACTTTAATAAAATATGCTAAAAAAAAATTAATTTTTAAAAAGCTTTTAATGCAAACATTAAGTAATTTTATAAAGCAATATATGCAAATATATATTATAATTAAAAATTTTAAGCCGATATTTAACAGCAAAATATTATTAAAATATAAAAATTATAGCAACGTGTTTAATAAAATATATAATTATTTATTAAAGCACGGAATATAAAATTATTAAATTTTATTTAAAAAAAAAGCAGTGTTAAAAAAGTTTTTATTGCATTATATAAATTAAAAATAGCTATAAAAACTTAATAAATATATTAAAAAAAATTTAGCAAAAAAAATTATATAGCATTTAATATTATTAGCATAATTACTGGTGCTATAAATGCTAAAAAAGCTTAAAAAAAAAGGTAAGCAACAATAAAAATTTTGCGTAAACTATAAAAATATAAATTTTAAAACAGTTAAATTTATAAAATTATTACCTAAAATTAACAATATAAAAAATAAATTAACGCAAGCAAAATAATTTATAACATTTAATTTATTTAATATATATTATTAAACAAAAATAGCGTTAAATAACAAATAAAAAATAATATTTAAAATATTAAAAAAATTGTTTAAATATTTAGTAATGCTATTTAAGTTTATTAACGCATTAATAACGTTTTAAATATAAATTATAAACGCAGTACAAAAATTTATTAACGTATTTATAATAATATATTTAAAAATACTTAAAAAATATTAAAAATATATAAAAAAAATATTTAAAATATTGCAAAATGCAAAATTTAAAATAAACTTTAAAAAAAGTAAATTTTAGCAGTAAAAAATTAATTTATATTTAAATTAATAAATAATATAAAAATATTTATAAAATTTATAAATTATATTTAAAAGTTTATTAAAAATTTTAATAAATATGCAAAACTTTTTATAAATTTAATAAAAAAAAAAATTATTTTTAAATAAAAAAACAAAAAATAAAAGTTTTTTAACAAAGTTAAATTTTTAATTGTAAACAATTTAATTATAAAATTATTTAATTTTAATAAAAAATTTAAAATAAAGGTTAACGTTTATAAAGCAGCAATAAATAAATAATTAAATTAATAAAATAATAATAAAAAATTATATTTAGTAGCTTTTTTTTCGAAAATTTTTTTAAAACTAGCAGCATAATATATGCTGCTAAATAAAAAGCTAATAATTATTATTTAAACATTTAAAAAATAAAAACACTATTTATATAAACTAAAAAAGCTAGTAATAATATATTTCGATTATAAAAATTTTGCAATATTTATAATATCGAAAATATTAAACAAATAATAAATTAAATAAGCAAAGTTTTTTTTACAATTTAATTTTATTATTGTTTATATTAAAAAAAAATATTAAAGCAAATATTTTAAGCCGACAAAATAATTATTAAAAAAAAAAAAAAAAGTTAAACATTTTTTAAAAAAATAAAATAAAAATTAATAATATTAGCTATAATACAAATAAATTATAAATTATTTAAATAAAAAATATTAGCAATTATTACGGTTAAATATTATTATAACAACATTAATTAATTTAATATAAAAAAATTAAAATATAATAACGTTATAAATTTATTATACTATAAAAATAAAATATAAATATTACTAAAGTTAAAAAAAAAATTTATTAAATTAGCTTACAAATATTTATTTGCAAAACATTAAAAAATGTTTAAAATTATTTAAAAAATTAAAAACTAAGCATTTTATTAAAAAAAAATAAAAAATACGATTAAAAAAATATTAACTAAATATAATTTATGCAAAAAAAGCAAAGCACCGCAACACAAACTATATAAGTTATTATAACTTAAAAAAATATTTAATAAAGCTTAAAAATTTATTATGTTTAATTTTATTGTTAAATTATTTAAGTCAAAAAATTAATAATAAAAATATTATATAATTTAATACTAATTATTATAAAAAAACTTACAAAATATAAATATTTTATATTATACTTAAAATTAAATACGGCAAAAAATTTAGCTTATATAATAACCCAATATATTTTTAATAAATATAAAATTTTAAAAAAAATAATTATAAATAAAAAAATAATAATAACTTTTAAGTTTTATTAATTATTAATAAAAATATTAAAAATTAAATACCGCATATTTACGGCTTACTATTTATAAACAAATAAACAAACAAAATAATTAAATTAAATTTTAAAGCAGTATTTTTGCTGCTATTTTAACAAATAGCAAAATAACTAAATTAAACTATTGCTAAAAATAAAATATATATATAACAATTTTAATAATAAATTAATAAAAATATTATTATTTAAAGCAAATTATAAATTTAATTTAAAAAAATTTAAAACAGCAATTTAAAAAGTTTTTGCGCTTAACGCAAAAATACAGGCAAAAAGAATTATCAGTTTATAACAAAAACTACAAAATAAGCTAATATTTTTATAAAACCGCATAAAAACATATTATAATAAATATAAATTATTAAAGCTAATTTTTTTTAAAAAAAAAAAAATTTTTTAAAGCATAATATTAAAATTAAAAAACTAAGCAATAAATTTAACTTTAAACAAATTAAACTTTTTAAAATAAAAAAAATTATTTTAAAAATAAATTATCGGCTTAAACTATTTAAAAAAACTAAAATATAATTAATATTTTATATTTTTTTATTAAAATTAACATTTAAAAACGCTAAACTTTAAATAAAACTAAAAATTAAACTAAATAAAAATATTTACAATATTAAAAAAATATTAAATTTACGTTAAAACAAAAAAATTTACAAATATTTAATTAAGTAAAAAAAATATTTACATAAAAAAACTATATAAAAACTTAAAAAAAATTTAAAAAACGCGGCAAAAATAATTAATTAATTTTATTAACGGCATTTTAACCGACTAGCGCTAAAAAAGCAAAATTAACCGAAAAAAAAAATTAAAAACATTTTAATTTATAAAAGCAAAAATTGCTATAGCAGCAAAAAAGCAAATATATTTATTAAACAAGCGTTTTTGTTTAGCTTTTAACCGTTTAAATTTTTTTATTGCTTTAGCACTTTTAATGCTACAATAAATTATTTTAATTTTATATTTTCGAAAAAAATATTTTTGCTTTTGCAAATAAACAAAGCAATTTATTAAAATACAAAATTGTTTTTTTGCTTTTTTTTTTAGCTTGTTTTAATTTATTTTTTTTAGTAAACAATTTTTTATATTTATAAAATAAAAAGCTTAAAACGTTGCAAAAACAATAAGCTTTAATATATAATTAATATTTTTTAAAACTTAAAGCTACGCAATATAAAGTTTGCTTTAAAATATAATAAAAACAAAAAAAAATATTATAAAACTTATATAAACAATTAAATTAGCGTAAGCTAAAGCGTTAAAATGTTAATGCAACTTTAATTTTTTAAAGTTAAATATAATTAATATATACATATAAAAACGAAAAAAAAAAAACATATTTACAAAAAATCATTAAAAATAATAATTTTAAAAATTAAAAAATAATATTATAAATTAACAAATAAATCGGCTAATTAAAAAGCTAAAAACTAACTAAAAAAAAGCGCAAGCTTAAAATAATATGCAAAGCGCAAATTATATAACGTGCTTAAAAATTTTATAAAGCTTAAAATAATAAGCACAATAAAACAAATAAGCAAAAAATATTTTGCTATTTAAAAATAAGCAAGCAAAATAAACACTTAAATATAAGTAAAAAAAAACGGTTTATATAATAATAAACATTTTTTATATAACTAGTTAATTTTTATTTTATAATTTAATTTAAATATATAGTAATTTTTTAAAATAATTGTATAAAAGTATTTTTAACGGCTTTAATGTAATTTTTACTTAATGTTACGATAATTTTTTTAGTTATTACTTAGCATAAATTTATACGGGGTGCTTTAATTATACCACGTTTATATAAATTTAACGTTTGTTACACTTGTTAATATGCTTAAAGGCTTTTTTTTTTTAACGTATATATTTGTTATTTTTTTAAGCTTTTAAATATTTGTTAGCTAGTTTAAAGGCTTTTTTTTTTTATTAACAAAGTGTTCGGGATTTAATAGCTATATTTTGCTATAATCATTTGCTGTTTTACTGTTATTAAAATTTAATAGCTATAATTAATTGCAAAATATATAATAAGCTTTATTAAAGGCTTTTTTTTTTTAGCAACAAAGCTTTTAATAAAATTTAATAGCTATAATTAATTACTATAAAATTTTTTAAAGGTTTTTAACAATTTATTACGCATAGCTTTTAAAATGTTTTTTTTGTTAATTAATATATTTTTATATAATTTTGCTGCATTAAAACAAGTTATTTATTTAAAAAAAATTTTTATAAATGTTAAATTAAAGTAATTTAATGCTATAAATATAGGAAAATTGCTTTTTAAGCTTAAATTTAACGATTTTAAACTAGCTATAATTAAATTTAGCAGTGCTACTTTTAAAAATTTTAGTAGCGTTAACAATTATAGCTTAAACGTTAAATTTATTATTAGGTAACTGTTTTTATTAAGCTTTTTTCGGTTTTAGTTTATAAGCTTGTTTTTGCTCGAATTTTTTTTGTTTTTAGCTTTGTTAATATTTTTAGCTGCGTTTTTAAATATTATATTAAAAAGCTTGTTATTTTTTTATTCCCGAGTTATTTTTTTATTTATTTTAGCGGCTGCTTAATAATTTATTTTATTTAATAACGCTTTATATTTTTTTCGGTTTATTTTAAAAAAATTGTTTTAAAAATTGTTTTTATTTTTATTAAAAAATTCGTTTTTATTAAAAATAACATTTTTAGTAATAATAACTTGATTTTTTTAAAGTAACTAAATTTAATATATATTAATAAATTAATAGCTTATTAAATATTTTATTTAAGCTTTTAAATTAAGCTTTTAGCGCTTTTTTTTTCGTAATTTAGCTTTAATAGTTATTGCGAACGCTATATAGCTATACACCTATAAATATGCTATAAAAAACTTTTGTTTATAATTAACTATACTTTATAAATTATTAAAATACAAATAAAATTTTTCGTAAAAAGTTTGCTACCTATTTATTTTTTTTGGCGTATAGTTATATAAATATATTGCTATTTATACTATTTTTAGCTATAAAAAAGTTAAAAATTTGCAGTCGTTTTTTATCGAGCTTGCTTAATATTTAATAATAACTTTTATTTTTTTAGCGCTACTGTTAAAATTTTGTGTATGCAAAAAAAAAAGCTTTATTTCAGTGCTATAAACGCAGTAAAAATAATTAACAAACTTTAAAATATTTTGTTTAATATTTAATATTTTGTTATTACATTTTATTATTTTTATTTTAACTTTAAAATAAAAATTAATATATTTAATATAATTTTTAAAAGTTTTTTAAATAGTGTTATATTACAAAAATATATGTTAGTACGAAAATAGCTTAAAAAAGTGGTAACTCGAAAAAATAGCGGCCCAATTTTTTTTTTCCGATTTATTTTTTTTATTTAATTTTTTTTGTCACGTAATTTAGGCTTACCAGCTTACGGTAATTTAAGCTTACCAGCTTACGGTAATTTAAGTTTACCAGCTTACGGTAATTTAAGCTTACTAGCTTACGGTAATCCAAGTTTACCAGTTTATAGTAATTTAAACTTATTAATTTAAAATAATCCAAGCAATTATTATATTTATTATGTTTATATAGTTATGCATTTTTTTATATTTAATTATTTGTTAATTTTTGCTTTTTAGCTATTAATTTAAAATTGCTAAGCATTAATATATTTATTACTTTAATATTTAGTAATATTTTTTGTTGCATAATAATAAAAATATAATAAATTTTTTTAACAAATATTTGCTAATTTTTATATTATTACTTGCAAATTAAAAACCTTTAATAAATCTATTATATTGTTATATAATAAGTTTATTACACTTTAATAGCTTTTTAATTAGTAAAAATTAGCATCGTTATAAATACCGATATTAAAAAACAAAACCAAAAAAAGCATTAAAAAAAATATTTTATTAACACTTAAAAGCAAATAAAAACAAGCTAAAAACTTTAAATTTTTTTAAAAAATGAAAATAAACTAATTAATTAAATTATAAGCCCGAAAACATAAAATTAAGCTTAAAAAAAACAATTAAAAATATAATTATAATATAAACTAAAAGCAGCAGTAAAACAAACTTAAGCAGCAAAAACAAAATTTAAAAAACTTTAAATAATTTTATAAACAAAAAAAAAAAAAAGCAATATTTAAACTATTTATATTAATACTGTTAACTTTAAAATTTATAACACTTGTTTTTTTTTTTTTAGCACTTATAATTATTACACCTGTTTTACTACTGTTTTTTTTACAAATAACCCTAAAAATATTAATTATATCGTTAGTAAATTAAAGTATAACTTTATTAGTAATACAAAAAGTTTTAACGATATTACAGGTTAATTAAGCTATATAAAAATTAATTATTTAAGTTACGGTAATTATATTATTAACTTTAAAACTAGTGATTTAACAACCGGCATTTCAAACATTTAAATTAATTATAATAAGCATATTAACACTAAAAAAAGCTATACAAATAGCTTAAAAAAATAATAGCATATTATTTTTACCATTTTTACTATTATTAAAATTAACAATAATATTAAAATTACTAAATATAAAAAAATTTAAGCTTATAGCTTTTAAACCGTATAATAAATTTATTAATGTAAATATATTTTTAATTTATACGTAACTTTATTTAAAATAATATTTATTTTTGATTATAAAAAATAATTAAAAAATAATAGCTATATTGCAATTTTTCGCAAAAAAAGTACTTAAATAATTTAAGCTAATTTTTAAAAATTTTTTAAAAGCTAACAGTAAAAAAAACTTTAAAAAAAAAACAAAAAATTTTTTTGCGGATTATAATAAATTTAAAAAACATATAAAAATATTGTTTAAAAATATTAAAAAAGCAAAACATGCTAAAAAGCAGCTATATTAATTTAAGCAAAAAATATAAGCATTAAAATATGCTATAAAGTTTAAATAATTAGCAGCAATTTTAAAACTATTAAAGTTAGCTTTATTTTATTTATTTTATAAAAAATTTAAAACATAAATATAAAACAAATTATTTAAAATAAATAAACTAAATAAACTTAAAAAATATATTAATATAGCAATTATAATCGATAAAAAATTTTTTAATCGGTATTTTAAAAAAAAAAAACTTCGAAAAAAACTGAAAGTTTTTAAAACAATAAAAAGCAAAAAACAAAAAAAATAAGCGTAATTTAACAGCAATTTTTAAAAAATATATTACAGGTTAAATATTTTAACTGTAGCAAAAAAAAATACTTTAAAAAAAATTGCCGGTTTAATAAAAACTAAACGGTTAAAAAAAATACCAAAAAAAAAATTTTTTTTAGCTTAAAAAAAAAGCAAAAATTATAGCAGTCTAAAATAATAATAAATAATTAAAAAGCAAAAAAAAAAAAAAAATCTTTTTAAAAGCTAAATATAGCGTTGCAATTATTTATTAAAACAATAATTTTATACCAAAACAAAATAAATGCTTTATTTACAACAGTTTAAAAAATAAAGCATGCAAATTTTATTTAAAAATGCATTAATTATTAAAATAAATTAAGCAAAAATATTTTTGTTACAAAAATAAAAACTATAAATTGCATTTAAAAAAAGCTATTTTTACACTGCGCTAAAATAAAGCTACTTATAAACTTTTATATTAATTATTTTATAAAAAATTTAATTATTTATAACATTAACAAGCAAAAAATAACGCTAAATTTAACTTAGCAAATAATTTAAATAAAAATACCGAAAAAAAAAGCTTATGCAATTATAACAAAAATTTTTTTTATAAAATATTGCCAAAAATATATTTAATATATATAAGTATTAATTAAAGCAAAAAAGCTATAGCGCTAAAATATATATATTATATAGCAGTTATTTATAAACTATATAAATAAACGTTTATATTTTTATTAAAATATAAACAAAAAATCAGTAAATATAAGCCGTATTATTATATTTATAATATTTTAAAAAATTTAAAAAATAATTTATAAATATATAAAAAATATTTTTATACCTAAATTAATTAAAAAGCAATTATCCGTAAATATTTATGCTATATAAAAACTTATTATAAAATTTACAAAAAAAGTGCAAAACTACGAAAAATATTATTTATAAAAAACTTAAAAAGCAAAAATAAAAACGAAAAACTATTTATAAACGATTTAAAATTGTTAAAGCAAAAATTTTAAAATATATTATATTTAATCAGAAAAAAATAATAATATTAATATATAAACAACTACTGTAAAAAATATGCAATTAAAAAAGCAAAAGCTTAAAAATTTATTAAACTTAAAAAACGAAAGTTAAAAAACAAATTAAGTTTTCGTTAAAAAAGCAGCAAATAACTATAAAAATTAAAATTTTATAAAAAATTTAGTATAAAAAAAAAACTAATTAAAAATTCCGATTAAAATTAATAAAAAATAGTATAATATATTAATTAATTTTAAAACACAAATTAATATTATATTTTTTAAAATTATAAAACAAAATTAAATTTTTTAAAAATATAAAATAAAATTTTATAAAATTACTGTGTTCGATAAAAGCAGTTTTAATTATAATAACGGTTAAATATTTAAAAAAAACTAAACTTTTTTTTATTTTTATAAAAATATAAAAAACAAATTATATTAAATATTGCTAATATTTTTAATTATAATATTGTTTTAAAAATGCTATAATTAAAATTTAACGATTTAATTATTTGATAAAAATTTAAAAAAATTATATAAAAAAAGTAAAACAAGCAAAAACAATAAAAAAACAACAAAATATATTACAAATAAAATTTTAAAAAAATATATAAAATTTAAAAATTTGTTTTAAAAAAAAAAAAAAAACTATTAAAATATAGTTTTTAAAACTATAAAATATTTATTAAAAAAAAACAAAAACTTATTTTTTACAAAATTTATTATATAAATTTATAAAAAGCTAAAACACTATAAAAATATTTTAACAAAAATTTAACAAAAAAGTTTATTTAAAAATTAATATTACTAGCTAAATATTTAGTAATAATAGTACTAAAAATTAAAAATAATAAACTTTAACTAAATAAAAACAAAAACCTAAAATTTTAAATAATAGCAAATTATTAACTATTAAATAACGCTATTATATTAAATAAACATTTTTTTATA
>MU389380.1:163386-297855 GCA_022578775.1 Xylaria venustula | reverse complement strand
TTTTTATATTTTTTTATTTAAATTAGCGCTAAATAATATATTTTTTAAAACATAAATTAAAGTTAAAACAAATTAAAATATATATAAAATTAAAAAAATATTAAATTTATATTAAAATAGCAAAAAAATTAAATATTTAATAAAATAAAAAAAGTATTTATATGCAAATAATATATAAAAATTTATAAAATATTTAAAAGATGTTATAATAATTATAAATTAGTTTTATTAATAATATTTTAATTAACTAAAATTTGCAAAAAAAAATTAATTTTAAAAAAAACACTTAAAAAGTTTTAATTAAAATTTATTAAAGCAGTTTATTGTTACGAACTAACAAGCAGGCGGCCTATTAAAAAACCAAGGTAACCAAAGAAAACCCAATGAGGAGCACGAAGCAAACTAAAAGAAAAAGCCACGGGCATGGGTATAATCACGTGATGCGCAGCTCTGTAAAGGTCACAAAGCAGGGTGCTTTAGAAAATCTGTAAAGCATACAAAGCAGAGTGCTCTATAAGAAAATAAAAGCAAAGTGCTTTTATTACTTTATAAAGCGGGTAAAGCAACAAGCATTTAGGTAAAAAAAAAACGGTTTATATAATAATAATAAGTTTTTTTATATATTTAGTTAGTTTTTACTTTACAATTTAATTTAAGCATACAGCGATTTTTTAAAACAATTGTATAAAAGTATTTTTAACAACTTTAGTATAATTTTTACCAATGTTACGATAATTTTTTTGGTTATTATTTAGCATAATTTTATATAAAAAGCTCCGATTATACCACGTTTATATAAACTTAAGGTTTGTTACATTTTAAATTGTTAATTAATCAGTGTTTAAAATAACTAAAAAAATTACCATAGCTTTAACGGAATAACTAAACTTAACACTTGCGATGGTATAACATTTACTTAACCAACTGCACAAAAAAATTTAACAACTAAAGCATTAAAACGAACAGCTTAAAAACCAATTAATTAATAACTTTAAACCTAAGTTTTTTAAGCCAATTAAACCAAAAAAGTTCGATAGTTCGCAAAATTAGTTAAAAAAATTTTTAACTCAGGTCAAAATATATTTGCAATATTATAAATCAAGCTTTACCACAAACGCGGAAAAAGTAATAATAGTCGCGGGGTATTTTATAAATAACGCGTTAAAATAATTTCAATTTATTATAAATAATTACTTAAAAAACGCTAAAAAAAATAATTAACAATTTGCAATTAACAACATTTTCGACAAATATAAAAAATTTAAAAAAGCTATAACCGACATATATAAAAACTTAAAAAAGGTTAAATAAGCTAAACAAAAACTAATAGCTTTAACCCAAACTAAAGCAGCGTATAAATACGCAATAAAGTTTCGCAAACAGCATGCAAAAACTAAATAAGCTAACAACAACGCAATAATAACAATTTTTTTTAACAGATTTAAAATTAAAGTTTAAAACAAATTATATTAAAATAAAAAAAAAGGCGATTTAGAAAAATTTATTGCAAAAGCAATTAAAATTAACAATTGTTTATATAAGCAATAACTTTAAAAATCTCGACAAAATTAAAACAATTAAATATTAAACGTAAAAAAAAAAAGCTTAAAAATCAACAGCGATAAAAACTTACTTAAAACTTATAAAGCTTAATGCAATTATTAAAAAGCGGAACTTAAATAAAGTTAAATGTTACAATTGCAATTAAAAAAAACATTACGCCAAAAACTGTAAAAAGCTTAAAAAATAACAAAAGCTTAAAAAACCTAAGCAGGCTTTTGCAATAATAGTTGCGATATTACGGATCAGCGACTAATAAAGCTTAAGTTAATAACAATATATCAAAAGCATACCAGGTTGCAACACGTGCAAAAAAAAAAAACAGGTATATTTAGTATATTTATTAACGAAGCAATTAAAACAAGCAAAACAAAACGGGTGCACTTGCGATATAATCGACTGCAATAAACACAATAGTTACGCAAAATAAATAAACGTAAAAAATAATAATAGCTATAAAAAACTAAAATTAGTTAAAAAAGCTATAAAAATTAACAAAGCACCTGCGATTTTGCGAAGCAAAAATTCGGTCAAAAAACTAAACTGGCTTAAAGGCAACAAATGTTTAAAAAAACAAAACTGCATATATCAACAGTATAACTATTAAATTAAATAAAAATAAATAAAAAACGCTGTAGCAAAGTTTATACAGTAAAAATATATTTAACATAAAAGATCGATAAAACGCAAACGCTAAATACAACAAGCAAAAAACGCAGATATAGATATTTTTAAAGCTATGCCGGACTACAAAATATAAGCATTTTTAAAAAATATACAAATATATAACGATATTTTTATCGTAAAAGCCGGAACGGATGTTAGTAAAAATTTTGGTAAAGCGATACAACTAATCGCTAAAAAATATTATTACAATAAAACAATGCAGCATAAAAAGCCAGAAAAATTACAACTAAAAAACAAATATTACGAAAATGTTTTTTTAAATAAACTGTATAACTTATTGATATTTAGCATATATTCAAAAGAAATTTAAACATATATAATTTTTAAAGCAAATAAATAGTAACGCACTATAGCAACTTTATTATAAAAGCGATATAAAAAAAATAATAATTATTTATCAAAACTTTAACAGATTTGCGACATTTAAAATAAATTTACAATAGCTAACAAAATGTATACTATAAATTATAAACCAAAAATAGTATTATAACAACGCGTGCAAAGTATATGCCCAGGCAAAAGCTACGGAATTACAAAAATTTAAAAAACGCGCGGCACAAATTAAGCAAAACTAACTCACATTTAAAAAAAAACAAACTATTAAAACAGATTTTAAGTTAACGATACGAACAACACTAAAATATTATAACGATAAAGTTACAATTATACAACTTTCGGTACTGGTTAAAACAACTAAAGCTTAACAACAAATAAACAAAATACCGATATAAACAAAACGGTCAAAAAATTAAAAAACGACCAAAAGCAGTTATAACGGATCAACAACTAATTTAAAAGCTAAAAATACTTTATACTACGACAGCTAACAAAAGCAAATATATTAAAATCAATTTAATATATTAAAAAAATAAGCTATAAGCGCTTATAAATACAAAAGCTCAGGCGAGCTTTATTTTTTTACAAGTTATTAAGCGGTTAAATATACCAACAAAGCTTAAAAACGACTTTTATTTACTTATAACCGTTAATAGGAGTTTAATTGCGTACAACAACAAAATAGTTTTAAAAAAAACTGCAGCACTTTTTTTTAACATCTTAAAACACGAAAAAAAATTTATGCTTAATATTATAAAAACATTTAGGTACGATATTATTTTAGAAATATTCTGGTTGCAAAAAAGCAATTTTAAAGTAAACTAAAAAACCGGCCAACTTTAATAAAATACGCTAAAAAAAAAATTAACCTCTAAAAAGCTTTTAATGCAGGCATTAAGTAATTTTATAAAGCAATATATGCAAATATGCATTATAATTAAAAACTTTAAGCCGATATTTAACAACGAAATACTATCGAAATATAAAAACTACGGCAACATATTTAGTAAAACATACGATTATTTACTAAAGTACGGAGTTTAAAACTATTAAATTTTACTTATAAAAAAAGCAATATTAAAAAAGTTTTTACTGCATTACATAAATTAAAAACAGCTATAAAAGCTTAACAAATATATTAAAAAAAATTTAGCAAAAGGATTTATACAGCATTTAACGTTATCAGTACGATTACCGGTGCTATAAGTGCTAAAAAAGCTAAAAAAAACGGCAAACAACAATAAAAACTTTATATAAACTACAAAAACATAAATAACAAAATAATCAAATTTATAAAATTGCTACCTAAAATTAACGATATAAAAAATAAGTTAACGCAAGCAAAATAGTTTATAGCATTTAACTTATTTAACGCGTATTACCAAACAAAAATGGCGCTAAGTAACAAATAAAAAACAACATTTAAAACGCCTAAAAGGTTGTTTAAATACTTGATAATGCTATTTAAGCTTACTAACGCACCAGCAATATTTCAAGCACAAATTACGGACGCAATACAAAAGTTTATCAACATATTTGTAATAATATATTTAAAAACGCTTAAAAAACACCGAGAACACGTAAAAAAGGTACTCAAAATATTACAAGACGCAAAATTTAAGGTAAACTTTAAAAAAAGCAAATTTCACATGCAAAAAGTTGATTTTTTCGGATTTACGATAATTTTAAAAGAAATACAAATTTAAAAATTCAAAATTTTAGCAGTAAAAAATTAGCTTATACTTAAATTAACAAATAATATAAAAGCATTTATAAAATTTACAAATTATATCCGAAAATTTATCAAAAGTTTTAGTAAACATACAGGATTTTTTACGGACCTAATAAAAAAAAATTTAACTTTTAAATAAAAAAACAAAAAATAAAAGTTTTTTGACAAAGTTAAGTCTTTAATCGTAAGCGATCTAGTTTTAAAACTATTTAACCCCAACAAAAAATTTAAAATAAAGGTTAACGCTTGCGAAGCAGCAATAAGCAAACAACTAGGTTAACGAAATAATAATGGAAAATTACATTCGGTAGCTTTTTTTTTAAAGAAATTCTCGGAACCAGCAGCACAATATACGCTGCCAAACAAAAAGCTTATAGCTATTATTTAAGCATTTAAAAAATGGGAATACTATTTATACGAACTAAAAAAGCTAGTAATAATATATTTTAATTACAAAAATTTTGCGACATTTATAACGTCAAAAATATTAAACAAACGACAAATTAAATAGGCAAAATTTTTTTTTAATTTAATTTTATTATTGTTTATATTAAAAAAAAAAAAAATGTTAAAGCGGACATTTTAAGCCGACAAAACAATTATCAAAAAAAAAAAGAAAAAAAGTTAAATACTTTTTAAAAAAACAAAACAAAAATTAATAATATTAGCTATAACACAAATAAACTATAGGTTATTCGAACAAAAAATATTAGCAATTATTACAGCTAAATACTATTATAACAATATTAATCAGTTTAATACAAAAAAACTGGAGTATAACAACACTACAAGCTTGCTATATTATAAAAATAAAATATAAATACTATTAGAGTTAAGAAAAAAGTTTGTTAAGCTGGCTTACGAACACTTATTCGCAGAACATCAAAAGGTATTTAAAATTACTTAAAAAATTAAAAACCAAGCATTTTACTGAAAAAAAATAAAAAGTACAATCAAAAAAATATTAACTAAGTGTAATTTATATAAAAAAAGCAAAGCATTACGATATAAACTTTACGGGTTGTTGCAACTTAAAAAAATACTTAACAAAGCTTAAAAGTTTATTGCGTTTAATTTTATCGTTAAGCTATTTAAATCAAAAGAACTAATAACAAAAATATTATACGATTTAATACTAGTTGTTATAAAAAAACTTACAAAGTATAAATATTTTATATTATACCTAAAATTAAATACGGCAAAAAATTTAGCTTATATAATAACCCGATATATTTTTAATAAACATAGGATTTTAAAAAAAGTAATTACAGATAAAAAAACAATTATAGCTTTTAAGTTTTATCAATTGTTAATAAAAATATTAAAGGTTAAGCACCGCATATTTACGGCTTACCATTTACAAACAAATAAACAAACAAAACGACTAAATCAAACTTTAAAGCAATATTTTTGCTGCTATTTTAACGAACAGCAAAACAACTAGGTTAAGCTATTGCCAAAAGCAAAATATACATATAATAGTTTTAACAATAAGTCAATAAAAATGTCACCATTTAAAGCAAATTACGGATTTAACCCGAAAAAATTTAAAACGGCAATTTAAAAAAATTTTGCACCTAATGCAAAAATACGGGCAAAAAAAATCATCGGCTTACAACGGAAACTACAAAACAAGCTAATATTTTTATAAAACCGCATAAAAACGTATTACAACAAGCATAAATTATCGGAGCTAACCTTAAAAAAAAAAATAAAGTGTATTTTTTAAAGCGCAACATTAAAATTAAACAACCAAGCAATAAATTTAACTTTAAACAAATCGGACTTTTTAAAATAAAAAAAGCTATTTTAAAAACAAATTATCGACTTAAATTATTTAAAAAAGCTAGAATACGATCGACATTTTATATTTTTTTGTTAAAATTAGCATTTAAAAACGCCAAATTTTAAACAAAACTAAAAGTTAAGCTAAATAAAAATATATACGATATCAAAAAAATACTAGATTTACGTTAAAACGGAAAAACCTATAAATATTTAGTTAAGTAAAAAAAGTATTTATATAAAAAGACCACATAAAAACCTAAAAAAAACTTAAAAAACGCAATAAAAATAGTTAATTAGTTTTACCATTAACATTTCGACTAGCTATCGCTAAAAAAGCAAGGTTAACCGAAAAAAAAAATTAAAAACATTTTAGTTAATATCGAAAAAATTAATAAAAGTAGCCAGCTAAGCTTGTTTTTTTTTTAACTTGCGCTGCTTTTTTTCTAAACGCTTTTGCGTTTTTAATTTATTTATGCTTTAAAAGCTACGCTAAGCTATTTTTATATTTTTTTTATAAAAAAATTTAATTTAACGATTAAAACAGATAAAACGAGCTAAAAGCTTTTAAGCTCGGCGATTCGTTTTTTAAAGCTTGTTAAAAATTTTTCGTTTGCGCGTTTATAAACGCTGGTGTTCGAAAATAATATTATATAACAAATTTATAAAAACGTAATTTTTATCGCATAAAAAAAAATTGGCATTATTGCAATTTTTGCAATAATTAATATTATTTAACATTTTGCAAAAAAAGCTTTTGTTAAAACACCGAAAGCAAAGCATAATTTCGTAGCCAAAAATTTTAATCGCGAAAAAAGTAGCCTAACAACGCTTTATAAAAATAAAATAAGCTGATTTTAAAATTTGACCTGCTATATTAACAATAAACTATAAACAGCATATAAAAAAAAAAAACACTTATAGATTTACTAAAAAGCACACCAATATTTATTGCAAACAATAAACCTAAAAAATAAAAAAATAATATTACAAACCAACAAGCGGGCAGCTTGTTAAAAAACTAAAATAACCAGAGAAAACTTAATAAAAAGCACAAAGCAAACTAAAAAAAAAAGCCACAAGCATAGGTATAGTTACGTAATACGCAGCTTTGTAAAAGTTATAAAGCAAGGTGCTTTAAAAAATCTATAAAGCATATAAAGCAAAATATTCTATAAAAAAATAAAAGCAAAGTGCTTTTATTGCTTTATAAAGCAAATAAAACAATAAGCATTTAAATAAAAAAAAACGGTTTATATAATAATAATAAGTTTTTTTATATATTTAGTTAGTTTTTATTTTATAATTTAATTTAAACATATAGCGACTTTTTAAAACAACTATATAAAAGTATTTTTGACGACTTTAGTGTAATTTTTACCAACGTTACGATAATTTTTTTGGTTACTACTTAGCACGATTTTATACGGGGAGCTCCGATTATATTACGTTTATACGAACTTAGGGTTCGTTATATTTATATTATTTGCACTTTTTTTTTTTTTTTTTTTTTTTTTTTTTTTTTTTTTAATATATTTTATTTTGTTTAATTTATTTAAAAACTAAAGTTTTCGCTAAATTATTTATATATTTTTTGTTTTTAAAAATTGTTTTTATGTTTATAAACGCGTTAATTTATTTAATATGGACTAAAAATTATTTTGCGTATATTTTAACTCGTTTTGCATAAAAAAAAATTATTGCTTTACTTATTTTTTTTTATTTTTAAATTAACGGTGTTTAAATATTATATTGTTTATAATATTTATTAAAATTTTTAAATTATTATCAAAATAATTAGTACGGATATATTTTATATAACAAAAAACGCTTTTTGATATTTTATATATTAATAATTAATTAAAGCAATAAAAAAAAGCATAATTTTATAATTAAATTAATTAATAAAAAAAACAAAAATAAATTTTTGTTTAATTTTAATTAAACGGTTAGCTTTTTTAATATAGCTAAACATTTTAAAAAAATAATAATAATAAAAAATTATTTACGGAAAAAAAATTATTAAAACAATAATTTTTAAAAAAAAAATATTATTATAAATATATGTTAATATAAAAATAAACTAAATAGCAGCTTAATATTTTTTTTTTTTTGCATTTATTTTTTTTTTGCGTACCTATATTTTTTTTTGTTATGTGATTATTTATCTAGCTTACCAAGTTTGCAATAATTTATAGCTTATTAAACTTACGGTAATTTATAATTTATTAAGCTTGCAATAATTTATAGTTTATTAAATTTATAACAATTTATAGTTTATTAAGCTTGCGGTAATTTAAGCAATTATTATATTTTTTATATTTATATAATTATATATTTTTTATATTTAATTATTTATTATTTTTATTTTTTAGCTATTAATTTAAAATTGCTAAGCATTAATATATTTATTATTTTAACATTTAATAATATTTTTTATTATACAGTAAAAAAAATATAATAAACTTTTTTAACAAATATTTGCTAATTTTTATATTATTACTTGCAAATTAAAAACCTTTAATAAGTTTATTATAAAATAATTTAGTAATAAAATTTTAAGCAATAATATATTATATTTTTTAATAATATTTTTAACAGTTTTTTTTAGTTTTAAAAAATTATATTTTTTTTATAGCTTATATATTATTTTAGCTATTTTTTAATATTTGTGCAAAAAATATTTATAAAATTTTTTAATAAAATTACGGCATAATTTTACTAATAAATAAATTTTTTTATAATAAATTAAATTGTTATAATTATATTTTTTTAGGTTTTATATTTTAGCCTATTTTTGTTGATTATATTAGTATTAAATTTATTTAAATTGTTTTGCTAATAAATTTTTAAAAATTATATTAAATTTTAAATTTTTATTTTTTTATAAATATAATATTTAAATATTTTATTTAAATATTTTAAATTTTTTTATTTTATATTTGCTAAAAATATTTGCTTAAATATTTTTTTTTAATATAGCATATTTTAAAGTTAAATTAAAATAAAAAAATTATTAAATTTTTATATTGTTTATTAATTTTTTAAGTTGTTATAAATCGAATTAAATTTTTATAATTTAAATAAATTTTAATAAATTTTATTATTTTTATAAAAAAAATTTTCTATTTTTTAAATGTTATAATAATTGCTAAAAGTTTTTTATTATAAATTAAATATTATAATGCTATATTTTTTAGTATTTTTAAATAATAAGCTATTAAATGTTATTTTTTGTTTTTTTTTTAATTGTTTAAATATTTTAGCAATTATTTTATTTAATACATTTGTTTTTAGTTTTTTTTTTTTTAAATAAATTAAACAATTTAACTATTAAATTAAATATTACTTAAAATTTTAACTGTTTAAACGTTTTTTTGGCTTTTTTTTTATATTTTTTGTTATATATTTAATAAATTTTTAAGCTAGTTTACTAAAATTTTTAATTAATAATTAAATATAATTTAAAAATTTTAATGCTTATTATATATTTATAATTATAACTAGGTTAAAAATTTTTTAGTTGCATACAGTTTTAATTTTAAATTATTATATTTAAATTTGTTTTAAAATAATTATATACTTTAAAAAATTAACTTTTTATATATGCTATTTGCATTTTTTAGTGTTTAATTGTAATTTTGCGTTTTAAAGTATTTTTAAAATTAATTTTATATATTTTTTATATTTTTTTAAAGTGTTAAAATAAATTAAAATATTATTTAAATATATAAATATAAACTTGTTTATAAATTTTTTAAATATTGTTATTATTATTTATTAAAAACTAGCTGGTATATTTTATAATTTTTTTAGCATAACAAAATATTTATAAAATTTATAAATTATTTAAATTGCTGTTTTTTTTTGTTTTTTTTTTTTGCTATGCAAATTATATAATATTTATTTAATATATTCATTGTGGTATATTATTTTATTTTGCTAATGTTTTTTTTTATTGTTATCATTAATATAAAAAAATATTTATTTAATATAATAGCGTTATTTAATAATTAATAATTTAATATTATTTAAAACTTTAAACTTTTATTTTTATTTAATTAAAGTTTATTGTTTTTAATTTTTAGTATTATTATTATTAAATATTTAACCGGTAATATTAATTTTTAAATAAACTTTTTTGCTAAATTTTTGTTAAAATATTTTTATAATATTTTAGCTTTTTATAAGTTTATATAATAAACTTTATAAAAAATAAATTTTTGTTTTTTTTTAATAAATATTTTGTAGTTTTATAAACTATATTTTAATAGTTTTTTTTTTTTTTTTAAATTTTATTTATAATATATTTTGTTGTTTTTTTTATTGTTTTTACTTGTTTTATTTTTTTATATAATTTTTTTAAATTTTTATTAAATAATTAAATCGCTAAATTTTAACTATAACATTTTTAAAATAATATTGTAATTAAAAATATCGGCAATATTTAATATAATTTATTTTTTATATTTTTATATAAATATAACAAAAAATTTAGGTTTTTTAAATATTTAATTGTTATTATAATTAAAATTGCTTTTATTAAACGCAATAATTTTATAGAACTTTATTTTATATTTTTAAAAAATTTAATTTCATTTTGCAATTTTAAAAAATATAATGTTAATTTATGCTTTAAAATTAATTAATTTATTATACCGTTTTTTATTAATTTTAATTAAAATTTTTAACTAGTTTTTTTTTTTACATTAAATTTTTTATAAAATTTTAATTTTTATAATTATTTGTTGCTTTTTTAACAAAAACTTAATTTATTTTTTAATTTTTATTTTTTAAATTTAGCAAATTTTTAAATTTTTGCTTTTTTAACTGCATGTTTTTTGCAATAGTTATTTATATATTAATATTATTATTTTTTTAATTAAATATAATATATTTTAAAATTTTTGCTTTAATAATTTTAAATTGTTTATAAATAATTTTTTGTTTTTATTTTTGCTTTTTAAGTTTTTTATAAATAATATTTTTTATAATTTTATACTTTTTTGGTAAATTTTATAATAAATTTTTATATAGCATAAATATTTATAAATAATTACTTTTTAATTAATTTAAATATAAAAATATTTTTTGCATGCTTATAAATTATTTTTTAAATTTTTTAAAGCATTATAAATATAATAATATAATTTATATTTATTAATTTTTTATTTATATTTTAGTAAAAATATAAACGTTTGTTTATATAATTTATAAATAATTATTATATAATATATATATTTTAGCATTATTGCTTTTTTGCTTTAATTAATATTTATATATATTAAATATATTTTCGGCAATATTTTATAAAAAAGTTTTTTGTTATAATTGCATAAGCTTTTTTTTTTTAATATTTTTATTTAAATTATTTGCTAAATTAAATTTAGCGTTATTTTTTATTTGTTAATGCTATAAACAATTATATTTTTTACAAAATAATTAATATAAAAGTTTATAAATAATTTTTTTTTAGCGCAGTATAAAAATAGCTTTTTTAAAATATAATTTACAGTTTTTATTTTTATAATAAATATATTTTTACTTAATTTATTTTAATAATTAATATAATTTTAAATAAAATTTATATATTTTATTTTTTAAATTGTTATAAATAAAACATTTATTTTATTTTAATATAAAATTATTGTTTTAATAAATAATTATAACGTTATATTTAGCTTTTAAAAAAGTTTTTTTTTTTGCTTTATTTTTTAATTGTTTATTATTATTTTAAACTGCTATAATTTTTGCTTTTTTTTTAAGCTAAAAAAATTTTTTTTTTAATTTTTTTTTAACTATTTAATTTTTTATTAAACTGGCAATTTTTTTTAAAGTGTTTTTTTTTGCTATAGTTAAAACATTTAATTTATAATATATTTTTAAAAAATTGTTATTAAATTACGCTTATTTTTTTTATTTTTTGCTTTTTGTTATTTTAAAAATTTTTAGTTTTTTTTAAAGTTTTTTTTTTTTTAAAATATTAATTAAAAAAATTTTTATCGATTATAATTATTATATTAATATATTTTTTAAATTTATTTAGTTTGTTTATTTTAAATAATTTATTTTATATTTATATTTTAAGTTTTTTATAAAATAAATAAAATAAAATTAACTTTAGTAGTTTTAAAATTATTACTAGTCGTTTAAATTTTATAGCATATTTTAATGCTTATATTTTTTGCTTAAATTAATATAGCTGTTTTTTAGCATGTTTTGCTTTTTTAATATTTTTAAATAATGTTTTTATATATTTTTCGAATTTGTTATAATTTGCAAAAAAACTTTTGTTTTTTTTTAAAGTTTTTTTTACTATTAGCTTTTAAAAAAATTTTAAAAATTAGCTTAAACTATTTAAATATTTTTTTTACTAAAAATTGCAATATAGCTATTATTTTTTAATTATTTTTTATAATTAAAAATAAATATTATTTTAAATAAAATTATATATAAATTAAAAACGCATTTATATTAGTAAATTTATTATATGGTTTAAAAGCTATAAATTTAAATTTTTTTATATTTAATAATTTTAATATTATTGCTAATTTTAATAATAATAAAAATAATAAAAATAATATGCTATTATTTTTTTAAGCTATTTATATAGTTTTTTTTAGTGTTAATATATTTATTATAATTAGTTTAAATGTTTAAAATGCTAATTATTAAACTATTAGTTTTAAAATTAATAATATAATTATTGTAATTTAAATAACTAGTTTTTATATAGCTTAACTAGCTTGTAATATTATTAAATTTTTTTATATTATTAATAAAATTACATTTTAATTTATTAACGATATAGTATAACAAATTTATTATATAATAATATAATAAATTTATCGGGGGTTTTTAATTTGCAAGTAATAGTATAAAAATTAATAGGTGTTCGTTAAAAAGGTTTATTATATTTTTATTACTGTGCAACAAAAAATATTACTAAATATCGAAATAATAAATATATTAATGCTTAGCAATTTTAAGTTAATAGCTAAAAAACAAAAATAATAAATAATTAAATATAAAAAATATATAATTATATAAACATAAAAAATGTAATAATTGCTTAAATTATTGCGAGCTTAGTAAGCTATAAATTACTTTAAATTTAGTAAGCTATAAATTACTGTAAATTTAATAAGCTATAAATTATTGCAGGCTTAATAAGCTATAAATTACTGTAAGTTTAATAAGCTATAAATTATTGCAAGCCTAGTAAACTAAGTAAATAATTATATAACAAAAAAAAAATACAGGTGCGCAAAAAAAAAAACAAGTGCGAAAAAAAAAAAAAATATTAAGCCGCTATTTAGTTTATTTTTATATTAATATATATTTATAATAATATTTTTTTTTTTAAAATTGTTATTTTAACAATTTTTTTTTCCGTAAATAATTTTTTTTTTTATTATTTTTTTAAAATGTTTAGCTATATTAAAAAAGTTAACCGTTTAATTAAAACTAAGCAAAAATTTATTTTTGTTTTTTTTATTAATTAATTTAGTTATAAAACTATATTTTATTTTTATTATTTTAATTAATTATTAATATATAAAATGTTAAAAAACGTTTTTTGTTGTATAAAATATATTTGTGCTAATTATTTTTATAATAGTTTAAAAATTTTAATAAATATTATAAATAATATAATATTTAAACACTGTTAACTTAAAAATAAAAAAAAATAAGCAAAGCAATAATTTTTTTTTGTACAAAACAAATTAAAACGTATATAAAACAGTTTTTAATCCGTATTAAATAAATTAGCATGTTTATAAACGCAAAAACAGTTTTTAAAAATAAAAAATATATAAATAATTTAGCAAAAATTTTAATTTTTAAATAAACTAAATAAAATAAAATATATTAAAAAAAAACAAAAATTTTTAAAAAAAAAAAAAATGCAAACAGCGCAAATTATTTTAATAAATTTTAATTAAAACTTTTTAAATGTTTTTTTTAAAATTAATTTTTTTTTGCAAGCTTTAATCGATTAAAATATTATTAATAAAATTAATTTATAATTATTGCAGCATTTTTGAAATGTTTTATAAATTTTTATATATTATTTATATATAAATATTTTTTTTATTTTATTAAATATTTAATTTTTTTGCTATTTTAATATAAATTTAATATTTTTTTAACTTTATATATATTTTAATTTGTTTTAACTTTAATTTATATTTTAAAAAGTATATTATTTAGCGTTAATGTAAATAAAAAAATGTAAAGAATTAAATAAATTTGCATTATTTTCGGTAATAACAATTGGTAATTAATTGGTAAAATAATTTTTTTAATTTTAAAAAAGCTAAATTTTTTAAAATTTAATTTGTTGTTTAATCGCTTTATTTTAATTTATAATATTTTTAATATAATATTTTGTTTTTGTTATAGCAAATAAATTTTGTTTTTTTTTGCTAAAACTAGTTTTTTAGTTTTTTTTTTATTATAATATTTTGCTATTTATTATTGCAAAAATTAAAATTAAGTTTATAATTTAATTTAAATTATTTTAATTTTAGTTATAATTATTTTAATTTTAAAAGCTATAGCTAAAATAATTAATGCTTTTATAAATAATTTTTTTAGTTTTTTAATTTTTGCTTATTTATTATATATTGCTTTATGCAAAAATATGTTTATTTTTTTATTAATAAATATATTATATATAATTTATGCTATAAGCAAAAATTTTACTTAATTGTTTTGCTAATAATTAATATAGTTTTAAAAATATTATTTAAATGTTTAATTTAATTTTTTTGTTTATTTATTTATTTAAAAATAATATATAATTAAAAATTTAAATTTTATTTTTATTTATTTAAAAAAATTATTTTTAAATTTTAATATAAATAGTTTATTTTGGTTAAAAATAATTTTATTTAATATTTTATGCTTATCGAAATATTATTAAACAAAAATATATGTAAATTATTTTATAGTTGCATTTATTTTAAAAAGTAAAAAATATATATATTTTATAAATCGGTTTATAATAATTTATATTGCATTATATTATATTTTTGTTACTAGGTTTATTAATAAAAATAATTTAATAATAAAATTTTAAGCAATAATATACTATATTTAATTAAATATTTATATTAATTAAAATAATTTATATAGTTTATATTGTGCAAATTTAGCTTTAGCGCAAATGTTATATTTTTTAATAATATTTTTAACAGTTTTTTTTTAATTTTAAAAAGTTATATTGTTTTTATAACTTTTATATCGTTTTGGTTATTTTTTAATATTTGTGCAAAAAATGCTTATAAAATTTTTTAATAAAATTACGGCGTAATTTTATTAATAAATAAATTTTTTTATAATAAATTAAATTATTATAATTATATTTTTTTAAGTTTTATATTTTAGCCCGTTTTTGCTAATTATACTATTATTAAATTAATTTAAATTGTTTTGCTGGTAAATTTTTAAAAATTATATTAAATTTTAAACTTTTATTTTTTTGTAAATATAATATTTAAATATTTTATTTAAATATTTTAAAATTTTTTATTTTGCGTTTGTTAAAAATGTTTGCTTAAATATTTTTTTTTAATATAATATATTTTAAAATTAAATTATAAAAAAAAAATTAACTAGTTTTTATATTGTTTATTAATTTTTTAAATTGTTATAAATTAAATTAAATTTTTATAATTTAAATAAATTTTAATAAGTTTTATTATTTTTGTAAAAAAAAGTTTTTATTTTTTAAGTGCTATAATAATTATTAAAAGTTTTTTATTATAAATTAAATATTGTAATATTATATTTTTTAGTGCTTTTAAATAATAAATTACTAAGTGCTATTTTTTATTTTTTTTTAATTATTTAAATATTTTAGCAATTATTTTATTTAATATATTTATTTTTAATTGTTTTTTTTTAAATAAATTAAATAATTTAATTATTAAATTAAATATTATTTAAAATTTTAATTGCTTAAATATTTTTTTAGCTTTTTTTAATATAAAAAATGTTTTTTTTTATATTTTTTTGTTATATATTTAATAAATTTTTAAGCTAGTTTATTAAAGTTTTTAATTAATAATTAAATATAGTTTAAAAATTTTAATATTTATTATATATTTGTAATTATAACTAGGTTAAAAACTTTTTAATTATATATTATTTTAATTTTAAATTATTATATTTAAATTTGTTTTAAGGTAATTGTATACTTTAAAAAATTAATTTTTTATATGTGCTTTTTGCATTTTTTAGTATTTAATTATAATCCCGCGTTTTAAAATGCTTTTAATATTAATTTTATATATTTTTTATATTTTTTTAAAGTGTTAAAATAAATTAAAATATTGTTTAAATATATAAATATAAACTTGTTAATAAATTTTTTAAATATTATTAATATTATTTATTAAAAGCTAGCTAATATATTTTATAATTTTTTTAGCATAACAAAATATTTATAAAATTTATAAATTATTTATATCGCTATTTTTTTTTTTTTTTTTTTGCTATATAAATCGTATAATATTTATTTAGTATATTTATTATAATATATTATTTTACTTTATTAATATTTTTTTTATTGTTAATATTAATATAAAAAAATGTTTTTTTAATATAATAGCATTATTTAATAGTTAATAATTTGCTATTATTTAAAATTTTAGGTTTTTGTTTTTATTTAATTAAAGTTTATTATTTTTAATTTTTAATATTATTATTATTAAATATTCGGCTAATAATATTAATTTTTAAATAAATTTTTTTATTAAATTTTTGTTAAAATATTTTTATAATATTTTAGCTTTTTGTAAATTTATATAATAAATTTTATAAACAATAAGTTTTTGTTTTTTTTTAATAGGTATTTTATAGTTTTAAAGATTATATTTTAATAGTTTTTTTTTTTTTTTAAAATAAATTTTTAAATTTTGCATATTTTTTTGGGATTTTATTTATAATATGTTTTATTATTTTTTTTATTATTTTTGTTTGTTTTATTTTTTTTTATATAATTTTTTAAGCTTTTATTAAATAATTAAATTGTTAAATTTTAACTATAGCATTTTTAAAACAATATTATAATTAAAAATGTTAATAATATTTAATATAATTTGTTTTTTATATTTTTATATAAATATAATAAAAAGTTTGGTTTTTTTAAATATTTAATTATTGTTATAATTAAAATTGCTTTTATTAAACGTAATAATTTTATAAAATTTTATTTTATATTTTTAAAAAATTTAATTTTGTTTTGCAATTTTAAAAAATATAATGTTAATTTATGCTTTAAAATTAATTAATATATTATATTATTTTTTATTAATTTTAATTGGAATTTTTAGTTGGTTTTTTTTTATATTAAATTTTTTATAAAATTCTAATTTTTATAATTATTTGTTATTTTTTTAACAAAAATTTAATTTGTTTTTTAATTTTTATTTTTTAAATTTAATAAATTTTTAAGCTTTTGCTTTTTTAATTATATATTTTTTGCAATAATTATTTATTTATTAATATTATTTTTTTTTAATTAAATATAATATATTTTAAAATTTTTGTTTTAACGGTTTTAAATTATTTATAAATAATTTTTTCTTTTTATTTTTATTTTTTAGGTTTTTTATAAATAATATTTTTCGTAATTTTATATTTTTTTGGTAAATTTTATAATAAGTTTTTATATAGCATAAATATTTACAAAAAGTTATTTTTTTAATTAATTTAAGTATAAAAATGTTTTTTGCATGCTTATAAATTATTTTTTAAATTTTTTAAAATATTATAAATATAATAATACGGTTTATATTTATTAATTTTTTGTTTATATTTTAATAAAAATATAAACATTTATTTATATAGTTTATAAATCACCGCTATATAATATATATATTTTAGCGCTATAATATTTTTGCTTTAATTAATATTTATATACATTAAATATATTTTTAGTAATATTTTATAAAAAGGTTTTTTGTTATAATTATATAAGCTTTTTTTTTTAATATTTTTGTTTAAATTATTTGCTAAGTTAAATTTAGCGTTATTTTTTGCTTGTTAATATTATAAACAATTATATTTTTTATAAAACAATTAATATAAAAATTTATAAATAGTTTTATTTTAGCGCAATATAAAAATAACTTTTTTAAATGCAATTTACAGTTTTTATTTTTGTAATAAATATATTTTCGCTTAATTTATTTTAATAATTAACGCATTTTTAAATAAAATTTGCATATTTTATTTTTTAAACTATTATAAATAAAGCATTTATTTTGTTTTAGTATAAAATTATTGTTTTAATAAATAATTGCAACGCTATATTTAGTTTTTTAAAAAAAAAAAAAAAAATTTTGCTTTTTAATTATTTATTATTATTTTAAATTGCTATAATTTTTGCTTTTTTTTTAAGCTAAAAAAACTTTTTTTTTGGTATTTTTTTTAACCGTTTGGTTTTTTATTAAACCGGCAATTTTTTTTAAAATGTTTTTTTTGCTATAGTTAAAACATTTAATTTATAATATATTTTCAAAAAATTGCTGTTAAATTATGCTTATTTTTTTTATTTTTTGCTTTTTATTATTTTAAAAAATTTTAGTTTTTTTTAAAATATTAATTAAAAAATCTTTTATTAATTATAATTATTATATTAATATATTTTTTAAATTTATTTAATTTATTTATTTTAAATAATTTATTTTACATTTATATTTTAAGTTTTTTGTAAAATAAATAAAATAAAGTTAATTTTAATAGTTTTAAAATTGCTACTAATTGTTTAAATTTTATAGCATATTTTAATGCTTATATTTTTTGCTTAAATTAATATAGCTATTTTTTAATATGTTTTGTTTTTTTAATATTTTTAAATAATGTTTTTATATATTTTTTAAATTTGTTATAATTTATAAAAATTTTTTTTTGTTTTTTTTTTAAAGTTTTTTTTACTGTTAGCTTTTAAAAATTTTTTAAAAATTAATTTAAACTATTTAAATATTTTTTTTGCTAAAAATTGCAATATAGCTATTATTTTTTAATTATTTTTTATAATTAAAAATTAATATTATTTTAAATAAAATTGCGTATAAATTAAAAATATATTTATATTAATAAATTTATTATACGGTTTAAAAACTATAAGCTTAAATTTTTTTATGTTTAATAGTTTTAATATTATTGCTAATTTTAATAATAGTAAAAATGGTAAAAATAATATATTATTGTTTTTTTAGGTTATTTATATAATTTTTTCTAGTGTTAATATGTTTGTTATAATTAGTTTAAATGTTTAAAGTGCCGATTGTTAAGCTATTAATTTTAAAATTAATAATATAATTACTATAGCTTAAATAATTAATTTTTATATAATTTAACTAGCTTATAATATTGTTAAAGCTTTTTATATTATTAATAAAATTATATTTTAATTTGCTAACGATATAATTAATATTTTTAAGGTTATTTGTAAAAAAAACGGTGGTAAAATAGGTATAATAACTTTAAATGCTAAAAAAAAAAAAAAAAATATTATAAGCTTTAAAATTAATAGTGCTGGTATAAATAGTTTAAATGTTGCTGTTTTTTTTTTTTGTTTATAAAGTTATTTAAAGTTTTTTAAATTTTATTTTTGCTGCTTAAATTTGTTTTATTGCTGTTTTTAGTTTACATTATAATTATATTTTTAATTATTTTTTAGGCTTAATTTTGTGTTTTTAGGCTTATAATTTAATTAATTAATTTATTTTTATTTTTTAAAAAAATTTAAAGTTTTTAGCTTGTTTTTATTTGTTTTTAAATGTTAATAAAGTATATTTTTTAATGCTTTTTTTAGTTTTGTTTTTTAATACCGGTATTTATAACAATATTAATTTTTATTAATTAAAAAGCTATTAAAATATAATAAATTTATTAAAAGTTTTTAATTTGCAAAAAACAGTATAAAAATTAGCAGGTGTTCGTTAAAAAAATTTATTGTATTTTTATTACTGTGCAATAAAAAATATTACTAAATGTTAAAATAATAAATATATTAATGCTTAGCAATTTTAAATTAATAGCTAAAAAGCAAAAATAACAAGTAATTAAATATAAAAAATATAGTAATTGCTTAAATTACTGCAAGCTTGGTAAGCTATAAATTACTATAAGCTTAGTAAGCTATAAATTACCGTAAATTTGGTAAGCTATAAATTACTGCAGGCTTAATAAGCTATAAATTACCGTAAGTTTGGTAAGCTATAAATTACTGCAGGCCTGGTAAACCAGGTAAGTAGTCACGTGACAAAAAAAAAATACGGGTGCGCAAAAAAGAAATAAATGCAGGGAAAAAAAAGGAAATATTAGGCCGCCACCTAGTTCACCCTTGTACCAACACGTATTTATAACATATAGTTAATATTTTTAAAGTCGCTTGTAAAAAAAACGGCGGTAAAACAAATGTAATAATTTTAAGCGCTAAAAAAAAAACAAATATTATAAATTTTAAAACTAACGGTACTAATATAAATAGTTTAAATATTGCTATTTTTTTTTTTATTTATAAAGTTATTTAAAAATTTTTAAATTTTATTTTTATTGCTTAAGTTTATTTTATTGCTGTTTTTAATTTATACTATAATTATATTTTTAATTGTTTTTTTAAGCTTAATTTTATATTTTTAAGCTTGTAATTTAATTAATTAATTTATTTTTATTTTTTAAAAAAAATTAAAATTTTTAACTTATTTTTATTTGCTTTTAAATATTAATAAAGTATATTTTTTTAATGCTTTTTTTAGTTTTACTTTTTAATATTAATATTTGTAACGATGCTAATTTTTATTAATTAAAAAGCTATTAAAATATAACGGACTTATTATATAATAATATAATAAATTTATTAAAAGTTTTTAATTTGTAAATAACAGTATAAAAATTAGCAGGTATTCGTTAAAAAAATTTATTATATTTTTATTACTATGCAACAAAAATATTACTAAATATTAAAACAATAAATATATTAATACTTAGCAATTTTAAATTAATAGCTAAAAAACAAAAATAAACAAGTGACTAAATATAAAAAAATGCACAACTATATAAATATAAAAAATATAATAATCGCTTAAATTACCGCAAACTTAATAAGCTATAAATCACTATAAACCTAGTAAGCCATAAATTACTGTAAGCTTAGTAAGCTATAAATCACTATAAGCTTAGTAAGCTAAATAAATAATCACGTAACAAAAAAAAAGCACGAGTGCGCAAAAAAAAAAACAAATGCGGGGAAAAAAAAAAAAATATTAGGCCGCCACCTAGTTCACCTTTGCACCAACACATATTCGTAACAAAAAGTTTAATATTTAAAAACTTTATATAAAATATTATATAAAAATAATTTTATTTTATTTATACCTTATTTTTATTAAAATAAAAAAAATTCTTAAAAATATAATATTAGTAAAAACTTTTTACACAATTAACAAATTTACTAATATTTTATATATAAAAATGTTATAATTATAAAAAAATAAAAAAATAAAATTTATAAATAAATATAAAAATTTCAAATTATTATATATATAATTTTTTTTATTTTTTTATAAATAAATTAAAATAAAGCTAAATTTAAATTTTCAAACTAATTTTCTTTAGCTATTTTATCCACTTTTATAACAAGGGTTTAATATTTTAGTTTTTTAAATTTTTAGGTGGTCCGTGAGGGGGTGGGCCGTAAGCCGGTAGGTCAGCTTATACGGTTGCTGTTGACCTGCAAGAATACCGGCAGAATTCATTTGATGCACCAACATTCGAAGGGTCATGAAGACAAAGGGGTAAGGACCACAAAGATCTTATGTTTTCGAGCTATTATACACGGACGAGTTGACTACGTAATAATTATAAGTCATAGTAAATTTATGCACAAAGATACCTTGAAGAGGGGATAGTGTTTAGATCAGTATGAAAGTGAAATAAGTATTTATCATGGTAACATAAAAAAGTCAGCTCTAATCGCCCCGCCTCGCAGTTCTTCGGCATGAAGAATGTGTAAACTTGAGAAGGAAGTTTTCGCTCTTATCTGCCAAGAGCGTTAGCTTCCTTGTAAAGTCGAGCGAGTGTGAGAAGCTTACTAGAGGTAATTGTGTAAGTATATAGATATCCTGAGAGCGTTTAGGGTCCTTGGGCCCTTTGCGCAGCAATCGAAGTCTTAACACACCCCTAAGTGGGTTCCTGGCGGCGAGAACAAGTTTGGCCTTAATTCTCAAGCCGGCAAGGTAGCTTTGATAAATACTACTACCCTCTTTGGTGAACTATGTGACCCACTCCTGAAAGCCTGACGGTATTGATTACTGTTGTTCTTGGGTAATATTGTCTAAGGAGGATAACGAGAAGCAGGACGCCGACCAAGCCAACATCGTCTCGTATATATACATTGATGACCTGTACTCGTTCCGATTGATTTGTAGTGTCGGGATCACGGTAGATGGATCTTTGAAGCTGTACAGCGCCGAGACTAAAAAATACTGCGAAAAGCAGAAAAAGGGGGTTTGCCAATGGATGTGACTGCTGAACAGCTGCTCTCGATGTCGCCCTCAGCCTACATCTGGCTACGAAAGCAACAGCAATGAATGTGGCTGGAGGTGGAGGATGCCTATTTGAGTGAATTTGCCTGGGATCCTGGCTATAGGATATAACGTCATCTTGGTGCCGATGGCTCATGCTTGGCCAAGTCAGCGACTTTTGTAGAACTTGATGCCTTATGCCTGGGTTCGGCGGAGTTTCTTCATCACAGCCGCTGCTACCCTGCGGACACAGACCAGTATCCATAGTCGGTGTGATAAAGTCGATTTCGTGCCGTTTTACGCGGTTCTTACGTGTAGAGACTGTGGGTAAGGCAGACTAGATAAAGCATGGGTGCTCATGAGACAGAAAGACTTTACTGGAATTTGATAGCTTATAGTGCTTTGTCCTATTCGTAGAGGCAAAAGAAAGCAGGCGAAGCATGCGAGATGTAGGTAGTGATTGCTACCCCGAATGTAACCGATCCCTACTTCGAGAATGCCCTTTGGCGCGCCACCGCCACGGCGGCACCTTTCCTCCCTACGGTATTAAACGGGCAGGGGTCTATCTGATGTAGTATCTCAGATTGCTACCACAAAGGACTCACCGAAAGCTATTTAACCGAGTATGGAAATTCATGGCAGTGTGTCTTACTCCCTGCAGGATGACTGCTTCAAAAAGCAATTTCATTCCGACTTCAATATGCACTTTAGAATGCATAGAAAAGTCTAGGAAATGCGATACAAAACCACTAACGTATAGATAGGTCAAGAGAGATAACTATGAATTTGAAAAATCCGCTTCCTTATGATGCATCTACCACATATTGTATTAGCCAAGATAGAATCTTGTAGGAGTGGGAAACAGCCCGCCTAATGTGAACTGTTTGTGAATATCTGGTTGGCCATATGGCGGGGACGATGCATTGGGTATGATTCGCATACTCCGAGCAGGGATCTCTCCTTGCCGATCACCTCCTCAAGCTGTTCTAGGTTTATTTCGTCTTTGGAAGCCTGGACAGCCTGCCTTACCTGTAATTATCTAGCAGCCTGACACTTGGAATTTTACCCCAGAGCACAGGCACCTGCGATAGCAAGGCTAGAGCAATAATTAACATTATTTGCCACATACCTATGCTAACAGCCTCGAAGAGCGTGATTGAGCGGCTGATATAGTTAAATTATAGGGTAAGAATGGTAATTTATAGTAAAGGTATTTAAATCTCATGAGTTTTATGATATGGTTGACTGTGTACCTGGGCGTACTCTTGCGAGAATAAAGTATACGCCGAAACTGATCGACTCTTCTCTAAATGCCATTACTTGTTATATTATCACAGTGTCTGACTCTATCAATCCCATTTGCCTTCTCCCTGTCATCGAAAGCGATCACTACAACATGCCGTCGCGTCCTCCGAACGTCTCCAACATCAAAGGTCATGGAAACAAGAGCTTCCAAGACGGACGTAGCCACACGAGCGACATAATTGGAGATAGAAACCTTGCAAGTCAATTAGATGAGTCTAATACACAGAGCATCAAGGGGAATTCCAACTTCACGATCCAAAACGGCAAGGCTCAGCGTAGCACAACGGTTCACAACGAAAATCTAACAGGGCAGAAGGGGACCGGCAACCTTAGCGACATAGTAGGAATGAACAACTACACTATCCAATATGGAGACGAGAACGAACACACAGCTCACTTTGATAAAACCAGGGTGGAGGTTGCTGGTACGCGTTCGCAGACATCAGCAAGAATGTCCGGTGAACGAATTTCTCAATACGCTCCCGCTTGGCTGGAGCGCACTCTGAACAACTTTAAACAGTGGATAGAGAGCCACATTGAGGATCTGATTCATATGGCCACGCGATAATTAGCTACTTGAAGCGATAATGAATGATACGTTGAAGCCCTTCGCCAGCCCACTAGGCTCTGCCCATCAAGGAGGAAGCCCAGGCCAGTATCACACCTAACACAACCACAACGACAATACCAGTGAGAATTCTTGAGGAAGTACCCAAAGAGTTCTGTTTGACAAGATTGTCATCACCTTCGGCCGTTCCTAGGTTCCCTTCCCCTCGCTGGTCAAATTTGTTCTTGGATCCATAGATTGTGGCAGAGTTCCGATACAAATCATTGTTACTCTGCGGCTGAACTCTCGTGCGACTGGCTTTTTCTTGATATGGAGGCGGTGGTATTCGATACTCGGATGGCTCGTTCGGCATAGTGGTGGACGATGAAGAGGAAGCAGCAGGATCTTCTAATGAGGTGTTGAGGCACTGCAGCCTACCGTATGCTACAAAGGCGTAAGGACCGGACTTAGCGCGAATCAGATCAGAAGTATAGCACTCAGGAGAAGGCTACGTACCGGATTTGAGACTGTCACTTATCAAGGAAAAAGAGAAGTAATACTAAAGAGCGGGATCAGTTGTCCAGTCTCGAGCGCAGAGATGGCAATTGAAATGGGATCCGGTATATCATATGATAGCAGCCTATTGTATTTAAATGCTGTATACAGCCTCGATGTGGCTTGTAGCGCTGCCACCGCTCAGGATATAGGTACCTATCTACTTGACGATTATATTACGAGAGGAGAAAGAGAGAAGACCCCGCCACCATGCACTGTAACCCTCGCATGGCGATGAGCGGATGATTTCTGCATGATGATTGGTCCACGATCTCTTTCCGCGTTCTCACATAAGAAGAGACTGACGACGGGAACCTGAAAGACCTTGCGATGTGGCGTGAGGGCGCTGGGCGCAGAAAACACATATTTTTGATAAAACTGGCTCGGAATCGCTACTATCTCTTAATCCTGTGTTTTACTAGCTATTAGTTCATTCAAGATATCATGGGTCTCTTTTCTTCTATCGCTAGATCCGCCGCCAAATCCAAACATGAGCCAGCTGCAGCCGACCGTGTGTCCCGTTCTGGAAGCGGTCAGAATTTCCTCAAGATCCTCGTGGACCCTTCGGATGCAAACATAGAGTAGGCTACCAATGACACAACGTCAATCTCTTACCCCTTTCCAACGACAATAAACTGAACTGAATCAAGTATCCTCGCAATCCACGGTCTAAACCCTCTTAATAAAGAATCCCACGCAGAAGCCACATGGACGTCTGAAGATAAGCTTTGGCTTCGCGATTTTCTACCCAGACGAGTTCCTCATGCGAGGATATGTCTTTTTGGATATAATTCAAACGTCGCCTTTGGATCATCGGCGGCGGGTGTTAGGGAACAGGGCGAAAACCTGCTGAATCACTTGGAGAAAATTCGGGCAGTACGTCTGTGCTAAACGTTCTTTACGGTCTCAATCTCTAACTTATGGTAGATCAACCCACGTCGTCCGTTGATATTTGTATGCCACAGTTTAGGAGGGTTGGTAGTTAAAAGGGTCGGATAGCCTAAAGTAACAACCCATTTTTGATTACGATCAGTTGCTAACGGTCATGTAGGCATTGGTGCATGCGAAGGCTGATGCAACATACAACAACATTTGGAAATCGACATTTGGGCTCGTATTCTTCGCCACACCTCAACAAGGAGGAAACCATGCTGGCTTCGGGGACACAGTGGCAAGCATTGCTCGCTGTATGACGAGGAATCCCGGGAACACGTTCATGGACGCCTTGAAGAGGAACTCTGCAGTTCTAACCACAATCACGGACGACTTTCGTCAAATGCTCGAAGATTTTCAGATTATCAGCTTCTACGAGACGCGGCCGTTAGGTTCCTTTGGAATTGTCAGTGCCCTTGCTCTAACTTACCATAGATGTAATGGTGTGGATCTGATTCTTGCTCTAGGTTGTCGATCAGAAGTCAGCTTTACTTGGGCTCCCGGGAACACGTGAGCGTCAAATACCAATTGATGCCGACCATAGAGGAATTTGCAAGTTTTCAAGCATTGAGGACCCAAGGTATAGACTTGTGGAGGATAATATAGCGCAGATAATTACGAGCGCCACTTCTGCTTCACACCAGTGCCGGAGCGAGGAAGAACCGCGTCTCCACGAAGATAATACGAGTAGTATCACCGGCCAGGCCAACATAGTCACACAGGCTGGCCACCGGAATCGAAACTTAATCACCGGGAGCGAGAATAGAGCGGGTCAGTTCGGCGGCGGAAACAGCTGTGAAATCACGGGCAGAAGTAACACTACGACTCAAGCTTCACTGGAATTCACAGCTATCTTACTTGTGATTCTCAGGCTCATACTGGATAAATGGGGGTTTACTAAGTGGTAAAAAGGTTACTCAGGCGAAGGAGTATTGTTATGTTTGTGGCTTGAGTTAGCTGGTCGTTAGGAGCACGCTTAGATATTCGAAAATAACAGGAGTTAGGAGTTTATTTTACAAGCCTTCATATTGGAATATTGCGTTCTTAAAATCAGCCGAACCTCAGACCCTGTTAGCACATTAAGTCATGACTCATCAATGCTTTCATTTGCCTTCAATTTTAGCTAATCGTTCGGTGTTCCCGATTAGGAGCTATTTCGATCTTACGCCGCTAATATCCGGGGGATAAGTGTGTGTGGCTAGGCTAAGTGGCTAGGAGAAAATCGAAGGCATTCTTGCCCCTGGATTCAAAGGCCATCAGCTTTCTAATAGATAAGGTGAGATACATTTTTTCGAATCAATGTAACATAAAGTTTATTGTCATGATCGAGAAAATAATAACAATAGAAAAACGGTCGAGCGTCTATGTGAAATATTTGTACAGCAACCAACATATGACATGGCTTGGCTAAAGTACGGATTGATGGTCCTCGGTTGTGGTGGCCACTTCCTTGATGATATTGTTCGCAACATCTATCCAAGGCTCTAGCCCTTGAAAGGTGAGCATGCCCTGCCATGTGCGATAACCTGAGGCACCCTCTTGCAGTACATACCACCTCTCCCAAGCTTTTTCCAGTATCAGCTTCCTTAGAAACTCGTCGGGGCAGACGCTCATCGCCAACCCTTTTCCTGCGTGCACGAACACTCGATTGAGAGCATATGATGTCAACGCAGGATACTCCTCTAGTGTCTGGGACTCGAAAGGATGCGACGCAAGACTCCAGGATAAGCTACTGTTGCTGCTAGGCGATCCAATTTCCACAGCGTGGTTGGAGTGCGGGGATCGGCATGCAGGCCTGGGTCGACCTGAACTTGAACCTATTGACTTGGCCCTCTCGTATCCCTTCTTTGGATCTTCAAATAACGCTGTAATACAGCCATCAACAAGAACGGTAAGGCCGGTTGCCATGATTACACTATAAGAGATGTTAGTCTACACCTCATCGTCCCCGTGAGACTAAGGGGAGCGGGGAGGCTATACTCTGCAAGGTCTGTATTTTTCAGGTCGGCTTTATCGGTCAGCCTCATGAGGTGTGGTGGAACCCATGTACCAGCCAACTCGTCGTTTTCGATTTCTTCAGGTGATCTGACCACTGGGGTTATAAGTGCAAGCGGATCCTTCCGGTTGCTGTTTTCAAACAAGTGGAATGAGACCAGAGTATCATCTACGACACTTTTCCAGGTGTAGTCCGCCTCCCAATAGGAAAATGAATAAGTTCGACGTCTTAAATTGATGGCGTAATGCATCTCAATGCAAGCGTAGTTGCTAAATTCCAGCCGATACACATCGGTAGGCTTAAGACATCTGATCTCGCCGATGTTATTGTCGACAGATACCCAGGGACTGTAGCCGCTGCGGGCAGCCAAGGAACGCTGGGCGTCGATAATATCAGGCTTCATTTCATGATCTGTTGAGCGGCCACCGGCCCTTCCAATAGCATCTTCGAACAAACCTCGTAATATCGGGCGGGTATCGGATTCCGCATATTTCCGCCTCGAACGGCCAACCTCGCGACCCGAATCGCGACAGTAACGTCGTAGCGATAATTCCCTTCGGAATAAATCATAAATTCGTAAATGGAATAACTGGATTAGTTTGCCTGATTTAATCGGAACTGAAGTGCTCACTACGAGGTTCATATTACCATCAGAAGCAGAATCGTCATGCCGAATCGTAAAAGGATCCAATGACGGGAATAAAAGGGCAAAATCCGCCGGGGTTGAAGGTACCAGCATTCTTGGGGGCATCTTAGGGTGGTATTGCGGTGGCTGTAGCTCTTTTCTAATATAAAGGCTGTCTGGGTTCGACGTGTCTTCATACCGAGGTCTCGTTTCAATTGACTCGTCGCTGTCGCTTTCGAAACGATATCTTCCAGAGTGTGACGAGGCCGATGACATAAAGCTGGTGGCACTCCTACTACGACGTCGACCCCGCCGCCGCCTTTTTGGTGTGGAATTCTCAATTTGCTCTCGACCGCGCGCTATTCTGTCTCCTAAGTCCGAGACAGATGAATGCTCAAGCCGTTGTCTCGCGCGAACAAGCCCATCTAGCTCTGTAATATCAAGATAAGCTAAGCAGGTGCTTGCGATGGAGAGATGACCACATCCAAGGAAATTGCCGCCGATATTCTTCGTGAAGAACTCGGTCACAGTCTCGTGAATCGGTTGTACGATCCGACTATCGCCTAAGTTGCTATCGAGAGACCCGGCACCAGCCCGAAGTGAGCCACAATCACTGGCCGCTGTTGAGTTATCGACAGCGATCTTGACCTCAATCAAACCTTGCGATAAACTTCTGATCCTGCGTTCCAGTTGAGCATCATTCTCAGTATAGTAGTCTGAGTCCCTCCACTCCTTAAGCGACCTCGGTGGCTTCTCCCGAATGAAGGCGAGAATATGGTGCCATTCGCGGATCCGCAGACGCTCAGTTGCCAACACAGCCCATTGGAAGAGACGCAAAGCCAATTTGCGATTTCCTGGATCCATGTCACTGATAATTTGCGCGTAAAGTATTTCAAGAGTTCTAGGAAGAGATTCGGTGCGTTTGAGGATGAATTTGGTGTTCTCCCCATTCTCAACACCCTGCAGGACACCCTCCACAGCTAAGACTACCCAAAGGAAGATCCCATTAGATCTTTCGAAGATAGTCCGCGTCAATAAGTCTCGATCTCTTGTACAAATACTACCCAGCTCAAACTTTTGTTGTATATAGTGTTGGATATCAACATCGTTATACGTCTCCATGCGAATCTCAAGGGAGCCCTGAACCGTAATAGAGGGATATTCCCGCCTTGAGATGCAGATGTCCAATTGTATTTCGTTCTTGTAAGCCTTTCTTGTAAGCTGCGCTAAGGAATACCCCACGTTCATCGCATCGGCCGAGTCACATTCATCTAGAGCATCAATAAAGATGATAGTTCTTCGCGGCGCGAGAGAACGGTCTGAGAAGACTTCTTCTAGTCTGGACTTGAGCATGTTTACATACGACTTAGAATCTGAAGACTCGAGCAGTTTTAGATCTGCCTGAGTATAATCTCGGAACGCTGTGAGAGAAGTAGGATACTGGTTGCCAAGCTGGTACAGTAGAGACCTGAAAACTCCATTAGAAGAATGCTGTAGCAGTTGGCCACTGCGATCGAAGAAATGGTTTAAAACACAGATGCCGGTATGATCCCGGAAGCGAACGCGAGTAGCCTCAAATGCTTCTTTCATTAATGTCGACTTGCCTGATCCCGGCTTGCCTATTATTTGAAGGAGTCCAAAATGGGAATCAACTTCAACTCGTTCTATCCAGGCCGCGAAAGACTCCGTGTCACGTAACCACTGGCAGGTATTTTCTGCAGGAGCACAGATGGAGAGTTGTCGAAAGAATGCCTCTGTAAATTTGAGGTGCTCAAGCTTCCCTGGAGTACTTTGGTCACCATCAAGGGTCCTTCTCATATAAGATATCATAAAATAATTAAACAATAAAATAATACCTTGATCATGGTGGGTCTTTTTAATTCCGTTGAAGCGCTCATCAAGTGTAATAGCGACAGCTTTGGGGGTTAAGTTCGTGTACATCGCGTGTAACTCTGCAGCTACTTTTATGTAATTGCGGTCTTCTAGGCCTTTGAATCTACACATCGACCTATGATCACCGTCAAGGGTTTCAGCTCGCTCACGAGAATCGCCTAGACATGATGAGATGTCGGGGACCACCTGGTATCACGTTCCAAATCAGCTTTTGATCTTCATAGGTTATTACCTTGAATGCACCGGGGATCCTGACCTTCACCATTTTAGATTGCCCTAGCCGAATTGGAAGTTTCAAAGGCAATCCTTCCTGGAATGTCTTCACCTGAAAGTTGTACTTCAACCACAGCGAAGAGAATACATCTTGGCAACGTTCCAGGTCGGAATTTCTTAGGGAAAGACTGTCAAGAAGGCGCGAATTGGTATCCATTAATAATAGACCGGCGGCCTTGCGAGCGATTTCTCCTACACCTGCGGCGCTGCTCCCCCTGTGTGGCGTTCCCAGAAACATAACACCAGTAGTGCTCTTGAGAATGTCCTCAACGTTCTCACTGTTGGAGGTGGAGCATATTGCTAGACTCTGCAAGCCGCTCCAGTCAGTTTAAGGCCTCTCGTAGGTGAGAAGCACTGGTCAGGGCTTGATTACCTCTTTGACGACAATTCCACCCAGAGAGTGAGTGACAAATATGATTGGTCTTCCGAGTGGTCGCGCTCGTGACAGCTCATTGACAAGATCCTTGCTATGAGCGAAGACGCTGTTCTTGTTTACAGCTCCTGCGAATTGGTGCTTCACTATAACTGTATCGTAGCCAAATACTAGGATTCGTGCCGTTGGGAGCTTCATAGGAAGAAGGTCAGCCGGCCAGAAGACGCGGGTATGTCCTTCGCCAGTTTCCGAGTCGCGCGTGAGCTTCAGCTTGCGCACCCGAGATAGGATGCTTTTTCCTTTACTTTGAGCCTTGATCTTGTCAAGATCCGGAGATTTGTGCTCCGATTGACGCTTCCCATCATAGCCGTTCTGATGACCGACTTCAGCAGCCCAGGTTTTGAGCGGGTGGCCCTGCAGGCCATGGACGAATATGACGCTATTATGTTTATGAGTCAATAAGTCCATTCGGAGTCTTTCGTTGAGCCACTGTACAACAAGCTTACTCTAGGGTCGGTTCCGAGTCCCTCGGCTTGTACACAACAGATAGCCCAGTAGTTGCCACGTCGGGTCTGGGGCCGGGGGGAGAAGCCAACCCTGAAGCTTCAGTTTCTCCCACCTCGGCATTTTGATTATTGATAGATGATTCATTCGTCATATGTGGTTACTGGCTTTGAAAGGGTTACAAGAGGTGTGCTTGTCGAGACTCGAGGCCATCGCGTAAGCCCAGGCAGCCAGGTCGCGATGCCAGCAATTCGTAGAGCACTATAACCTAACAAGGTTAGGCTGTTAATGCGGGCGGTTCCGATACTATAATACCTACCGTATTACCTTGTTCAGAACTTGAGCAGCCACTGTTAGGCCAATATCTTGGCTGAGATTACAGGATAGAGAGTAAAAAGAAAATTGAGTGTTTTATTGAATCTATAATGTCAAGTGCATTGCCATTCATAGGTTTACGTGATGTATACTTAGATAGCTTAGGCCATTAGTACAAAGTTGAACGCTCAAAGTTTGAAACGACAAAAAGGGTATAGATACCTGGTACCGGTATTATACAATTATCGCGGATTGACTGCCCCAGCATCCAATACTACCTATTTCGCCAATCTGTCCGTTACATTTCCCACTAAGTCACATTAGCTCCCTTCCGCTGTGTCTTTTCATTACATCCTAATCTAATGTAAAACTACCACCAACCAGGTCTTCACTCAACTGCCACAAGCGTTGTGCCAAGTTACGGCTTTTCGCGTGATCCGCACATGGGAAAAACTGGCAGTCAGCTAAATATAATCCGCGGCATTCTGTCCGCCGTAGAGTGTCACCATTAATCAGTACATATCTGTCACGTCTTGACGTGGTCGACTTACCATCGAGCAATGGGTCCAATGCAGCAACGAGGCTTGTCGAGGCTCCCTCGTCGCTGTTCTTCCAGTAGCTGGACGTCGCTGCTATCGCCTCGGCAACATCCTCTTCGTGCTCTCTCCCGAGATTGCTGATAACACCTTTGCATCTTCTCTTTAGTCAAGTAGACGCCTTTGCATAGAGTAGCCACCAGGGCGATAACTGGGTACATACCTCCAGGATGAAGCGCATATGCCATAATCCCTAAAGCTTTTGCGTGGTCTTGAAAATATAGCGTGAACAGGATGTTGGCAGTCTTGCTCTGAGAATAGGCAATAGTGGAAAGGTATCCATCTTCCGAGGCTTTAGCAAACGCTGGTGGCATGGAAGAAATAGGTCGTTCTACGCGTGGGATTTCTTTATTTTCCATATTGTAGTCGTGAAAGCGCACCGGCGAAAGCATGTGACCATGACTCGAGAGATTGACAATTCGGGTTGCTCCAGGAGCTGATTGTTCTGCCGCCCTCCTCAATAAGGGGAATAGGAGGTTAGTGAGCAGAAATGTCCCGATGTGATTGACGCCAAACTGCATTTCTATTCCCTCTGCAGTCCATTGCCGCAGACGATGCGTGCAGCCAGCATTATTCACGAGTATATCGAGTGTGGAAATAATGCTCTCGACCTCTGCCACAGCCTTTCGGATAGATTCTTGCGAGGCCAGGTCTAAAATGACGGTGCGCACAATGACCCCGGGATATGACGTTCGGATAATACTGGCAATTGCTTGCATCTTGTCTTTTGACCTTGATAGCAAAATCAAGTTCGCGGGACTCTGAGATGCAAATGCCAGTGCGGTCCCTTCTCCGACGCTTTGGGGCGCAACCCCTGTGACGATAACTTCGTAACATTATCAGTAGTGGAGCTAATTAGGGTGATCTAGTAGATGATATCACACACTGTTTCTACCTCTAATCCTCTCTGCATATTCTTCAGCAACACTCAGGGCGGATGTTCTTTGGCCCCAATCTGGATTCGACGTCATTTCCTTGGTGCAGCCGTACGAGCGCTAGGATACTACTTTTCAGAAACAGCGCACTTAATTTATGTCCGCAGGACTGAAGAAAAAAATCAAAACTGTACGATAATGAACTTTACAATAATCCTCTCACAAGTTTTAATTGTCGCCAGTCAAGAACAAGTGCCTATCTAACCTGGTGTTGAGACAACATGGGATAATTCAATGCAGTATATAGAAGACTACGTTGACAGGCGGTTTTTCGGCTTTGTTCTGCCAAGGTAGATATAGGCTAAGGTCACAGGATCCATCGGTCGGTTGTAGAGTTCCGACCTAAGGGAAGAAGCCGAGGGTGTATTACCACCAGTTACGATTCCTAGGCGACGGTTATCATCGACCCCCAACAAGATTTCGGAGACAAGGTGATCACCCAGGATGACAACCCCGCGTCTCCCCGCATGATGACCTGGTATAAGGCACGTAGTTCGATACGATCGTCACATTCAAGCCGTTATCGAAGGTAGACTTTCTCGTAATTTTCATCTAGAAGGGGACGACACAGCTCCGAAAATGGCGATAAATGGCGTAAATGGCAGCGCGTCATCACGCTCTCCAACAGGAATCAAAGTCATCGTCGTGGGTGCCGGTACGATCATGTGGATCACCTAAGATAGCTGGCTGATGTCCAAACTGATGATGGGATTCAATTATAGGATTTGGCGGCTTAGGTGCTGCGATAGAATGTCATCGTCAAGGCCACGATGTCGAGATCTACGAAGCGTTTCCTGAGCTGAAACAGCTGGGAGACATCATTTCGTTCGGACCAAATGCGGGCCGCATCTTCTACAGATGGTCTGATGGCGAAATCGTTCGTCGTATGCGACCACTAAGCGTAAGTACTGTTTCATGTCGTCCCATTCTATAATCTTCGACGTTATGATCAGAATCTCGGATGGCATTGGTAACGTAATTGATGGCTGGGGATGGTAATTACTGACGGTCCAAAGATTGATCTACTAGAGTACGGCTTCAATATACATAAGTATGACACTGGTGAGATTATCATCAATCAGAAGACACCAAAGTACTCCGTGGAAGCGCCCAATTTCAATGGTCACAGGGGAGAGTTGCATGAAGTGGTTTTCAACTATGCAAGAGATGATCTCGGCATACCTAGTGAGTAGAATCGAAAATTAGATTGTGTTTTCTTATAGTCAACGGCGTACTAAGATGAAATGACTAACTCAATACGATTCAGTTCACCTGGGTAATAAGATTACGATTTATTTCGAGGACGAGAAGAAGTCTGGTATTGTGCTTGAAAGCGGCAAAAAGGTACAGTAGCGATGTGTTGAGCTGCGTCCAAGAGATAATTAACTCTGGAGAAGGTATCAGCTGATGTGGTCATCGCCGCGGATGGTGTTCGATCGAAGGCTCGAAAATCCGTTTTGGGCTATGAAGACAAGCCCAAAAGCAGTGGTTACGCTGTATGGCGAGCTTGGTATTATCTCTCTACGCCCTGATCTTACTATAACAAAAGTTAACAGCCTCAACAGGTTTCCGAATAAAGACATGATTACAGATCCTTCAACATCCCAGTACTGTGAGAATGGCGATACATTCAATGGCTGGATTGGTCCAGATATGCATTTTCGTGAGTTATTGAAGGCCTTCTTCGCCCCGTTCTAGTAATTTTCGCAAGGAACATACTTACCCTTGCCAACAAAGTCTTTAGTACAATCAAGAATGGATCTGATTGTTGCTGGGTTCTAACTCATCCTGATGAGCATGATATCGACGAATCGTGGAGTTTCCCTGGCAAACTTTCCGAAGTCAAGGAGGCGATAAAGGATTGGGACCTCATGTGTCATCGCATTGTGTCTAAGACACCAGAAGAAATGTTGGTAGATTGGAAACTAGTGTACCGTGATCCTTTACCTACGTGGGTAAGCCCGAAAGCAAGGATTTTGCTATTGGGCGACTCCGCACACCCATTTTTGCCAACCAGTGCGCAAGGTGCAACACAAGCGCTTGAAGATGGCGGTAGGTGAAACTAAACTAATTTTCCAGTATCTCAAAAACATCGAATCCAGACAAGTTCCGCACAAGAGGCTCTTCCTTCTAGGTCCTATTTGATGAGTATGCTGACCTCGACGTTACAGTTTGTATCGCCGTCTGTCTCCGAAAAGGGGGGAAAGAAAACGTGCCGATTTCAGTGCGAGCTCATGAGAAAATTCGTTACGACCGCGTGCGAGCAACTCAAAAGACGGGGGAATCGACTCGAGACATGTGGCACAAGACAGATTGGGAGAAGGTTAAGGAGAACCCAGAGATCATTCAGTTTCCGCGACAAGACTGGATATTCGACTTTGATGCCGAACAGAATGCCGACGAGATGTATGACAAGGTTGCTGAAGAGCTTTTTGGTTGATAGAGGCTAGGTCACGGCAAATGTAGGTGAATGATATATCTAGAGTATAAGGAATCCTATCCTATGGCGTCGTCTTAGTAACAAGAGTTCGGAGAATGGACTCAAGTCACTCTAATATTTATGGTTTCACGGCTCGTTTACCATTCACAAGCTTTCGGGCGCAGAATGAAAGGACAGGTTTAGATACATGTTGGTTATAGAACAGCCTTCGGCCATAATTTGGGTTACACTCAGAGCTGCAAGTCTTAAACTCTAGTTCATAAAGCCGTCGCATAATGGCCATGGTTGTGTAGACCTGTCTTAAAACGAAACAAAGTGGCAATATAAACATTTAAAAGGTACGTAGGTCAACACAACGGCGACTACCAATGACTGTTATTTTATAATAAACTAAAAATTAGTATGAGCTTCTCAATTCCAGCTGTCACTCAGTACATTGGCTTTCGGACAAATGTACAACTTGTAGGGTTCACCACCTAATACCTAATAAGGGCCAGTTGCGGCATTCAATACAATATTACAAACTTTGAATGTAGAAATCAAACTCTTATCCTAGCCCTAGCAATACTACTGTTAAGCATCTCAGATTCGCTGTAATATTCTCAACTCGACTGAGATTCTACACGGTCGACGTGAGGCTTCTCATCCACGCGACGTATGCATTGATAGTTTCGGAACTTTCGAGCAGGAACGCGAGCCTCAAACTAGCATAATGAATTAGTATAATTTCATCAAAACGGTATTGCTTCAAGCCAGCTTACCATTTCATCGATCTCTTCAAGTGTACGACCTTTGACTTCAGGCAGGTACAACCAGACCCAGGCTCCGGCAATGGCACAGCTACCGGTCCAGATATAACCATACTTCGGACCCCAGCCTAATTTCATGGGGTTGATGAAATACGGCGCAGTGAACGTCGTCAGCCAAGCCCCGAAGAACCCGATTGCGGTCGCGAGGCCGAATGTATGACTGCGTAATCGTTGAGCTGCGAGTTCGCCTCCAGAGAGCCATGCATAAGTGGATATCAGGAGGTTGTAGGATACGATATAGATGACGCTAAAACCGACAATGATTTTTCCTGTTTTCTGAGTTCCCGGTTCGACGGTATACACGATGGCCATGATTAGCTGTGATAGTCCGCAGACAATGAAGCCGGACACCATCATAGCACGTCGACGGCCGTATTTCGTGATAATTAGGGCGTTGAATAGCAATGAGGCAACACCGACTCCGGTCAAGATACATGAGTTTTCGAAAGCATTTCCAACATTAGCCATCTCGAAGAAATATGTGCCGTACGCTTGGCATCAATTAGATGAGTAGCCCCGAAGAGTGTCTACGGAGACTTACAAATTACTACAACACTTGGAGTTAGCTGTGATCATTGACCTAGAAAGCTTGCCAAGTTCTAGAGTATGTTATACCCTGAAGTAAAGCCTCTCTAGCCTTAAGGTTATCAGAAAAGCTTTGAGAATAACTTACTAAACATGGCCCCAGATGCTGCCTGGGTGGTCAAGCCGAGGACAGACAATATTGTTCGGCGTCGGTCAATAGGATTCTCAAACAACGTACGGTATCCTACACTTGACTGCAATTGGGCTTCTGCAGCTAGTGCCGTCTTCATCTCGTCTAGCTCAGCTTTAACAGACCACCCGGCCGGCCTCAGTCGTCGAAGCGCTTCTTCTGCCTGGTCCATTCTGCCTTCTGTAGAAATGTTACCATATAGTCTCAATAGGAAAGGTCGCATACGCTATATTTCGCTCAGGGCTTGCGGCTCCAGGAGATGTCAATAACAGAACTTGAAAGTGATGTGCACTTACTGCAAAGCAATTAGCCCCATGCATGGAATGATATAAACAGGTCATGAGAGAAAGGGGAAAAACACGGCACACATACCTCGTTGCTAACCATCTTGGACTTTCAGGTATGAAGAAGAGACCGAGCGTCAAGATCAAAGGAATCAAGTGGACAATTCCCAACGGAATGATGTATGCATTCCTGTTAGGAATCTTAGCGGCAAAATTGTCCACCACCGTTCCGACGAGAGATCCTGCATCCCTGTTTAGTGAAAGAGCAAACTGAAGTAATTCATCGACTGCCCTCACCGACAGACACCCAGTAGGTGAAAATAGAGATACCGAATCCTCGATAGCGACCAGGTGAGCATTCCTAGATGATGGTCAGCCCCAACGCGGTCACAACGACAGACACAATGTACCTGGATGTAGAGCTGCGCATGCGTCATCAAGAGACCATTTGCCAAGCCGATGATGAGTCTTCCAGCGTACAGGCCGCCAACCTGCGTCGTAGCTTGCATGACAGCGGTGGACACGAAGACGCCAATGCAAGCAATCCAAAGCGACACCTTACGGCCGAAAAACTTCGCGGTGAACCCAGCCGTAGACGAGGAGATGAAAGCACCCAGGATCATCAGCGAAGAGATGAGCTGCTGTCGCTCGGCATTGATGTTCCATCCAAGAGGTGTCGATGGAGCTCTCTCTCCGAATACCTACAGTAATCAGTCAAAGCCCAAAACCCAAGGGCGTGATTCTCACTTCAAGGAAACCGATCATCGCCTGCAGACCGCCGATAATTCCAAAATCGAGACCATATTGGAAAGAACTTAAAGAGACAAGGGTGACAATGAGCAGGGCTTTCCGATGCTCCCTCATCCCCATTTTCTGATCTGAATCCTGATTCCCGGCCATCTTAAGTGCTTGGAAAAATTACAATGCGTCGCTAGTAAATAAATAGTCTACAGAATACTCTGTAATCTGCAAGGAGCTGAAGGACAGTGATCAAGGGATCCTGATGCGACAACGAAGTTCATAGCCCCTTTCTGCTGTTGAGTGATTTCCGACACAGCGTCTCTAGCTAAGGTTAGTGTCTCTTCCCAGCCGATGTGTATCTCACGGCAAAAAACCTAGTATCACTAGACCATGTTCGCGGACATTCAATAACTCAAATTGTCTCTTCTTGTCGGTACTCGGGGCATACTCCGCATCACGCGCAAAGAGGTATAAACAAAACAACCCCAAATCCAGATCTGCCGAAATATAGCATAAACCATGTGAGCAATATGCGGGAACGAATGAAGATCCCCCACAGGAGATGTGCCAAGTACTTTCCCCCGACCAGCCATGACCAGCGAGGAGTCAAGTTCCCCTCATCGCTCTGGATGACCGCTTCCAGATCCGCGATGCCATCTCCCCATTCGACCGGCTAATGGTCGTTGTACAGACCAAGATTATTCTAAGGTAGGCAGCGCCACTATCGGGCGGTTATTCCGGGTTGAGAATTCTACCCTAGAAGCGAATAAAGTACTGGCAAAAAACCGAATAGAGTTCGCTCCGTTGCCTATATTGTATAAAGACGAAAATCTCCAAAACCGATAATTTACGTTGAGTTCTAATGCAAATAGAGAGCCGAGCCGAATCATTAGAACGGAAGCTGGAACTCATACAATTTACCACAGGAGTGGAATGATTGCTAGACTAAGTGCCCACAAACCAAGAGTGCGTGACACTGTGATGGATAGCGCTACATTCGATTCGTTGATACCCTCGCAGTGAAAAGTCCAGCCAGATTTATTATGCACCTTCTTATTAAGTTTCGAACAGTCCAGCGTCTTGCTATGATCTACGATCAAAAAGTCTGATACTATCTCTGTCTTTCTTTCGAGAAAAGATTCGCTGTTAACACGTTAGTCTTTCCACTAAGGGGGCCTATGCATCTCTGAAGGGTTCAGCCAGTATTTCAACTCACAAGAAGTCATCCGTTATAACACCTGCTTCTATGACAAGACTCTCAAATTTAAGTGGCCAGTGCCAAGTCGTTGAATTATCAAGCCTCAAGTTGGTCGCGTGTAACTCAAAAACTGGACGCGCCCAATTTTCTGCTTGTTGAGGTATGGTTACCGAACGAAGGTATGTGCTGGAGATATGTACCTCCTCGACCTGATCAAATGGGAGAACTAAATCGGTGTTGTTGAAATCATTCCGCGCGTTGAAGCTCCCTACGGTAAGATTTTGCACACTGCGATTACGTTCTAGATTGTAGACACCACGCTGCAGATCCATGTACTTAATCTTCATTGATTCCGTCATTGTGGCGCCGAGAGTCAGCGTGAGATTCATATTGATGAAGCTGGCGGTGTCTATGTGTTCCCATCCGATCGAGAGATTTCGAAGATTTGGGGCTGTGCCATTTGCGTATGTTGAGTACGGATATCTAGTCATCGTCCTGTTGTAAACATAATCGATGGAGTCGGTCTGGTTTCCAAAATTGATATTTTGCCAAATCATATCATCGTTACGTGGGCTTGTCTGGTTGACCGGCTCACTGAACAACCCGTCGATAGATTCAATGTTGCCGATACTTTCCAGGTCGATATTGTGAACATAATGAAAATTGTCGTTGAATCCCTTGATGCTAGTCAACTTTAACTCTTCGAGTCGCGGTGTCGCGAGAGCAAAAAAGGTAAAATATTGTAAGTTTGTCAGGTCGATATATGTGACATTCGGTGCTGCTATCTGCAGCCCTGCGCTAATGTTCATCACACTTGGGAATGACACGTTCCCAAGACTCGGTGCTTGGTAATCTTCGGGGTAAGCAAGCAGGTAATCAAGGAGGCCAAAGTAGATTTGGCCACCGACTGTCTTGAGAGTAGAGCTGCTGATCTCATATGGTGGCCCGTAGTAACGTGCAGAGTACAAATGCTGGTCAAAATCCATCATAAAATCTCCGGTAATCTCCTCGATGCCGTCTAGATTAATGCTTTCGGACAGATTACCGGGGAGTGTGATGCTGCCGTCCAACACGGTGCAACGCTCACGCAGAGATTGAGCCTCAGCGGCCGTTGACATCGTGACATTTTCAGTACAGATGGATCGCGACACAACCACTACCAGACAATGCCAAGTTATGATTAGACCTAGGGTTCTGCTTTCAAGTAGTTTAAGGAATGGCTTACCATCGGAGAAAATTATTAATATTGGCCAGACGGCCCAGAGTCTGCTTCGGGAACATGTAGGCATGCTGGGTTAGATAAGTTGGCGCGCTCAGCGCAACATCTTCAGATTGGATGTGCGGCATCTTAATGTAGTGCATTTGTCGCTCACGACTAGGCATTTTCAAATTAAAGGGTTACCTCAATTGGCTTCTAGTCAACTCTAGATACGTCGTATAAGTGTAGGGTTAACCGCTTAGATAGTACAGGAAGGGAATAGTCCTCGGATCATGATGCCAAAACGGTCGCTTGGCGCTTGTATGGATTGGCTGCAATACGCCTATTAAGCTTAAAGCAGATTCCAGGTGTGGTACCTGTCTCGCCTGCTAGTCTTAGTCGCGGAATAGTCATCTAGCAGCTTGGCAACTTGTGGGAAGCTCGTCTAAATATAGAGCTAACGGTGAAGGAGGCGAGGAGCTAATTTGCAAAACTACACATTAAGTAAGCTTACTAGCAGCCATCTAAACAGACTCCTGTCTATACTCCGTTGCTCAACGTCTACTGAATCTTACCATATACGTGCAATGATTAGTTACAACTATTCAAGGAGCTTGATACCCGTCGTTGTCTGCATCTCTACATTGCCTTCCTTATAATACTCTCTGTCTAAACGTGAGTGTGATGATAATTGATAGCTAGCAAAGAGTATCATAAAATGAGATAGTTAGCAACGAAGCTTGCGTCGCCGTTAGCGATTTTGTTTTGGTCGCTTTGAAAGTTGAGCCAAGGATGTCATAACTTGAAGCAATTATGAGAAGGCTCAAACAACAACGTAGTATTATCATTAAGTGATCGTCCCGACAAGTGAGGAAAGCTGCCCAGATAGCTAAACTTTACTAGCTGAAAGTCAGATCTTGAGATCTATCAACCATTGCGTACGTTGAACTCCATGTTAAAAGTTAATAACTCATGTAAAATTGAGATTGTATCACCCGCGAAACAGTTTTGAAAAAGTGAGGCTCTATATTTTAAAAACAAATGAACTATATGGTAAGTAACAAAAGAGATTGTGAACTGAGCGAGGGGAATGAGATATTCCATTCTCTGCCGCGTCGCATAACTTAGGTCGACGTCACGTTACCGCGTCAAAACTACATTAAGTCTTAACGACAGCAACTTTATCCTTCTTGTCCCCACCGAAGACCTTATTAAGAAAGTGACGAAGAGGGCGGCCCTCATAGTACCACTCAGAACTGCTCGGTGTTCCCGACTTGGATGATTGTAGTTTGGAAGACGACTTAGTTTTCCGCTTCGACTGCTTGTTTGTTTGTTCTTTTTGTTTGAGAACGTCCCCTAGCGGGACACTGCCCTCGACTGCTGCGGTCCCCGCCTCGAGATCTGGCAATCCGGCTATTTCTTTCTTGCCTCGCTGGTATATTTGGTAGCCCATTAGCGACCATGCGATGATCACGAGGCCAAGCCACACTATCATAGTTATGTTAATGACGAGCTTGCCGTTCTTTAGCCCATCCCGTGTTTGCAGCATTGTGGCGTAGTACGAGGTGATAATATTCGATTGAATAATACAAAAAGTTTTCGCTCATTAATATCTAATTGTAAAATAGTAGGAGTATGAAGACGCAAGCAGCTGAGTGATGATATTATATGCAAGAAGAGTACAAAGTACTGAACGAGTCTTGTATTCACATATTGGACAATATCGTTCATTTTTAACCATCCTTTGTTACAGCAGAGAATGGCGCCTTATACCAAGCATTGAAAACAATGAAAGACAACGATCTTGTGTTAAAGGAATGCTATGTGCATAGCCTCAATTTCTTTAAATGCCCTTTTTGTAGAATTCTTTGATCGACCGTATGTACTGATCACATATTGTTCTTTGCCAGGGGCTTCAGGGGCAACTCGTCCTTAGACACCGAGCTCAACAGCTTTTTAGGTAATGGGAACTCTACAACACACTCTAGAGATCAATCACCACGGGCGATCCCGTTGACCTTGACGCCCGCCAGCCAAGCACAAGAAAGCGGGTAAACGCTTCCCGTGAAATCATGTTCACGGTCCTCAAACGGAACATTAGGCTCCCAAATAGTAAGGTTAAAAGCAGAAGGGCCCCCATAATTCCCCATGACGCTTCGAATGGGATAATACAACCCCTCATAAAGATACACATCGGTACAATTTATCGGGTTGACGTACGAACCCCCCGTGCTGACCTGTAGAGGCGTCGCATCAGCCGAAGGCTTGCCCGTATCGCAGCTGAAGGCATTCCCTTTCCCTAGGAAGATGTCGTTTTCGTTATCTGCAGAGGTGCAGATAGTAAAGATGCCTGTAGATGGGGGCACATAGAAGCCGTAGTAGACTAGGGTGAAGTTGTTGGCGTTAACGATTACGCCGCCGTTGGTGTCGCGAGTCCAGCCCGTTGTATCTGCGGGGGGCATATCTTGCGGAAAGAACGTGGTGTTTGTGAAGGATGAGTCGAGCGGCGAGAGGCCCTCGGTGATGTAGTATGATGCTGGCACCGTCCCGGCGCCGTACCCACCGATAGGGTTAGCATAGTACTCGATGTTGAGTCCATCTGCTGAGCAGCCTGGGAGGGCTTCGCATGGGACAGGGCGGGTTGGGGTAGGAGCTGGCGGACAAGTTGTGGTCTCGATGGGTGTCTCAATGTAAACGGTAGCAGGCCCGGTGCATGGCGTGAAAGTCGTGGAAGTGACAACGGTCCCAGTCCAAGGGATGGTGGTAGTTATTGTTGAGGTCGGGCGTTCTTGACACGCTGCCCCGTACACAAGGAAGGACCCAGCAAAGAGGGCCGATCGAAGAACGCCTGTCATTATGGCTAGCCAATATCTCAAGCTATTAGTACAATTAGTAAAGTTGAATGGCTTGTAGTAGAAATACCATTGTCAAGACATATAAGGTTTCGAGCTGCAATATATACTTTGAGCATCACACACCCTGCCTTATGAGTCTCCTACGTCTCCGCCCCCTCCTGTCACAATCATACCGCATGGAGAAGTATTCGTGTCATTCATGCCAAGATTAATGTCAATCTAAGCTGAGTTGCCATCACTGACTGCCGGCTACAGCAATGCTCATCGGTGGTTCAAGGTAATGAAGCATCCAAAAGCAGTAACAGATGAAACTCTAGAAATCAGCTCGGTGTATTCCTATTGATCTAGTTCGATGAGTCTTTCCTACCATTGAGGCATTAGCACACGTATAAGGCTCCAAAATTCTGCTCCAAGTTGAGTCCGTTAATAGATATAGATAGTGTCGAAATTGGCCAGTAAGCGAAGTATGATTTGGTAAGCTGAAAGCTGAACTGTAACTTATCTGCAAAGTCCTACATATGTGAATAATGATTCAGTAGGCTTCAATCAGCTCTTCATTTGTGAAACTATTGATTGACATTAGTTATTGGAACGCATTTTATTGCTGCACCAAAGTTCTGCATCACACTCTAACCCTTTCGGTAACATAGCAGTACGATGCGTTGTCATACCTGGATAGATTCATGAGCAGTCAGACTTAGGTGGGACTCATCGAGCTGACTACCTATAACGCAAGTGTTGCGAAACGAAAAGGCCGTTCGTATGGCTCAGTGGGTATAATGCCTGCATGCCACCATCTTGGGCTACAGCTGATAACTACGGTAACTCGTGGATATTAGTAACCACAATGCTCCACGACAGCGGCTTGTCTCATACAAACTACATATGTAGACTGTTTCTCTAATGATCTGGCCACGCGATGAAATTTAATCCACAGCGCCTATGCTGCAATGAAAGAAAGAATTCTTGAGAGATGGATAGTCTTGGGCGTTACATGTTGACGCGTGCGAAGTTTGGTACGCTGTAAGCACAGTTCGAACCTAGTGACCCCTAAAGGTTACCCCGTTGCGCTTACACCAGTACTTACAACTAAAAAAAGCGCATGGAGGCAGAATCTTTAACATGATCATTATGCTCAAGTGTATATAAATAATCCAATTCCTTTACCAAATCTTTTCAACATATTGACCTACTTTGTTAGCTTGATCAGGCTTTCTTTTTAATGTACTATCTAGCTGTATAGTGCAGCATGCCACATAGCTCGCCCCTAGACTACCTCTCAGCAGCCCATCATCCCAGAACATAACTGCAGCAAAACAGTGTAATACCACCATGAAATAAAACGAACGAATTCATCGCATGTGCTTGACATACCTATCTAAACCTGCTCAGGAATAGACTTAATAAATAAATAAGAACATACAATATTGTAACACTTGTATTGCCAGTGACGGCACTAAGTCAGACAGGGATTCAATCGGCCTTGCTCCATACGAGTTCGGGTATTTCGGTCGGGGATAAATGTAAATCGGCCGAATTTTTGCTTTTCCCCGAATAAGACCATCACTCTGATGACATGAACCAGTAAAGATCCAGCCAACCCAGAGAGATCAAACGCCTTGTAATCTGGAAATCTGATAACGGAATCGGATCTTTCTTTACCTATCGGCCAACCTGCATACGCGAAACACCATGGAGGACACCCCACGAGCCAAGGTTGACCTGAGGCGACGCCGCCCTGCTTTGGCGTGTGCTAGCTGTCGGAAGTCTAAAATACGGTGCGACCGGCAGCATCCATGCGGCGCTTGTGTTCGGTCTAGGCACAAGACCTGTGTCTTCGAGCCAGTACGACGCCCGACTTCACGGCGATCGGGGATAACTTCCACCGCGGCCGATCCCTCTGAGACCGCCGAGAATGAACGCCGTACTACGCTGGGCCCAGTCACTCCGGTCTCTAGTACCCACACGGCACATGACCATGATCACGATGTCGATCACGTATCTCCCCTGCGAGAGCCGGATTCTGCTAATACATCCGCGCCGGTTGTCAATGTCCACGTAGTGTGGGAAAGACTCTTCCAGCTCGAGCGTCGTCTGGATGAATCAGCGGCCTCCCGGGAGCAGCCACCGGAAAGAAACGAGCCACCTAAAAACGAACCGCGAAGTTCTCGTTTTGAAGGTCAGGTTATTGAGAGCTATCTGGCTGCCGACATCCATGCTATGAGCAGGGGCGTAGTCTCCAAGACACGCTACTTCGGCCAGAGCCATTGGATGAACGGTATAATACATGTTCGTCTCGCTTGGCCCCTCACGTCCGGCATCTACCAGCCTATTAATGACTTAATAGTTCAAATCGATGCTCGAGTTATTCGAGCACCAGTCCAAAGATGCCAAGTCCGAGGCCATGGCCGTCTTGAACAGGTGTAAAGCGCTGGCGCGTACCATCAAGGCGCAACGCAACCCCGACATCATCGGCAAGCTGGGGACCAATATCCCAACCAGGGAAATCGCAGACAAGCTTGTGGATGGCTATTTGCGATCGACTGAGACCGTCTTCCGTGTGCTGCATGTGCCGTCGTTCAAGCGTGATTATGAACAGTACTGGTCCGCTCCTGACACAGCCAGCTTGGCGTTTGTAATCCAGCTGCAGCTTGTCATGGCTATCGGATGCACTGTTTACGACGAATTCTTCTCGATGCGCAACTCAGCCGTACAGTGGGTGACAGAGGCACAGTACTGGCTACTGGGCCCTCCAGCAAAGGGCAAGTTGACGATAATCGGCTTACAAAACATGATCCTCCTTACAATCGGTAGGGAGACGGCTTCAGTTGGTGGAGACTTGGTCTGGATTCATGTTGGATCCTTGCTGCGGAGTGCCTTCTATATGGGACTTCATCGCGATCCCAGTCGGCTCCCTAAAATGTCTAGGCTTGACGCGGAAATTCGTCGTCGACTATGGAATACCATTTTAGAGTTGGAATTGAAAACGTCTATCGACGCCGGTGGTTTCCCGATGATCTCACCCGAGACCTCGGACACGCGAGCTCCAGCCAATTTAGATGATGCGGACCTGACGAGCGACGACGAACCGAAAGATGATGAAAAAGGCGAACGGTTTACAGATATGAGCGTAGCTCTCGCTCTACGCGGTAGCTTCTACGAGCGACTAGCCATTTACCGGATGCTTAATGCCATACCTTTCAGAGGGACATACGAGGATACAATCCAGTTACATCGCCGTTTCATGCCCGTGTTCAAAACCGTAATGAAGCAGCTCAAGAGCTATCCATCTTCAGGGCGACAACCGACATCATTCCAATCTCGATTCGTCGAGATCATGAATCGTCGCGGTGTAATGAGTCTGCACCTACCCTACCTCGGACCCGGGTTGAAGGACCCTGCCTTCTCTTTCTCCCGTAGAGAGGTGGTCGAGACAGCCGTTAAGCTGTATCGCCTACTCTTTCCCTCAGCAGCTAATCCGGATCCCTCGCTCCCTCTCGTGAACATGGGGGATGAGCTAGAAATCATTTCAACGGATGGTGATGACCTGGCCCGATTCGGAGTCTGCGCATCGGGCTTCTGGCGACTCATCGCCAGCCAGCCGTCGATGATCGTCACCCTCGAACTTCAGACCACACTACAAGATGAAGATGGTCTGGGCCCACCAACACCGCGAACCGACCTGATAAACATCCTGCGACATTCTCTTCCTTACTACCTCACTCGTATTAAAGCCGGCGAAACCAACGTGAAAGGCTACCTTTTTACCACCGCGCTTGCAGGACATGTGCAAGCATTGTTAGACGGCCTGTCGGGGCCGAGGATTATCGAGCCGGTGCTCAGCGCCGCTATCAAGACAGAGAAGGTGTGCTTTGAGCTTCTCAAGCAGCAACTGGTGCCGACGGAAGATGCAAATGCGGATGGTCCCGATCAGTTTGATTGGAATGCGCTCATGACGGAAGAAGGAGATTGGTCGGATAACCCGGTAAGTTTCTCGTTCCTTACGTTTAGTTTCGCATTGCTGATTTTGCCAAGATGATGAGACCTCTTTTTGAGGTCTCGAGCGTCGATAGCTTCCTCGGACCAAACCTTGGGTTCGACTTCTATTCTCCTCCTATGCCTTTCTGAGGTCCGGAGGCATTTCTTTCTAGCGTCTGTTACTGATACCACTGAATGACTATCTCAACTTGTACATTGCTTTTTTTTTCCCCGGGATTTGGTGACACTGTACGACGTATAAGCTCAAAATGTGCGCACAGAGACACACAGTCGCAAACTCGCTCAGTTATGGCGCTTTCTCTACTGTATCGTGTGCTCAACGTAATCTTACAGCCCTTTCTCATCACAAGACTCGGGTTGGAATTGGAATCACACATCTTGTCATCTCCATCGGTGATTAAACCGCAACACTCCGAATCGGCACAAAACTGCCTGTCTGTCGCGCCTAAGGGCCTTGTTCCCGCTCAGTCTACCGGGAATGCCGGTAGCATTTCGACCGTCGCTGAGTTATTTCTCGTGAGATAGAATATCCCGAAGGCCGAGGCGACACAGATCAACATAAGGGCGCAATAAACATAGGCATCAGCATTGGCTTTAAGACATCTCATGTGCCAAGTCTCTGGGGAAGTGGGTTAGAATTCTTAATAGTCTCCATATGCAACTCCATTTACTCTCACAACTGCCGAAGGGCGTCAGTACTGTACTCAAATGTGTCAGCAAGGCAAGGTCAAGGGTAGCTAGGTGTCCCTTAATGAGGGCCATTTCGGCGCCATGTGGGATAGCAGCATCCTGGGACTAACAGACAGAGTCTGTGAAGACGAATAAAATGCTGTATCTGAGCGTTACATCTTTTATCGAGGCAGCACCGGTAACAGAGCTGTGCCAAATCATCCCCTTTTGATGTAATTAGAATTGTAATCATTTGCTATGGTGACTATCCCACATTGTGCCGAAATAGCCCTTCATTCTAGGTAAGTAAGGGATATCCAGGTGGCCAAGCACCTGATTCGGCCTGACAGCTTAAAGCGGAAGATCGGGGTAATGCACATACTTAAGATATGTGGGTTTGAACGTTAAACTGCGCCCGACTGATATAACAGGTAGGTGGAATTATATTTTCGTAAGACCTTCAGCACCAAAGTATGTAACACTGGATATCCGAACACTATTGACTTCAGTCGTAGCTGCCGCTTCATCTCGGCACCTACCCGCGTCAAATTATGAAGGATCGACACGCGATAGTGCATCCAGGTAGGACAAGTTTAAGACTCGAATACTGCACGGTGGCTGCAGTAGTGACGTTACCTCACATCTAGCTGCCCCTCATTCTTCGCGCGCCGATGAAGAGCGAACCAGATTGTTATTTGTTACTGCAGCACTGAGTTTCCATCATAGGATCGTTAGTTGATCCCTACAGAGAGAGGTCCCTGTGGCATTGGTATCTGGTTGGACTACACCATATGGAGCTGAGCATCGGTGATGGTCGTTGAGTCGGAGCTACCTACCTCCAACCCCCCCCCCCCTCAATGTGCTCAGCTACAAAACTGCCAACACAACTGAATCGGTATTCAAGTTCGGCTAATATAGCTTCACAGTATTGACTGTAATTGATCAGTACATAAAGCTTACTTATATTCCCACCAACCGGATCGTCTGGGTTCACCAATAACACCACAGCTCCACAGATTCCTCAACTATCAAGCTACAGTGACAGCTTACATCTCTAATCACCACATATCAAATCACAATGCCTCACAAAGAAGATAGCCCCGGTCGAGAGTTCACTCCGGATGCCTACCCCGATTTTCCAGCCGGGTTCCCTACCGTAGAGTTGGAGACGATATCCCTCTCCAAGCTGCTGGCCAACAACGACGAGGCGGAGCAGGACCGCGTCTTCGAATTATGCAAGGGCCGCGGCTTCTTCTACCTCGAGCTGGCAGGCTGCGAGGCCGGGGAGACTATTGCCAAGGGCGCGGATGAGATCGCTGCCACCGCCGAGGACGTGTTCAAGTTGCCTCTTGAAGAAAAGTCGAAGTATCGGCTTCTGGCTGGGTCCCTTGACGGATACAAGCTTGCTGGCGCGTCCGTCACGGATAAGGCGGGGACCAAAGATACTGCTGAGTTCTTCAACATTGGGAAAAATGAAAGTGAGTTCTATTGCCTTTTTGTGCGCGATGAGATACTTATGGTGTAGTGGTGAGAGGGATTGAGCTGTGCGGGCAATAGGCTCGCAATCGAGGCGGGGTCGAATTACTGCTTTGTTCGAACTCGATATAATGCTTTAACGCAATGTATCAGACACTAACTTGAGGATTTCGAAATAGTGATTGTACCAGATGATCAAATGAAGAAACCGTGGCCGGACGTGGTCAAAACAGCCAAGCCATTGTTCAGAGATTACATCGAGACTGCTCACAGCGTCGGCATGCACATCATGGGCATACTAGCGAGAAAGCTGGGCGTCGATCCGGCTGAATTTAATAGCCGTCATCGCATAGAGGAGCAATCTGGAGATCACATTCGGCTTACTAGAGGGCCACCAAGGGATAAGGAGGAGCTGCCTGAGATACAGACCCCAAGCCACACTGACTTCGGCACGTAAGTTGGCCTGAAACTTTTTCTCCTTTTCATGACTCAGGGTAATCACGTAACAGAGTTGACATTGTCTCTAACCCGTTTCGCAGTATTACGCTTCTGATGAATTGGTTAGGCGGATTGCAGGTCTGGTCGGAATCCTCACGAAAAGCGCAACTTTTGAATCACGAGCCTGATGTGCCCGGTGAATGGTTGTGGGTGAAGCCAAAGAAGGGGTGTGCAAGTGAGTACAACAGCCATCTCCATTTCCCCCCTTTCCAATCCGAACCAGAGGTGCTGACGTATTATCGAAGTAATCAACCTAGGCGACGCAGCCGTCAAATTCACCAACGGTGTGCTCTGCGCCGGCCGCCACCGCGTCATCCCCGCGCCGGGCATCCAGGGACGGTTCCCGCGCTATAGTGTTGTCTACTTCGTGCGGCCCGAGGACAAGTGCATCATGAAGCAACTACGAGCGCCTGGGATCCCGGATGGGCCAGAGGAGGAGAAGGATATCCCGGCAGGAGATTGGATCCATCAGCAGGCGGCTGGGCTGGGGATCCAATTCAATAAGACTTAATGAATGAGATGAATTAAATGAGGGGAGATTGATCACGATAAGCTTGACGGGAGACGATATCACACCTAGTCACAGCCGAACCTACAGGTCCTGAGCATAGGGGTCAAGCTCAATCAGCGGTAAAGGTGGGCTGCCTTATGAGCTGGAAACATCCTGCAACACGCATGCGCTATGCTTCCTATTTCTCTACGAGTACTGAGTATGGATAATATGAATAATTTTGATAATATCGTTACGCAGAGAATTCTCCCCGAGGGTTTGATGCGATTTGTTTACCCGTAACCTATAAACGGAGAAAGACGAATACTCGATCTCTTGTTTGTCTGTGGTTATTTTGAATATACTATGCACCTCGTAGTCAGATTCCATCATCCCTAGCAACATTTGCTTGTCAATCTAAGTTGTCGTCCTCATCTTCTACCTCGCTAGCGGACTCCTCCTCTCCCAGAGCTAATTCCTCCCCGTCCCCGTCCACATCCCCGCCCTCATCCTCATCGGCTGTAGGTAGCTGCTTTCTCAAACCAGCCAATACCGTCTATGTATCCAGGAACCTGATGTTAGCAAATATCTTGAGCGACGAGAAGGGAAACCTGGAGTTTAGAGTCCAAAAAGGAGAATAATCAGGCAACGTAGAGAGATCAATGGGGGGCTTTCAATCACCACGGTCTTAGAAAGGGGCTGAAAACGGCGTGAAAAGGGGGTTTGCAGATACTGCGGTAGACAAACTAACCTCAAGCCCATTCTTCAGCTGCAGGCTCCGGACCTGTGCGACCTGTATCTCGAGCTGCGCGATCTTTTCCCGGAGTTCGGCCACTTGGGCCGCTTGTACAGGATCCTCCTCCTGGTCCTCAAAACCGCCCGACAGCGAGCCGTCCTCTCCACCAGGAACAGAATCAGAATCAAGACTAGGATCAGACAAGACATCCTCCCCGAAAGCCTGCGCGAAAGCAGCCGCCATGCCACCGTCTTTGATAGCGAAGACGACCTCCTCAATAAAGGGGCCCCAATTCTCGGGGGTTCGATTTTTATTCCGCGATTTGGCAGATTTCCCTTCCTGGCCGCCTTTGCCGTTGCCCTGAACAGTATTGCTAGGACCAACTACCAAAACCCGCCTCCAAGCCTCCGCGACCTCGGAAACCGGATTCCCGTACGCACCGCACCCCCACGCGCCCAGGACAACATGAGTGCACCCCTTGGCGGCGAAAACGCGCATGACAGCGCGCATCTTGCGCAGAACGAGCTCGCGGTCCGCGGGAGTGGCGTACCGGCCGTCTTCGGTTTCTGGGAGGCGGAGCATAGCGGCTGTCACGACGTCGATGAACCAGCGGTCGTTTTTGGGGAGGATGTCTTTCTCGTCTGGGATTTCGTTGCCTATACTTTCACTACTTTCGATCTTTCTATCAGGATTGGAGGAGGAGGAGGAGGAGGAGGAAGGGGAAGAGGATAAGGTGGATGTGGGCCGGAAAACAAGCACGTCGGGCGTGTACACGATGCCTAGCTCGGGGAGGCGATAGAACTCGTCACGGAGAGCCGGCAGGAGCGTCGTGCGCATGCATAGGGACTCCTCTTGGCTTGTGGCCCCGTTGAGAAAGCCGCCGCCTGGGGAGAGGGGCGAAGCCATGTTTAGAATCCCGACTTTGCGCTGGCGGCCATTCTCTGCTGTGCTTTGGTGTTTTGATTGTTGGGTAGGCGATGATGATGATGATGACCCAGGAACAAGAAGCGAATGCGCAGCTGCCAGTGTATCAGCCACGCACAACCTGATGCGCGGACCCTTGACTTCACCATTCTCTTTCTCCTTCTCTATCCGGCGGTCAGATGTATTATTACCGTCATCACGCCGCTGCGCCGCAGTTTTCTCTCGCGGCTGCTCGTCGCCGAGAGTACTCTTCCTCCGCCGTCCGCTACCCTTAGCCCTGGGAACCCCGCCCCCGTTCTTAGTGCCATCTGAACCACCTCCTTCGGCGCCAACTTTCCCTTCTTCATGCTTGGACTCAGACTTGTCTAACCGAGGAGGATCTAGAACCAACTCGGAGCGCTCGATCCCGCGGCGCGCGCGCGGATGTGTCGTCAGCAATGCCGGGATCACCCTGTTGATGGTGGCCCGGGCCCGCTTCGCCCGGGCATCGCGGCGGAAGGCTGGCGGCGGTTTGACCACTGTTGGTTCTGTACGACCCATTTTTTGCATCGATTCTTTTCAATCTTGGTGGTTTTACTCTGTTAGTCCGTTTCCCGCTCCCCTATTCCTGCGTGAAACTGCCTACACTACAGATAGGCTCATGGGACGGATGGCCTAAATGTGTGACTCACTTGGCCGGAAGCATCGACCTCAAACGCGTGCACAAGTTGCACGCGCCAAAATACCTAGTATAGCGATTTGGTACTTCTAGATGTTTTGAGATTGTCAAGTTGGTAAGTCGATAGGTATCAGTTGACGTCGTAGATGCTGAGATGGAACAATTGGCATGACATGACATGACATATGACATAGCATCCACCGTGAGGGGCATTTCTCATACACTGTTCCTCGCAACAGCCTTCTTTTCTTGCCTGCAAAGATAAGGCGATAAGATCACATATATAAGCAAATGAAGTTTTTCGAAAGAGAACCTTGGTGGACACTTGAGAGGGGAGATGATGAGTGAACGCGATGCTGTCTTGCGGAGCATCTAAATATAGTATGCATCTTTTGCCAACTCCAAATCGCAGGTCCGAGATAGTTGTATCGTCTGCGCCACGGCACGAATTCGCGTTTCCCATAATTAACATTGGGTGGCCATTGAGGATTTAATGGCATTAATATTGCGGTAATTCTAAGTGCAATGCCCTGAGCTAAAGACGCGACTTGGGTCGGAGGAGAGGGGGTGTTATCAACGGCCATTTCCCAAGAAGGATAGCTACCTACCTTGATAGTTAGAGTGCGTAGTACTATCAGTGCTAAGCACATAACATATTTTCTATTGCTTACTGGTTTCGAACCATATAATCGCAGGATATGTAATGTAGACAATAAGAAACCAATCACGGTGCCGAGGAGTTATGAGATCGAGACTGGGAAGCATCGTGTTTAAGAATAGCAGCAAGGTCCTTTGATACCAATCATAAGCTGCTGCGAAAAAAGCATCGTAAACCTCCTTCCAAACATGTTGCACCTCATACCCACATTTTTTAAAAAAAAAAAACAAAGTTGTTTGGACGAGTAAATAACAGTATTATTACAGGAATTCGTGGCACAGCGCTACAAACAGACCCAATCTCTATCTATTGAACAATCATGCCCATACGCCCCTTGTGATATTTACTGGCTTCGGCCTGTTTATAGCAGCAGCTCCAGAGGGTTCTCGATAACCTTCTTGAACTCCTTGATCCACTCGCCGCCAACGGCTCCATCCACAACTCGGTGGTCGAAGCTAGCGGTGACGGTGATCTGGTCATCCCACTCGATTGAGGTGCCCTCCTCAGTCTCGACAGCAACGGGGACCTTCTTCGTCGTACCAACAGCCAAGATCGCGGCCTGAGGGGGGTTGATGATGGCGGTGAAGTGGTCAACAGCGGAGTTCATGCCCATGTTAGAGATGGAAATGGTGCCACCCTGGTACTCCTGGGGCTTAAGCTTGTTGTCGCGTGCCTTCTTGGCAAGCTCCTTGACAGCGGAAGAGATGGACTCGAGGCCACGACCCTCAACATTGGTAACGATAGGGGTGATCAGACCAGTAGGGGTGGCGACAGCAACCGAGACATCCACGTTGTCGTACTGACGGATCGAGTCACCCTGCCAAGATGAGTTGACAGCAGGTACCTTCTTAGAAGCAACAGCAATAGCCTTGATGAGGAAGTCATTGACCGAGAGCTTGTACTTGCCCTCGCCAGAGCTGTTCAGAGCCTGGCGCAGCTTCAAGAGCTTGCTAGCTGAGATCTTGCTAGTGACGAAGAAGTGTGGGTTGTTTTGAGTTGACTCTTGCAGGCGCTTGGCAATTGTCTTGCGCATGTTGGACAGGGGGGTATCGGCGTAGGAGGCAGCGGCGGACACGGTGGCAGGAGCAGAGGTGGCCTTCTTGACGTCTTCCTCAGTGATACGTCCACCTGGGCCAGTGCCCTTCAAGCCGGAAATCTTGACGCCGTTCTCCTTGGCCAATCGCTTCGCAGCAGGGGTGATATTGGGCTCACGGTCCAGAGCGGTCTGAATCTTACCTTCCGAGGCATACTCGGTAGGCTCGGGCGCTGGGGTCGGGGCCGGGGCAGACGTAGCGGAGGATTCGTCTTTCTTTGACTCTTCCTTGGGAGCAGGAGCAGAGGCGTCACCACCGGCATCCGCAAGGCTAAAGGATTCGAAGGCTGAAACATCAGTTCCCTCCTCGACTAGGACGGCAATGGGCTAGATATGCAGTTAGCGCGGGGCCCGGGACGGTGAGGTCAGTACGAGAGCACGAACGTTTCCAACAGGGACATCTTTCTCGCCGGCGTCCTTGAGAACCTTGGCGATGACACCCTCCTCTTGGAACTCAAAGTCCATCTGGGCCTTGTCGGTCTCGATCTCGACCAGAACATCACCGGGAGCGATGGTATCTCCGGCCTTCTTCTGCCAGGCACCGATATTTCCGGCTGTCATGGTAGGCGACAGAGCCGGCATCTTGATGACGGTGTGAGGGGGAAAAGAGGCGTAGTATCTGGCGAGAGGGGTGAGGCCGGAGCGGAGGGCCGATGCCCGCAAAAGGCCTTGCCTTCTTAATACGGCGCCGTACATGGTGGATGTGCTATAATATGATACAATGTGAAGTGGAATGAAGCGCGGCGGCACCAGATTGGACGGCCGAAGAAGGAACAGAAGGCGAGGAAGAAGAAGAAGAGGAAGAAGGAGGACACGAAGCAACAGCTACCTGGCCGCAATCGTCGAAGGGGTGTAGGGTCCGGCGGGAGACGGACACAACCACGTAGATCCGGACTGGAGCACCGAACACCGAACACCTCCAGTGACAAGTGACAACTGGCAAAATACTGCAGACCTGGGCAATTGCACAGATGTGAGAGTTCGCCGGGCGCTGTGAGACCTGAGCGAAATAAAAGGTGAGGAGGGTGGTGATGCGAAGGCGAGGAGGAAGTGCAACGGCGCTGGGCTCGGCGGTATTATTGAGGTGAGCAAAAAAAAAGTCGAGGGTCCGGCGCCTTGTCTCTCGAGACCGACTGTGTGGCTCCCAAAGGAGATGTTGAGCTGACTAGAAACAGGATAGCTTTAGAGGACCTGATTGGTCACTGCTTTCTTTTATGGGGCATCAGGCTGCCCCAAACTGCAACGAGTTGGGGCGTCCGTAGGCACTGGACAGTGTCGGCTAGTTACGGTCAGTACCATGTCTGGTTAGCGCAGTGTGAATAAAAAGAATACAAGTAACTACCTATATTAAACGCTACTCTGCACAGTTGTCTATTTCTAGCAGGCAATGAAGAATGCAAAGAAAACGGGGATTTCTATTTAATGGTTTGCTTCTTATTCTCTCATTCCCGATACGCTGACAGTCACACGGTGTATTATTATCCTATCTTACCGGCACTAAAACTTACAGATATTACCTACTGCAATTGGATTATTCCCAGCGTTATCGGAAGTCCCATTTGTAGTGTAGTGTAGGCGAGGTAGGTACCGGTAGTATAATTAGGAAATGGAGCTCCCCAACTAAATCCGTTTCGCGATCTGCAGCTGATTGGCTTAAATCGATGCCTTTTAGACCCTGCATGTTCTGAATTACTGTACTGGTGTCAAATGTGAAAAACTGCCACTCTTCGTGGCTGAGAAAAGATTCATGTGGCTGACGCTGTTCGTTAAACATAGGGCGTGTTACAAGGGAGAGCCTCCTTGGCTAGGTACAGTAGGGACCTGGTGGGCTCTACAGTGGGTTCTGCAGTGGGCACATTCCGTCAGCTCACCCTGAAGGTGACAGCTACCTATCTACATGCTTAGCGTATCTACGTCTAGTACTACAACAAAAAAAGGGACTGTGACACCAGGCGAGCCAGGCTACCTTCATACAACCGCCTCATCTGTCTTTTTTCATGGCAACTTTCCCAGCTCAATTGCTTGGTTCTTTCTGACTGCCCGACCGCTTCAGCTACGAGCATCTGCCGATTGAACTTGAAACGAATACATATCACCAACACACCCTGAATGCCTCGCTCTTGGCAACACGTAGGTTAGGTAGACACATGCTAGCCGTACTTCGTCGATAGTCTTCCGCGCGTCTCAGCGACCTCGACCCGACTTGACCGCGCATGGCACGTTTCCTCAGTCCACCTCTCCAGCTGCCATGAGCTCCATCGTCTTCGTCGTCTCTTCGCTCGAGACCATAGCCGCCTCCAAAGAGGCCCAGCGCAACAAACAGCTCGCCGACCTTGCCGAGAAGGCCGTGAAGGCCATCAAGGAGGGCGGCGCGAATCCCCCCGAGCCCGAGGTCGTCTTCGCACCGCTGCAGCTCGCCACTAAGACCGGCAGCAGCCAGCTGATCAACACCGCCCTCGATTCCATTCAGAAGCTCGTCTCGTCCTCCTACCTCGCCGGCCATGTCGCCCCCGGCGCAACGCCCGCGGATGGCGCCGAGCAAGCCCCCATGCTCGACCGCGCCATCGACACGATATGCGACTGTTTCCAGGGCGAGACCACGCCCGTCGATGTCCAGCGCCACATTGTGCAGGCCCTGCTCGCCGCCGTGTTGAATGATAAGGTCGTTGTTCACGGTGCTGGTCTGCTGAAGGCCGTGCGCCAGGTCTATAATGTTTTCTTGCTGTCGCGGAGCACTGAGAACCAGCAGGCCGCCCAGGGTACCCTTACTCAGATGGTTGGTATGGTATTTGAGCGTGTAAAGACAAGGTTGCATATGAAGGAAGCCCGCTTAAATCTGAGCAAGCTGAAACACAGCTCCAGCAATGTTACCTTCGATCAATCCGACGCCGTCATTAACCAGAATGGCGCCAATGGCGACAACGAGGAGGAATCACTAGAAGACCCGAATGCTGATGACGACTCAGAAGTTGCCCCCTCACAGACCACGAACGATGGTGGGCCAAGATTAACACTCAAGGACCTCGAGCACAGGAAGAGCTTTGATGATTCGAACCTGGGCGAGGTCCCAACCATGGTGACACAAGCGAAGGCAACTCGTAAGCCGGCGAGGAGTGTTTCCGAACAGACAACACAGAGCGACGCAGCGCCGATTGAAGCAGAGGACGCGACAGAATCTGCTGATGCCGAGGATGAGGTCTATATCAAAGATGCTTACCTTGTCTTCCGTTCTTTCTGTAACCTCTCAACCAAGATTCTCCCTCCAGATCAACTCTATGATCATCGAGGTCAACACATGCGGTCTAAGATGATATCGCTTCACCTGACCCGCATACTTCTAAACAACCACATTGCCGTTTTTACTTCACCATTATGTACCATCACCAATACGAAGAGTCATGAGCCTACCACCTTTTTGCAGGCTATCAAGTTTTACCTTTGCCTCACCATTACGAGAAATGGTGCGAGCTCGGTGGACAAGGTTTTTGAAGTCTGCTGCGAGATCTTTTGGCTAATGATGAAATTCATGCGCGCTCCATTTAAGGTTGGTATTCAATACTCCCAACGTATGTCCTCAATGCTAAACTCTTGTTTTAGAAAGAGATCGAGGTCTTTTTGAACGAGATATACTTGGCCCTTCTTGCCCGGCGAACTGCGCCACTCACACAAAAGCTTTATTTCCTGAGCATACTGACTAGATTTTGTGGAGATCCTCGTGGTCTAGTTGAGCTCTACCTGAATTACGATTGCGATTCTAAAGTCGACAACATCTTCCAAACCGTTATCGAAGATCTAGCCAGATTGGCCATCGCCCCGGTCACCGTAACCACGGCCCAAGAGCAACAATATGAGGAGAAAAACTCGAATTCAAATTCAAACCCAGAGTGGCAGCTTAAGGGTATGCTTCCACCGCCACTGAACGTCCGCGACATTGTACCCCCTGCGGAACCTGAATCAGAGGTCCCGAAGGAATATATGATTAAACGGGCAGCGTTAGACTCGCTCGTTGAAGCTTTACGTTCGCTTCTCAATTGGTCTATGGCTGGTCGTCCAACTGTGAACGGGGTGACTGGGGAGAACGAGACACGAGCCTCGACGGACGACGTACGAGAGTCCATTGACCCTTCAATTTCGGAAAGCAACTCTCGGGAGACACCTATCCCTCCTTCCACACCAATAATTGAGGATGACCCGGCACAATTGGAAAAGGAAAAGGCTCGGAAAACCGCTCTCTCCAACGGAATCCGGCAGTTCAATTTTAAGCCCAAAAGGGGTATCAAAATTCTCATACAGTCCGGTTTCATCCCGAGCGATAGCGCCCAGGATATTGCAAAATTCCTAATTACCGACGACCGTCTAGACAAGGCTCAAATAGGCGAATTTCTCGGCGAAGGCGAAGCTAAGAACATTGAGATCATGCACGCATTTGTTGACACTATGGACTTTACACGGCGTCGATTTGTCGATGCTCTCCGCCAGTTCCTCCAATCTTTCCGTTTACCTGGTGAAGCCCAAAAGATTGATCGATTTATGTTGAAGTTTGCTGATCGCTATGTGGCTGGTAACCCAAATGCCTTTGCCAATGCCGAAACTGCCTATGTGCTTGCTTATTCGGTAATCTTATTGAACACGGATTTACATAGTAGTAAAATCGCAAGGCGCATGACAAGGGAGGATTTCATTCGGAATAACCGGGGCATCAATGACAATGCGGACCTGCCACCGGAGTACCTGACTGGTATTTATGATGAGATCGCCAACAATGAAATTGTCTTAAAGAGCGAGCGAGATGCTGCTGCGATCGCCGGCACCCTGCCTACTCAGTCAACAGGCTTTGCTGCAGGATTAGGACAAGCCCTCTCCAATGTCGGCCGAGATCTTCAACGGGAAGCTTATGTCCAACAATCGCAGGAGATTTCTCTGCGATCTGAACAACTCTTTAAAGACTTGTTTAAGAGCCAACGAAAGAATGCAGCTAGGACAGGTATCAAATTCATCCCCGCAACGTCATTCAAGCACGTAGAGTCGATGTTTGATGTGACGTGGATGTCGTTCTTCTCCGCCTTTTCCAGTCAAATGCAAAAAGCGCAGAACCTTGAGGTGAATAAGCTCTGTCTGGAGGGTATGAAACAAGCAACCAGAATAGCTTGTCTTTTCGATCTCGCGACCCCTCGCGAAGCGTTCATGTCGGCCTTGAAGAACGCTACGAATCTAAACAACCCACAAGAAATCCTCGCCAAAAATGTCGAGGCCTTGAAAGTGATTCTAGACCTTGGCCAAACAGAAGGCAACAGCCTAAAAGAGTCGTGGAAGGACATTTTAATGTGCATCAGCCAGTTGGACAGACTGCAACTGATCTCAGGTGGCGTAGACGAAGGCGCCATTCCTGATGTCTCGAAGGCACGCTTTGTGCCGCCCGAAAGGTCTTCCACCAGTGATCCTCGGAGATCAGCAGCATTGGCAAGACGACGAAACCGCTCCAATCCGAACTCGAAGGGCTTCTCAACAATTATCGCTCTCGAAAGCAGGTCGGACGAAGTGATCAAAAGCATTGATCGCATATTTAGCAATACTGCTAACCTCCACGGAGAAGCTATCGTTCACTTTGCGAAGTCTCTTACGGAAGTGAGCTGGGATGAAATCAAAGTGTCGGGTTCCAACGACTCCCCTCGTACATACAGTCTACAAAAGATTGTCGAGATCAGCTACTATAATATGACTCGAGTACGATTTGAATGGACCAATATCTGGGCTGTTCTCGGTGAGCATTTCAACAAGGTTGGTTGCCATGTCAATACTGCCATAGTTTATTTTGCTCTCGATTCTTTACGGCAACTCTCCATGCGCTTCATGGAAATCGAAGAACTTCCGGGGTTCAAATTTCAAAAGGACTTCCTGAAACCCTTCGAGTTCATCATGGCCAACTCAACCAATGTGACTGTCAAGGATATGGCTCTTAGGTGCCTGGCTCAGATGATTCAAGCTCGAGGCGAAAATATTCGGTCCGGATGGAGAACTATGTTCGGAGCCTTCACGGTTGCCGCCCGCGATCCGATGGAAGCTATTGTTAATCTCGCCTTCGAAAATGTAACCCTCGTCTATAAGACACGTTTCGGTGTAGTCATCTCACAAGGTGCTTTCACTGATTTAATCGTGTGTCTTACCGAATTCTCGAAGAATATTCGATTCCAAAAGAAAAGCTTGCAGGCAATGGAGACTCTTAAATCAATAATACCGCGCATGTTAAAGACTCCAGAATGCCCTCTGTCAAGCAAGGCCAAATCTGAAGCAAAAACATCCGACACATTGTCAAGACAACAAAGTGGAACATCACTGGAGGAGGGCTTTTGGTTCCCTATACTTTTTGCCTTCCACGATGTCCTGATGACAGGCGAGGACCTTGAGGTCCGTTCGAATGCGCTCAATTATTTCTTCGAAGCTCTTCTTCGATATGGAGGTGACTTTCCTCCCGACTTCTGGGATATCCTATGGAGACAACAGCTCTATCCCATCTTCATGGTCCTCCGATCTCGACCAGAACTGAGTAATGCTCTCAACCACGAAGAATTGTCTGTATGGCTTTCTACAACTATGATACAAGCCCTCCGGAATATGATCGTACTATTCACTCACTATTTCGATGCGTTGGAATACATGCTCGATCGATTCTTGGAGCTTTTGGCGCTCTGCATCTGCCAAGAGAATGACACAATAGCTCGCATTGGTAGCAATTGCCTACAACAGTTGATTCTACAGAATGTTGCCAAGTTCAGCGAAGAACACTGGGCCAAGGTAGTCGGCGCATTTGTTGAACTATTCGAAAGGACGACAGCATACCAGCTTTTCTCGGCTGCGACAATTAATGCTCCAGCTTCGCTATCATCGACTTCACATAATGGACTCGGCTTTGATATACCAGCCACACCTACAACAGAGGTCATACCCGAAGAGAAGTCATTAGAGGTGAATGGCATCGCGGAATCTAGCGAAGCTGCTGGTAATATTTCCGCACTAGCCAGTGCTCCTCAGACACCGAACCCTAATGAGGCAGCGCGGCCTCGAAGCGGCTCGGTAGCATCCACGCCTCTTGAGGACTATAAACCCGCGTCCTCCTTACAGCAACAGCCAGTCGTTGTTACAGCTGCTCGGCGACGATTCTTTAACCGCATAATATCTCGCTGCGTCTTACAATTGCTCATGATCGAGACGGTTAACGAACTGTTCTCTAATGATGCCGTGTACGCCCAAATCCCGTCAGCAGAACTGCTCCGTCTGATGGGACTGCTCAAAAAGTCATTCCTATTCGCCCGAAAATTCAACGAGGATAAGGACCTACGAATGCGTCTGTGGCGAGAAGGTTTCATGCAACAGCCGCCTAACCTGCTGAAGCAAGAAAGTGGTGCGGCGGCTACGTACATCCAGATTCTATTCCGCATGTTCGGCGATACTTCACCATCACGCGCGGAGAGTCGGCCCGAAGTAGAGAAGGCGCTTGTCCCGTTATGTAAAGATGTCATCAAGGGTTATCTCGCCCTCGAAGAGGAATCTCAGCAACGAAATATCGCCGCATGGCGCCCCGTCGTCGTCGACGTCCTGGAGGGATACTCGACATGGCCGGAGGCGGAATTCAGGAAGCATATTCGATCTTTCTATCCCCTGGCCGTCGAGCTTCTGGGCAAAGAGGTCAGCACCGAATTACGGGTTGCCTTGTTGAGTGTTCTGAGAAGGGTCGGCGAGGTTGGCCTCGGCATCGAAGGCATGACGGCTAGCGGCGGTCGTAGGGAGAGTATCGTTAGCACTGCCACCGAAACCCCTACGGACCAGGGAGATGATGATGGAGAGATGGGCACACGGGCGATGAAGGAATAAGGCTAGGTAGATACTACTTCATATCACATGCACTTCTCTCTTCATTTTCGGCCATGAACGTATTTTTGTAGCTCTTTATCAATCGGGCTGGGGGAACATAAAATTACTACTCTATAGACTGCGCATTCCGCGGAACGGTGTTCGGGATGCCTCTTATCTGCGTGGCAATACGCATGGCCTGCTGTTTTTACTTTCTTGGTAGCTTTTTGTATAAGATGTATACGAGTTAGTTGGTGTTGATCGATGGTTGGTGGTCGTTGTAGTCTTTAGCTAGCTAGCATTAGCAGTTGTTGTATGAGCAGGCTGTGGAATTTCGATCGATCTCGTGATAGTCAGACTATAAGCTCTACGGATCACCTGTCTTGTCGATTGGCCTTTTACGTGCTCTGAAATGCCATACTTAATTTAGGCCATTCTGAAATCTATCTCTTAGGTGCATCTTGTTTGAAAGGCTTCTCGCCTACTTCATTCTATCTAATCGACGTATGTATCTACCAACCATGTTAGTGATTGATCCCTACCTTGTCTTGCAAACCATCACGCCTTTCATCGAGTGGCGATATCAAGCACATTTCGTGATGATATTCGATGACATCAATCATACAATCACTTGCGACTTGTAGTACGACTTAGTCCTATCCTATCCTTCGACTCAGCACTACTGCACCATCGGAGAAAAAAACACAACCACGCCTTTCTCAGCCTTATGTACTACCTACTATGCTCGATCCATCCCCATATTTCTCCCTCGCTACTGTATCTCTCTTTCATCTTATCCCCAACTTGCTCTCTCCCGCTCCCCCCACTGTACTGTAACACACAATCTCTCTCTTTCCTGCAACACAACTGCCATTATCTCTCTCCGTCAGCACTGCCATGTCCTTCTCCTACGTCTTCATGTTACACCAGCCTATCTAAACTCGCTCGCAAGCGCTAAGAATGGCGGTGTCAAAAGGACAGCAAGGTAGCAAGAACAGCATCAACGTCCAATCATCATGAAATCCGCACCCCCCTTTCGTATACCGGTATACGTCTACATACACCCTGGTCCCCTTTGCTTGTAGGGAGGTTACACGAGCGCATAGTCGTCGGTATATCAAGAAACAAGGAGGTGGAGGAGGAGGGAACTAAACTAGGTAGGTATCAAGTAAGATCCTCCAATTTCCCCCGTGTCAGCCCGTTGGTATACCTGGTATACAGTGGTTAGGTTCAGAGATACACCCGGATTCTTTCCCATGCTTTTTTATGCAGGCTACGCCGCACCTGGGGTATAGCGGGGTTTACTCAGGATAAAGTAAGCGATTTCTTTCTAGAAAAGGGTATATGCATGGAGTCGCAGAGCTGAGAGACATAGCGTGGTGGAGTTCAATTCCCAATAGCGCAATATGCGCTGTTGGCTCTTCTCATACCTAGGACAAGAGGGAATTGAGGTGAAAGTGTCGGGATATGGAATATCAGCTTGCTGCATAGCGCTGTACCTATAACCTTACTGTTAACTGTTCTGGGTGGCTGCATATTATGATGTATAGGAGTATAGTAGATAGAAAGAATACCAATGAGTGAAGATATCCCGACGTCACGTCGGCTTGTTGAGACTTTCCGCCAGAGTTAACTCCGCCACCTGACTACTTAAGTAAGCAAGTGATTAGGTAGCAGCGCAGTCGGCCGACTTCTCCGCGGTCTCACTTGCGCGAGATCTACTATGGGCTGTGTAGGACATGATATGTAATGTAGAGAACCGAAGGACAGCGGGGGTGGCGTTGGCTGACCTGACTCTGCATATGCGTACATATGCTACCGTGCCCTACATATTGTTCATATAATCAATCATGCGGCATTCCGCCCGCTGTCTTAGCCATCCAGACATCGAGAGAAGAAAAGATGAGAGACTTGAAGTTACTACACATACTGTACGGACGTGCAGTGTAAGTAGGTGGAAGCGGGTGGAAGCAAGTGCTTGCCGACCCGAGATGCCGTAATGTAGGTGTAAGCATCGCGTGCTTGGCATAAAAGATACATTGGCTGTATACCTAGTATAGACAGCGTCCTGGGCAATGTTAGTGTAAATGTGCGGAACTTTTACCGTGTCTGATCCTATAATCCACCATCCTTCAAACAAGCTTTGGGGCGGTAATAATTTACCAAAAGGACTAATAAGGATGAGATGAGAATGATTTCTACAGCTACCTATCTTATCTATACCGTATTGGATAATTGATACAAACGTTTGTTTCAACATTTTTAATGCAAGGGGTTTATGAGCTCGTCTCAAAGATTGACTATTTTTGAAACTTCTAACCTTAGCAGAGATAACGATGAGACGTATAACACTCAATTTAGAAATTAGGAAGCGATGAGTGCTCCCTCAATTCATGAGGATTTTGTTCTGTGGTGCATCACTTACTACGCTACCTAGTATAGACAGACAGCTACAAAAGACCTACATGACTCTGGATCCTCACGACCAAAACCTCGGGACCGCAACCTTGTTGGAATGATAATCCTCTAGCGCCATGGCATGCCATGCCATGCCCATTTCTGCCTGTAGGGCTGAGAAGAGAGATCCCCGCTGCGCGGCCGGCCGCGGAACTACAGGCTCGCAATCCCGTTCCGCTTGTCTGTTTCGAAGGATCCGTGATCTACAACACGTTTGTGTTTCTGGATTTTCTCGATGGAAGCTTATTTTTTTTTAACATTCCTTCTGTATGCTTCCATGCCGCATAAGCTACCCGATCCCGCTCGAACTTTAAATGTCGTTGTTGTTACACAAGCGGCCGCTCCATCCAAGATTCCACCCTTCTCACGTCTGGGTTGCATTTTGTTTCACGTGTTATTACTTCTTACTAAGTAGCCTGGGCAGACTGGTCGCTGACGTAACTATGTTCAAATGTGGCTTGTGACTATATGCACGTATGTCTACTTGTAGCAATGGCTTGTGATTAAACTACTAAGTCTTGGCTGTGTTCTGGCTGTGTATTCGTTGAAGGGAGTGTTCTTCACTCTTCATTGTCATCACGGGGGACCAGAAGCGTCGTAACACGAAATAAAAGAAAGTGAAATACGAACTGCCGCATAGACTAATACCCAATCAAACTTATACTACGTAACTTGCTAGCACACATGAAACCATCCTACATCCCATGCCCAGTTTATTTATAACTAATAGTTACGTTTCGTAACTTAGAGTCCGCTTTGCCACTTAGTTATAGATGCATGACAACTGTCTACGATGACTTCGAACTTGAAATACATATTGACACGTTCATATAGTATAGGGGTCATAGTTTGCGAGATTGGGATGAAAATACATGTTTCCCGTAAGTACAGTTTAAGTGCATGTTTGATACAGGATATATCTTGATTAGAGTTAGCTTCCTACTTGTTCCAAAGGAGAATATGGTATGCCTAGCAGTTTCCGTTGACCCAATTCTAATCTTGTAATGACAACGTAAAAGGAACTTAGTTGTAGTATCTAGATACATCTTACTCTATTGTTATCAAATTCAAACCTTCAACAATTTCCAAGCACGTTTACCAAGCTTTGTTCCAGACCAAAGTCAAAACCCACCTGACCAAATTTATATGTCGTGTTGTATAGGTTAATAATGTCAAAGCAACACAGAACCACGAAACAGGCAGCCAAATTACTCAATAATGACGCGCCGAAAGCATCATTCTGCAAATAGAACCAGAATAGGAAGAGCGTCCTCGGGCCCGAGGGAGGAGTGCACATAAAATCTAGGTAGGATCCTAGATTCAAACCCAGTTTCCAGCGACCAGGTTGACGGTGAAGAAGTGTTCTGGTCGATCGATCTATTGGGTGGCAAAGTGAGGGGATGAGATGAGAAAAACTGAAATCAGATTGCACGTGTTATGGTTTAGGACCGATTCATTGTTGAAGACTGCAACCCTACAGAAACTGTCAACCAGATTAATTAGTATAGTGGTTTAATACTTGGCGTGGTACTAATTTGCTATTCGTCATGCTTGTTCGGGGCTTATTCCGGGGTAATTATGATAATTAGTAAGTAGGTTGTAAGATGAATTACAGCCTGTGGCTCTTAATTTCTCATAACTCGCAAGGTTGTCAGGCAAGCAAAAGGAGATAATTATTGCGGCTGTACTGCCAACTGAATTAAAAGACAACTCTTTTCTTCCCGAACGTTTTACCGCGTATTCGTTAACATCGCGTCTACGATGCAATACGCCGCATAATTAGTCTCACTACATATCGAACCCGATCCGATCGCTCGTTTGTACTCCCAACTTTAACACCAATCACAACCCCTCGTTATCTGTTATGCTCTTGTCAGACAGAACCCTGCCCCTACTAAGTACAGCCCAGTACTGCCCTGACTGCCTAAACCTAAGACTTGCCTTGGAGAGTAAGCTCATTGCCGTTTTAGGCTTTATGTTGCGATGGATTATTAGCTAATGTATTATATACTACTTACACAGTATTCGTATTAATACTAGTCTTTATTATATGCGGAGTGCGGGAAACCGGTCAACTAGACTGGAACTAGTTTCAATGAATTGGGATATGTTTATCGCGCTTGATACTTTATTTAGTATTATCCTGATCAGTTACATGGCACTGCGAATCGTCGTTAAAAAAGGACACTAAGCATAACAACAATAACATACTGCTGTATACAAGCTTTGATTTTCCATCATGTTCGATCCTCCCCCTGTCCAGTATATGTACAAATCGAGGGTTTTAATCTGATGTCAGCAGCGCAGCCTGCCTGCCGATGGATGTGGCGGTTCAGTTGGGTGGATGGACGCACCTCGGCAACTCATGCTCATTAGATAAGATGAAGATACGGTAGCGAGGAGCTACGCGAGCCACGTTCTTCATTAGTTCTTCATCACACACCCCCACCACGAATGAACCCTGATTGCCCCCTACGGCTACGATTGGTCGACTTCGAGATGTATTCCAGATACTTAGTATGAAGAGCTCGCGAGTCCTTGCCGCACTCTTGCATGCTTACTTATTATGTACATGTAGTAGTACATAATCACTGGCGTAGCAAAAAACAGATAATGCATGACGGTGCGCCTTACATGTGAAGAGAGAAAGAGAGAGTAAGGAAAGAGAGTAAGTACATACGTAAGCATGGATGATGGATGAGACGTTGCGTTGGTTCGATCGCATGTACTTGTATGACCCCATAGTGAGCCATGGTGGGCATGCCTACGACTAAGAGATACCCAAACTTAGAAAAAGGGACCGCGCTACCGCATGGCACGGCTGGCTTATTCTCAACCTCGTGGCAAGTATAATTCCTGGCCTGTCCAGCTGAGCTGTGTTATACGAATGAACTTCTTCGAATTGTAAAAATCATCGTCTTGGGCTTGGGAGCCTAACCCGCATAGCCGTCATGGTCGGCGTACCGAAGAGCAAGCGTTGCACTTTCTGTAAGACGAGAAAAACCAAGGTGCGTTGATTCAATGGTAGTTAGAGGATTTGGCTATCGTGACTACGACTAATCATCCCGGGAATAGTGCGATGAGAAGTGGCCGACCTGTGGCACATGCGCTCGAGCCGGTAAGATCTGCTCGGGCGCCCGGAGCACCTTCAAGTTCGTCGGTAAGTGAAGTGATATTCCACTTACACTATCCTGGAAGACTACCATGCCCCTTGCCAAGCCAGCATTCTATCCAACAATTTCTTCAATGCTCCGAGCCGCCTGAGGCTTCACTCTAGTTAAGGTACTGACTTTAGTAGTGAATGGCTGCCACAATGAGTTACCGGATGATGCAGGAGCTGGGATAGAGAGCAGTCGCCGGCCACAAACGAGTGAAGGCGATGGCAAGATAGAGAAAAGAGGACGTCGTGCAGACATCGTCATGTTTGATTCAAAGCACGTTTTCGTCAACGATTCCAGTTTCAGATGCCGCTCACCGACAAGTCTATCTAAACCTCTGCCGTGGAATCCACCGGATCAGATTAAAGCTCAATTGGTAGCCTGTTTGGACGCCGCCCCTGGAACCGGCTATGATTTGCGTATCTTGGGTGCCTTTCTTCCTATATTACCCCAGCACCTGGGACATGGCCACACAGCTCTGGACAACGCGGTTGAACTCTTGCTCGGTGCGTGGACGAATAGCCGCCAGGGCTTGCCCTCGGACAAGTGGCTGGATCTCAGAACGTATAATCGAGCTCTCCGTAGTCTCACGGCCGCTCTTGACGATGAGAATGTGGAACAGCTCACCGGCACACTTGCCACGCTGTGCGTGTTGCAAAAGACCGAGGTGAGCCGCGCGCGCGCTGTAACAGCTTGGTACAAACAGTAGAGGGATGAGTGACTGATGTTTCTGACCTATAGATCTTATACGACTTTGGGAGAGGCTCAAATCAGGAAAACCATGCAGCTGGTCTCATTGTGGTCATCAATAAGGGTGGACCTGCGCAGCTTATGGCGGAAATGGAACTTCATGTTACGTTTGAGAGTATTTTCCATATGGTGAGTTTTGACACTGATGTGCGGGATCTGGGCGCTCCGCGGTCCTAGCTAACCAGGCTATCAGTTACAAGAAGACATTCGTCATGGCCGAGAAAGCGACTTCCACACACCGGGATGGATGGAGGCGCTGGCAAGAGCAATAGACCGCAGCAATATCGACCCGGTTCTCAAGCACTTATATCATATTTGGGTCGAGGCGACGGCCTGGCCGGGTCTTGCACGACTGGTTCGCATACTTGGACGAAATCCAGCAGACACTATGACCGCCGCCGCATTGCATCTGAGGGCATCATCTTTGGCCGAACTGCTGCAGAGTCAGGATGAAACCATAATGGCCGCTCTAGCGGAAAAGGGGGCTATCACAAAGGTCGAAAACATGACGCGTCCTAACTTATTTTCTAAGTGCTATAAATTCGCCGATTTCCCCACGGCAAAACTATTCGCTACTCACACCTTGTTCAGCATCCTCGGCTGCCGATTTCTACAAGAAGCAGACAAGGTCTTGGGTCATGAAGATCCATCCTTAGAAAAGCAAGCTAGGCAATTCAGCAAGCGTGCTTGGATGGCATACCCGTGGTTGCGCAGCCAGACCCCACTGGCTGTAGACTTCACAGCGTGTTTAGTCTTTTCGTACGAAGCTGGGAATACAGAGGAGCGCAAATTTTGTGCGAGATGTCTTACAGATATGGACTCATCCCGACATCCACCTCCTATAGGTGAATGGGTGGAGGCAACGATTATGGCTAACGCGAAAGCCTACACTGGACGCCTCCCCTTCATAAAAACCCAGGACAAAAAAGTTGAATATGCGGGCATAGGTTGCCGAAGCTGATGAACGCCGGCCGACCAGCTTACAGTCTATGCTTGTGAAGTGGCCCTATAAACCGGGGAGGAATCGCTTCGGAGGCCCAACAGAGAATATGACACGCTAGTGAAGGTTATCAAAAGGGTGGCTTGGGTATAGGCGTCTGTGACATGGGCTTGAATACGCAGATCTAATTGACGCGTAGTTGATAATGGAATTTTATGACGAGAGACTCGCACCAAGCTAGAAACACGCATCAGATGTTTTCATAGGATGCTGTCATACTGGTCTGTGATGTTTAGCACAGCATCTCTTCTTCCCAGTCAGAGACCAGGCGGGAAGATCCAGTCTTCATTCGATATTCACTAATTTAGCGGGTTATAACGTCATGTATGAATTGTCTCAACGCATCCGCCTCCTCCGGTATTGTGCGGTCAGGTAGACTTAGGATGACATTACTGAATGATTCGTCTTGCTCGGCTGCTTCTTGGTATAGCTTCCTAAGGGTGTCCATTTTGAAAGTCGAGGTAGGCGTAATTCGCTGGATGGTTAGCAACCTCTCAAAGAAGTCGACCACGCTCAACTGCATTAATAAATCTTCCTTGTCGATCATGTGTAGAGCTGCAAAGTATAACAATCCGCCAGAGGCCTTAGAGTTTACATATTGCTGATGCAAGTCAGGGAAGTTAGTCTTGCTTACAGCACCGAGGTTGTAGGCTGAAAGGCGAGGGAGGAGACGCAGCAAACGGCCTTGAGCAAGGCACAATTGTTGGGACGTTAATCCACCTTCATCGCTCTGATGCGGACCACTACTGCACAAAGACAGAATGAGTCCGTAAACGTCGCGGTCGTTAAATATCCGCCTCCACATGAATCCTTGCCCTACAGGATTGGGAGGTAGAGGCGCGCCATTAGGGCTTTCGTCCAGACCATCGATCGGGGGCCCGGACGAGTCGACAGCAAGCAGGTCACCGAGTACTCTGGTACCTTTCTCCCCAACCTCGACGGCCGGCGCACTCAACCATTGTGTCACAAAGCTAGTAACAACGCCCTTCATGGAAGCGAGGACGGCGGCATCACTAGGGGACTTAGACGCCTTATCGAGGATGTTCATGGCGAGGAGATTGGCTGACGGTGCTGGGGACCGAAGAGCCTGAATGAGGGCTTCCTGGGAGGCGAAGGACATGACTTGGTGGAAGTTGAGAGGGCGCAGAAGCTTAGTGGCGAGGCTGCATAGGGCGAGAGGATCGGACTGGTATCGTTTCAATATGTCGGTGATCTTGGGAAGCAGCCGTGGGATGAGGAGGGGCGTGTTGGCCTCTGTGAAGACGAGGTTAGCATTTCCCATGGATACAACTGGCAATGACTGAAGCGGGCGGCGTGCCTGTTAACTGGAGCTCGACATCGTCGAATAGCTTTTCGTCGGCCGGCAGAGTGGGATCGCTGGCGAGTTGATCAAGGTGTTGCTCAAGCTCATCGACCCGCGATACGGAGCTGGCGCCTGTGGTGTCCATCGTGACGGCAACGCGGCGACTCATGGATGAGGGGCTACACTGAAATGAATGAGTGATAAGATTGAGTTTGTGCTAGGTTTGGTCAAGCACTACTGCGTTCGTGGGGTCTAAGTCTAGAGAAATTATTATCAGTAAGGGAGAGGAAGAGTATAGGTAAGAGTTGAAGTGGGGTCGGATACAAAAGTTCCAAGAGCTTACAATCTGTAAGGAGTGAGGCGGGGTCTACGGCAACGGTCTAGCAGGCAGGCACTTCCATTACTACTGCGTAACGTACCTACCATACCGGCGGTACTTTACAGTTTTAGTACAGATCCACATCCGGAAACCCCCGTCCAGTACCCGTCCATGCACTCCATACAATTAGGTTTCAGGGTGTCTAGATTGCCGTTAGATGACTAAGTGCAAGTGTCAATGTATGAAGAAGAACAGCCCTATTGCTAAATATTTGAAAAATAGTGAACAGGATAGTTTGCCCATAGAAAGCCAGTTATCAGCGGACTGATACGAAAAGCCAATTAAATGGTCCTCTGATAGTTGACTCTGCTAGATTTATGTCGAGGCCAGTGAGCATGAGTGAGTTCCTGTAAACTTGACACGAATAAGAAAGACTCTGGATGTTGTCTCAGAGACTTGAAGAAAGACCAGGAATTTTAACCAGCAACCATTATCACTGTCAATGGATACATGTAAGGAGACAAATCAAGAGGAGCTTAGATCAGGTTAGACGATGACGGAGAAAAGATGACTATTAAAGCAATGAAAACACCGTGAGGCGTAATTACAAATAATTAAAACTACTATCATTTATCTAGGGTCACCTAGAAAATGTTTATCACCTAGTCGTTATAGCTTGAATCTTGGATTAACTATCAGAGAAGTGATTTAGCCAAATCGTTATTCTTATTTTCAAACCCTTTATTTATAAAAACAATAATATATCAATAAATAAAAAAGTATGTCTGTTTTAAAGTAACAATAGAATTCAGCGTTTGAAATGAACTAGGTGCTCTCAGCTTATATATTTCTAGGGTCTTTTACTTTGAGAGTTGCCGTGTATTATGATGCTTTGTATATGTATATGTTGTGTCCTCGAAGAACCGTGGACAGGACTTTCTAAGGTTCTACAGTACGTTCACACTCACTAGGTAGTTCAGAGTCTTCCAAGGTGACTTGGGTGGTTAGGAACTCTCGAGGTTATTCCCTAGCGCCAACCTAAAGTAAGCCCAAGGTCCGAGGGGCAGCAGGTATGTATAAGAATACCGGTACCCGCCCCAGTGGATTCCCGTCAACTAGACGAGCTAGACTCCCTTACATCCATGGCTACCTACTACTGCAAGGGGTATCTAACAAAACTCCCCACCACCCCACCCCCCGCTTAGCCCTGGCCGAAATTTTGAGCAACAAAGAGTTGACTTCCTGTTATCGCTAATATTCTCCTTCTGTGTTATCGTGCTCCTGAACACCACTAGAGACTACACAGTCGCCAAGCCCGTCCGGAGCGGTAATGCGCCGAGATGTCTGGTCGAGGCGGTAGAGGAGGTCGCGGCGGCCGTGGGGGTAGCCGGGGTAAGCCTGCGCCTCCAGGCATGCCCGGCGGTGATGATCCAAGCTTGATTGTCAATGACCAACCTCAAGAAACATACCCGGTATGCGCTCAGGCTCAGCGCTGCCTATCCACAGCCGAGGGCTTGCTTCCGCACCCTGTGTGCTACCCGCTGACATGTGATCTTACAGAAAATATACAAACCACCCGTTGCCCCTCACCCGACCCCCAAGGAAGCAAGCGGCGTCGCTTCCTTCATCAAATTCCGTCGCGAATACCACAACACTCCCTTGTATACCCATCGCCATATCAACGACGAGTCTCTGTCCGCCAGAAATCCCGTCCTCCCTCGGCACGGCCAGTCGCAGATCAATGCGCGCTACGGTGTAAAGAACCGCGCCACCGTTGATCCTTTTCTCGCGACGCCCATTTACAGCCACCGCTTCGAAGATGACAGACGGACCTTACCCAAACTACAGGGCACCCGCCCATGGGTGAAAGACTTGTTTCCGGAGGAGCTGTGGGCAACATTGGACGGCAAAGATACGGGTGGGCCCAAAGGTGGTCTGCCGGTGAAGGAAAATGCAAATAGAGGCACGAAACGGAAACACTACGGCGATGAAGATGACGAGGATATCTACGGTGATGGCGACGACAACGAAGAAATACTTGGCTGGGGCCGTTCGAGAAGACCGCGGGACGGCGAGACCGAGGAAGAGCGCAAGGCTCGAATCGAGGGTGCCGGAAAGGATGCGGACAATGAGGATGCAGAGGGCGGCGAACCCGACGAAGAGGACGAAGAGGAGATGGAGGTAGAGGACGACGATTACGAGAGCGCCGAAGAGGAGGAAGGCGGCGACTACAATGCCGAAGCCTATTTCGACAATGGTGACGACGATGACTTTGGCGACGATGACGGCGTTGGCGAAAGGTATGTTTTCTTGACCGAATCGGCGGCGATTCTGACGGTTTTCTTGGTGTTCAATCTATCTTATGTGGTCCCAACTCGTACAGAACGATTGCTAACTCTTCTACTCAAGTGCCATGGATTTCTAGCGGGATGACACTAGGGACGCCTCGCTAAATTTGACGCAAATACCTACGCAATATTACAGATACGAGACGATTAGTGGCGTTCGGCGACGAGTCCTAAACGACTTTTCGGAGACTGGAGGCGATGATGTTGAAGGTGTCTCTGCGGGCTTGTGAGGACCACCAGCAGCGATGACGTCTGAAAGCCGTCAAGAAACAGTAGCGCTACCTTTGAGAGCCTCGGCGAAACTGGTGGCGATAGGCATAGCAAGAGGCGTTTATCGAGTTCGAAAGTCGAATTCTCGAATATATCTATTGGAACAACGGTTGCCTTTTAGATGAAGCTATTTTCACGATACCCCATAAAAGCACACACATTCTTACCCAGTCTCACACACTCAAAAACGCCAAATGTCCTGAGTTGGACTTTGTACTGTATTGTTTGTTTGCCTTTTTAAGGTATGTCTTGGTATCGTTATGAGAAAGCTGCAAAGCGCAAGTGCTTTTTTGTCTCATAGCATATCACGTACAAGTATTGACGTATCGAATACATGGAATACAGAATCTTACAATCTAGCATTGGTCTAAACTGGAACTTGCTATATCGTGAAATCGATCTATATGAAAAATAATTAATGGTCTTGAATGAAACAGCGTCTCATCTAGATCTGGCATACCCGTACATGCCGCTAGACCTACTGAAGATTAGTGCCCAACAGCATCCCGCTTCCTTACTTATCGTACAGCACATATAAGTTACCTAGCGCGGGTTCTGCGCGGGCTAGTTCCAGGTTTTTTGTAGCTCACCTCCCTGTTCCTGGCGGGCAGAAACAACAAACAACGTCATACATACAAATCGCCAAGCTTTGTTGGGTCTTTCTCTCCATCTAAACTCTCTGCAGGTATTTTCTTTGAATCTGTTGCTCGCCCGAACCCGAGGGATAACATAAGGACAACGTCCAAATCGAGCCTCTTCTATCCATCTGAGCTTGCTAAATTGCCTCGGTGACAATTCCACGAGCTCGTTTTCTGCGTCCCAATTGCCCTCTAAGCGTGCGTGTGTTTCCTTAAGCCCGCCAGGACCCAGGCCCAGCCCAAGATTTGGAGCCAGGAAACGGAGCGCCAAAATTGAGCGGCGCGATCCTCGAAACAATGGGGGGCTTCAGTTGGAGGAAGCTTCTAGGTTGGGACCGCCATTCAGCGGCCGGTCGCCATCGCGAACAGTCCATTCGCGAATCACGACGACGACGTAAGTTGTAGATGTCTTTCTTGCCGCATCTAAGCAAACCAATGCCCTGCCTAAGGCCATTTCCTGTCCCGTCCACGAAACAATGTAAATTGACTGATGCCTCCCGGTATCTCTTCAGTCCTTCCTCTGCACCGAGATCCCTCGATCCAGTCTGCCATTCCGGCGCCCGAGGTCTCCAAGGTTGCTCTCCGTCTCCGTTATCTGATCCAAGAATGCGTCCCGTGTGAATTGGAAGAGCATCAGATCACGCAGCCCCACAGCAAAGTTATCACCCACAAGGTCGTCAAAGCTGCGAAGGAGTCTGGCGGTACCGAGAATCGAGCTTGCGTTGTCTACTGCCTGCTGGTCGCGAAACGTTGGTTTCGGCAGCAAGCTCTGACAGAGCTTTGGGATGCTGACCTGCACCAGCTCCGTGCTACAGCTTGTGAGGTCATTGCGAAACAAATGTAAGGGCAGATACGATATCGTCTAATACGACTTGCGAATTGTGGTCGCTGACTTTGGAATAGTATCGAATCAGAAGAGGATTTGACATATTTGTTTCATTCCGTTCTTCTGAAGCGCTACTCGATTGTTCTTGATGGCGAGGACACGCCCCCAGTCAACGTGATAGAGAAAGCTGTCGACCTTCACGCCTTGCGTGTCATTGGTTCCTCGGGCTATCAAAAATGCCTGAGCTATCTGTGGAGAGGCTGGCTCGTGCAGGATGAGAACGACCCTGCCAGCTTTATTGACTACAAAGATCGCGATAATGTATCTTTTTGGCCGCACTTGGACCCTGATCGTATGCGCGCACCGATATATCAAAACGCATTTCTACTCTTGATATCCGTAATCTATCTGGCCCTCTACACCGGGGCCATCAATACCATTAACCCGACTGGAGACCTGGACTTTGTTGAAATACTGCTGTATATTTTCACTTTTGGGTTCATCTTCGACGAACTCACCAAGTTCTACAAAGCTGGCTATCATATTCTTGGGTTCTGGAACGCTTTCAATAACACCCTGTATTCGCTGTTAATGGTCTCGCTGGCGATGCGCTTCGTCGCCTTGACTAAGTCGCCACATGATAAAGAGCGCGAAAGGTTTAACTCGTTGAGTTACAACTTTCTCGCATTTACAGCTCCCATGTTTTGGGGCCGCCTTCTTTTATATCTCGACTCGTTCCGCTTCTTCGGGGCCATGTTGGTCGTCTTGAAAGTCATGATGAAAGAAAGCATCATATTCTTTGCACTTCTCATTGTTGTCATCATTGGTTTCCTACAGGCATTCATCGGTATGGATTATGCCGATGATATGGCTGGTGAGGATACTATATTCATCTTGCAAGCGATGGCCAATGCTATCATGCAGAGCCCAGACTTCAGTGGTTTTGAGCGCTTTAGTCCGCCATTTGGCATCATTCTTTACTATCTATTCACCTTCGTTGTCATGGTACGTGCTTACTTCCTCATCCCACTACGGCGATATTCCGTCATTCAGACCCCAGGATACTAACATTTCCGCACAGGTCGTCCTGTTGAATGTGCTTATCGCATTGTATAACAGCGCATACGAAGACATCTATGACAACTCTGACGATGAGTATCTCGCCCTCTTTGCTGAGCGAACAATGCAGTTTGTTCGGGCTCCCGATGAGAACGTCTTCATCGCTCCCTTCAACTTGATTGAGGTCTTCTTGCTCGTTATACCTTTTGAATGGTGGTTACCTAAGAAACAGTACGAAAGACTCAACGATATCGTAATGGGCATCATATACTCGCCTTTACTATTCTGCGCCGCCATATTTGAAGTGCGTACGGCCAAAGAGGTCCGCCGAAATAGGAAGAGAGGCGAGGAAGACGATGATACCATTGAAGAATGGGAACAGATGATGGATCAGGTCGATTTCGAGGGTGAGGGCTGGGTGAAGAAAGTGGGCGATAGCAAGGCTAATGTCGAGGATGATGCGGCTGTGCTGGAGATACGACAGTTGCGGTCTGAGGTGAATGAGCTGAAGGGTCTTTTGACGAAACTGAATAAAAGTCTTGGTGCGAAGGGGGACGAGGAGAGTTTGCTATAGTGTCTACTAGTCTAAGGGTCGACTAGATGACTAATAATCGTAATGTGGTTGCATTGAGCGATCGAGCATATTCTACCGTGCCTATTCGAGAAATGCGTTCGAATACAGACAGCTTCATAAGACACGATGCTGCGATAACAAAAACCAGCGCTTGCAAGTTTCAAAGCTATATTAGGAAATTGTTAACGTTAACTACTTAGTACTTACCAGGCCATATGACAACACTACCTAGGTAATTTCCAAAGTAGGTAACTCATCTACATGTTACCTGACGGGGTGTTGGAGAACCCTTGCATCAATGATGCAGTTTGGACATGCCATATATGTGACGTCATTCTGTCACCACGTCGAACCTGTTTCTACTTCTACCTATGACAAACAATAGCAATGCGACTTGAAATTGACATTCAGAAACTCTCATCGAGATTAAGTAATTTGACTCCTTTAATACTGTGATCCAAATCATCATTGACTAGCCAGTTTATTCATTAGTTGTTTAAATTGTAATCTCAACAATCAAACCCGGGAGTTGAGAACAGAATATTCACCTCACGAGAACACGACTCACTGAAAAAAAAAAAAAAAAAAACAAGGAAGAAACCAAAGGAGTGAAAAAAGAAAGAAAGAGGCAAAAATGGAAATCAACTTCCCAAACCTAATCAACACAGCCCTCCCCGACCGCGGCGACAACACCCGCAACCGCAACGCCATAATCCTCTCCTCCAACTCCGGCCCAAACCACAACGAGCAAGGCTTCCTATCCTCCTCCTTCCCGCGCGACACGCACAAGCTCTTCATCACAGCCGACGCAGACGACGGCGAATTCGACGAGAGCACGCTGCGCGCGTGGCGCGCCGAGGGGTTCGAGGTGCGGTATGTACCGCTCGGTGAGGACGAGAGCGAGGAATCGTATCGTTCTACCTTGGGATCGCTGAGGCATGTGGCGCACCTGGGCCCTTGTGAACAGTTCGGTATTGTGGCCTTTGGGAAAGCCGCGGGGATTGCGCTTGAGTATTTCCATCATATGGCTAATAACCCTGAGTATAAACTCGCTTGTCTGATCGCTTATTATCCCACGCGTATGCCTGATCCCCGCGCCGTGTTCCCGGGCGGATTGCGCGTGCTGGTGCATCTCGCTGGGAACGAGGTGGGGGTTGTATCGCATAGTCAGATTGTTGGCATCCAGGGGAAGCGGAAGGTTAGCCGACGGAGTATTGAGACTGGGGGAGGGAGTGTAGGTGGGGGTGCTGTCAGTGTGGGCGGTGTCGCACCTGCGTATCCGTGTTATTGGTATGAGGCTGCCCCGGGATTCGCCGAGGGCGATTTGGATGAGTTTGAGAAAGTCCCTGCTGAGGTTGCTTGGAGCCGGAGTCTGGATGCTGTGAGGACGGCGTTTCGTATGGATGTTGTGCTTGAGGGGGTTGTTGAGCAGAATTTGCAGGGTGGGTGTTTATCTCTCTTCAATTCTATACCTATTGCTTTTCCTATTCCTATAATTTTCTACCTTTTCCACCGTTTCTCATCCTGCTACATCACGTACTGCCTCAAAGCAACAAATCATGGGCGATGGGCGTGAGAGATATAATCGAGACCGAAGCTGACGACAGACATGTAGGCAAATTCTTCACCCGCAACCTCCCGCAAACAATTTCAACATACACAACACAAAAACCCCCTCACGTAACCTACTTCCCAACTCTATCCGGCGGAATCGGGACCCAAGAACTCCAGCAATTTTACGCAGATTACTTCCTCTCCACCAACCCAGAGTCCACAAAACTAACACTTTTATCCCGCACCATCGGCGCCGACCGCATCGTCGACGAGCTGCACGTGTCATTCAAACACACGCAGGAAATACCGTGGATCCTCCCGGGCGTACCACCTACAGGCAAGCGCGTAGAGGTCGCTGTCGTCAGCATCGTGACGATCCGAGGCGGGAAGATCTATGCTGAGCACGTGTATTGGGATCAGGCGAGTGTGTTAGTGCAAGTTGGGCTTCTGGACCCTAAACTCGTGCCTGAGAAGATGAAGGGAAAGGGGGTTGCTAAGTTGCCTGTTGTGGGACGTGAGGCTGCTAGGCGGCTGGTTAGGGGGTTTGAGGATGAGGATGTGGGTGAGGGGGAGGCTGATAATGAGCTTCTGCCTGGGTGGTATGATGATGATGGTGGTGGTGATGGTGACGAGGACGAAAGTGGAAGGGGAAAAGGGAAAGAAGTTGTCAAAGGGGAGACGAAGAGCAAGAGTGGTGTTGGTAATGGAGTTGAAAAGGAAAAAGAAAAGCAAGCGGTAAAAGAAAATCAGGATGGTAAGGAAAGAGAGGGAAGTGAGCACGCGCAGAAGACAAATGGTGAAGAGAGAGGGAAGCAGTTTGTGAACGAAACGAATAAATCACAGAACGGCAATGTGGAAGAGAAAAACGAAAAGGGGGGTGATGTTGAGACGCGGAGAGTTAATGGGAAGGAAGAAGAGAGACAGACGGAGAACGAATCGGGCAAGTCACAGGGCGGTAAAGAGGGAGAGGAACACACCGAGAACGGGTCGGAGAGATCATCGAACAGTAAAGCGGGAGAGGAACAGACTGAGAATGAACCGGATGAGTTACAGGAAGACGACGAGGAACAAAACGAGCAAGAGATCAAGGAAGATGCTAAGGAAGATACTGAGGAATCTGTCGAGAAAGATGACTCGAAGGATACTGAGCCCTCGATGAAAGAGGCTACCATTAATGGTGATGGACATAACGCGCAAAGGGAGGACACAGAATAATTAATCACGCTTGGTTGAGATAACCAAGTAACGACGAACATGACGGTCTAAATTGTCAATTTTAAATTGGTAGTGTGGTTCATCTAGGTATGTATTCTAGGGTTCATTATGTGTGTATGTTAGTATGTATGTAGCGTAATCTCTTCAATCAATCATAATTGAACTAGTCCGTGTCTCATGGCGACAGAATATGCGGCGTTATCAGGATTCTCCTTCCCACAGTACGACAAAGGTAGCATTATGTTAAGATATACCGAGCAGGTATTGAGCGGTGTCCGACTTTTGAGCGCCAACCAGAGAACTATATTTGGTCAACTATGAAGCAGATAGGTACGTAGACATGAATCATACAAATCAAATCATTCGCCATGACTTAATCACCAAATCAGACCAAAGATCCGCCTCAACCGGACTCCAAATTGAATTGTTGTTTCCTAAACATCTTTGTATTTGGCGTTTTCTTTTCAAGTTTTCAAAAAGCATCCTATTGGCGAGTACCGCGCCGTGATATATGTACCTTCAAATCTACCCATGCGTCTTTACTACTCTGTACGAGTCTCCGTTCCCTTCTCTACGTCTCCATCTTCACTATTAGCCCGGTACGCAATCTTCTCAGAAAGATTGTGACCGGTTGCTTCAGCAGCGTCTGCGTCAAAGGCGACATCCATGTGTCGTCCCAGATGCTCGGGACCTAAGATGGTCAGCACGATGACGTAGGCATAGACGGCGCCCATGAAGATGGCGATCACGATGCCGTAGTTGTATCTCTTCACACCGCTCTGCAGAGGAGGGAGGGGGAACCGCTCGCCAATGGTGGCTTCGATTGTGGAACTGGCAGAGGAGACCAGGTTACCGAGCTGGTACGCCGTACCGACGACGAATGTGCGGAACGCGCCAGGTGAGAGTTCCATCAAGTGGACGGGAATCACGCCCCAGGCGCCCTGGACGGCGAATTGCTCGAAGAAGGCGACGGCGATGATTCTCTCGTTTGAAATGAACCCATATGGGTAGAGCAATGCACCGCCTAGGATACACATGACAATGATGCTGAACCGGCGACCGAATATCTGCGAACAGAACCCGATAATCGTACCTCCCGTAATAGCACCGAGGTTAGCAACGACCTGCGTGACCGTGACCTGGTTGGCGTTAAAGCCGAACTCGTTCTTAAGCAAAGTGGGGTATAGATCCTGAGAGCCGTGAGACATGAAGTTGAAGCCGGCCATGAGGAGAACGAGATAAACGAGGATGAGCCAGTGTCGCTTGAGCGCGACCTTGCCTTCCTCCACAAACGTCTTGCCAATACTTCCGTTGGCGCGGCGCAGTTCTTGGTGAGCGATGTAGGTGTTGGTCTCGGGGAGGAACAATCGGTAGATGATGAAGAGGACCGGGGGGCCTGCTCCAAACCAGTATAGAGGTCGCCAGCCATGAACTGTCGTGTCTACAAGACCGCGGGCGAAGGCGGTGGCTAAAAGGTAGCCCAATGCGTAGCCCTGTTGTAAGATACCACTCATCAATCCGCGCGCCTCATCCGGAATGTCTTCTAAAGCGGTTGCAGCGGCATTGCCGTATAGACCACCCATGGCGATGCCGAAAAGAGAGCGAACGCCAAGAAATTGAGCATAGGTTTGAGTAAAGCCGGTTGCCTAAGGAATTCTCTTGTTAGCCTATCCATTTATTTTTTACAATTGACCCAGAGTTTTGTAAAGCGAGAAGAAGGCGCAGGGAATATGCATGAGCGAGCTGGGTCGTTTGTAAGGCAAATATGGGGGGCGAAGCTTTCGCTAAGACTGCGCCAAGTATCGCCAAGTCAAGTGAAACGGAAACTGGGGACGGGTGAAAGCCAATGGCGTTTCTTGGCTCGTCAATTCGACGACATATGCCGAGATATACATGTGGGTGGATTTCTTTTGCGTGCGCACAAAACGTGTTGAACAAAAACTGACTCACCAGTTCGATGATGATAAAGAGCACATTGTTGATGATGAAGGGCCATTTGCGGCCGTAGCGATCGGCTGCTATACCGAAGATAATGGAACCCGCCGTTCGCAACATCAGCACGAGCGTGATGCCCCAGGTGATATCGGCGACATCTCGATCAAACGTCTCGGCCATGTCTGACGCCGTCAACGATACAGTGAAGAAGTCGAAGGCATCCCAAGTCTGCGGACCGTCAAGCTTGCTGTCAACACACAATTCGAATACGACGAATCTCAGAAGAGGCGGATGAGCTTACCCAGGCGATGAAAGCAACAAAGAAGAAGGCCCAGTCATGGCGAGTGAGCATCATCAGCAGGCGTATAGGGTTCGGAGCTTTGTGCATGGGCGGCTTGAGGGTGCTGACACGCGTTTTCAGGTAGGTGCCGACGGACATGCCATGGTGAGGAGGGTATATGTTGGCCTCCTCAGACGAGTAGCCGCTGAAGTCGGCATTGCCATGAGTGGTAGTCATGGCGAATGTGGTTGTGGTGCCTCACCAAGAGGCAGCGTACAAAATTACACAATTATTGTCTGTTCTCGTGGCTATCGTTGACTGTTGTCGTCCACCTCACAACAAGAGAATAAGGATGCACCGTATATATATTTATAAACAAAAAATATATATTGGCAGAGGCCAGCCAATCTCAGTGACTAAGCAACAATCTGGTTGCGAGTGAGGAGAAAAAGCAAAGGAGAACTTTAGGGAGCTCGCGGATCGGAGAAGAATATAAAAAAAGGACGAGGCGGAGATAGATGGAGGGGGAAGAGAGACAAAGCAAACAGTCTAAACCAAAATGGTCATCACTCACCACCACACACTCTCCTCCCGGGCTTGATATCTACTGTACTTGCCCTTGTAGGGTTGTCCATGATGCTTCTGCAAGATAAGTACCGTAGGCCTTGCAGGGGAGAGAGACCAATGGCCCATGGGGAATAAGTGGCGTAGTGTAGGTAGTGTGGTGGGCCTGGGCTAGGGTCCTTTCCAAGAGCAGATACGACACTGACACCCACCTACAGGTTGCGTACAGTACGACATTACCGAAGATAGTGGACATTAGCGGTAGGTGTAGGTACCTAGCGGACTTTGGCATAACAGAGGTCTGCTTTCAAGCAGTCTCGGCAGTGTTTCTGGTCTATATTCATTCCCTGTCACCTAACATGGTAGGTCCTATCGACCCTTGACTGACCAGCACTGACTGAGCAAGGACATACGTGCGGTGTGAGGGGTGTTGTGCGGAGTTGTCCCTTGAAGGGTACCTACTTTCTGAGTCGAATTGGCATGTGGTTTAATAAATTTTCCTCAAAGCCACCGACCAGCCTTCAGTTTTTCTGGCCAGGGAACCGCTACCTTGTGACGTGCGTCGGCCCTGCACTGCAACCAAGACACTCGCCTGAAAGTCTGTCGTACCGGTATCTGTGCAGTGACACTTAGAATACCCAGACGTCCGGGTCTAGTTTATAAAAATATATCATCTTATTAGCCTACTACCTACATGTAATTATGTAGTTCTTTACGCTGTGAAGAAGAAGCAAAATGTCTCATCTGCTGATATCTACAGCAGTGGCTCATACTAAGTACCTACTTACTTTAACAAGCATTTTCTTTCCAGTGCATGTTGGTGTTGGGGATCCTGGATCTAGGCAGGGAAGTAGTGATGATACTGGGGAAGGCTTCGAATCCTACAACCAAGCATCTGTCGTTTATCCACTTTTCCTCGTTTCTTGAGTCGTCAGATGATCCTACCCCGCATTTCCCCGCACCTCCACGCTTTCTTGTTCTTGGCTGTAAGGTTAACTGACCTTAGGTACCTAACACATACATACAACACCTGCTAAATCAGAACAACCATCTGTCGCTCGCTATCAATTCGACAAGCTGTCTAGGTAATGTTACATTACATGATATGTATGTTTCAGCTTCTGAGCATATTATAACCTCAGGTGCACGAAATCATCAATGCAAAAGAATATCTTGGCAGGGTTATCTAGCGTACAGTACACCAACCACGCTGCTGGATGAGGTGTTTGGGGTATGGGGTGGTAGTACTACCTATTGTAAGCACCATTACTAACAAAACATCCGCCTCGAAAATTCTTTACGACTACTAAGGCAGAACTAAAGCACCTCAGGATCCTAAAGTATGAGGTAGAATGCGAGTTGATGTTAGTACATGCGAGATATAATCCTAGTTGGTTATATTCAGCGAAGTCTGCACTACTAGAGCATGAAGATGAAGAAGCTAACGACGGGAGCGTAGCGGCATCTTCTCCAGCTAGCTTTGATTCAGCATGTTGGAAGACCCCGAGAATCGGCTTGACTCAAAGGTGCTATGGATGCCGGATAAATGTTTATACTTAGCGCAAGTGAATATCGAACGAGCGCGAGAAACTTCATCAACCACGAGCCCTGAAGGTTTTGACGGCTTTTCTTACATGAAGCCTCACGTGCAGAGAGTAAGCTCCCCAACACTAACTTGGGGAGTTCCAAGGTTCTAGCAACCCGGCCAAGCGGGTCGTTTACCTGATCTGGAGACATACACGTGCCTTCGGCTATAAAACAACCGGCCCAAAGAGCGGTCTACAGCCGAACATTTTTGGAATTATATCTACCTTAGGTCGCTAAGGTTTGTATGTACGTTTGACTCGCACTGAGTACGTACGCATCTGCACATCAGCAAAGAACACATTATGGTGTATACCCAGTCTCAGCTGACACAATGTTTAACCAATGATGCCCTCTGCCTAACTGCATCCATCATATGCTGTGTTTGACATGAGCAGGTGCACATGTCTTACGTCATAAGCTGTGTGACTCTATCGGTCTGCGAGGCGTAGGACTGGAACTCGGTCGATGATTCAGTTGAGGTAGTGCCGGCTTCAGCCTCAAAAGCAAGATAAGATGAAGAGAAAGTGGGAAATGCATTGCGAAACGCGCCAATTTTCAATTTTCACCCATACTCAAGTCTCTAGACTAATCCCCCGCGAAAAGGTGCGTACCTATGTACTCTAAGCTAAGTACATACATGTGTGCATGTAAGTAATTTCTAGGGCGCAATTCGCCGGAATGGCCTCGCGTTTGTGTTTGTTGGTAGTGTTAGCGAACTTAGCGTTGAAGATATCGGATGGGATTATCTTGGCGTGCTCGGCACCGATTCCTTCGACGTCATTTACTGACAGGGGATCCCTTGACTTAGTAGCCGACTTCTACACGCTTTATCACGCTAGAACGGCTAGAATTCATCAACGAAACAATTAGCATCAAAGGGTCTTTCGATTTATGTGCGAATTTCGGAGGCTACATAGAATAGTAGTGATCCCATTTCTTTAGACCATACCGCCGCCACGATTTCGAGACATTAGGACACTGGGGCTTCAGCGCTAGCCGGCGAAAAACGCTACTAGTCCGTTACTGTGTATGAGTTACCGCGCCATGAGGACGGGCATTTCCAAACCTCCGTCGTAATAGTCAGGAACAAGGGCCTTGACTAATGCTAGATTCATACCTAACCTGTGCGATACAGCAGCGAGTGATATCGGGCCTGCAGTCGCTTTTGCGAGGGTTTGGTTTGGTTTGGTTTGGTTGCCCCTATTCCCAGCGTAGGCGATCTTTAGAAAAAAGGGGCCATTTATGTTTGCCCATATGTTCTTCCCGTTCGTATCAATGGTGATCTATGCGAAAGGTTTACTCTGCCAACGAGTTAGCAAGATGCAATCTTGATATCGAAAATGGAGGGGAAGCTGTTTTGACTAATATCACTACTGTAGAGACGTCACTCTTTCACCCTCTGCTGTCTTATATCAATGCGAGGACAATCAAGTGCCAGTACCGTATTATCTGTGTGAAAACTAAGTAAGTATACTAATATTCCTAACATCCTCAGCCTTCATACAATCGTTCGCTTCAGCCACTCAATCTACCGAGTCCCCGATTTCCCAAAGAGCACCTCCTGAGTATCATAACCATACTCCAAAGGCAAAGTCCAATAAACCCCAGCATCAGGCCGCGCAACCCTCCAAGCACGCTCAAGCGCCCCCAGCAGCTCCTGATCGAGCGGTCCCTTTTCCAAAGAATCCAAGTTCTCCACAAGCTGCTCAAGCTTAGAGAACCCTATCACAACGCCATCACCAGCGCCTCCTCGCAGCGCAGAGTGGTGCACAAGCCAGCGCATAGCGACTTCCAGAGGCGGGATCCCAGCCTCCTCCGCTGCCCAGCGGATTATCCCCGCGCCTTCCACGATGCCGTCCCGGAAATACCGGCCGCGCGTGAGGTGCTGCATCGGCCCCTTTCCGAATCGACCCTCAGAGGGATCAGCGTCCACGCTCGTGATGGTGCCGGCGAGAAATCCGCCACCGGTGGGCGAGTACGCGTCGATGGCGATGCCGTAGCGCCGGCACGCGGGCACGAGTTCATCTTCGATGTTGCGGAAGAGACAGTTGTACAGCGCCTGGTAGATCGTGGGCCGGACGAAGCCGCGGTGGGCGCAGGTGGTTGCTATCTCGGCTACTTCGAAGGCTGTGTAGTTACTTAGGCCTAAACGCTTGAACTTGCCGGCTTTATGGAGCTTGTCTATGGCTTCTAGAGTTGTGGCGAAGGGGATCGAACGGTCCTATTGTGTCATGTCCATGTTGAGCGGGACTATACCTAATACCTGTATTGCTATATCTGGCGATAATGCGAGGCAATAAGGATGAAAGAGAGGAGAAGACGTACTGGTGCATGTAAATAGAATATCTATACTCGTCGAAATCAGCATTATGTGTAGGTATATAGCCGAGCTTCTTAAGATACGGGACGCAGTGCATCCATGATATTAGAATGAGATCAAGAGCATACATACATCAACGTAATCCGTCCCCAGCTCAGCCAACGAAGTTTCAAGCGTAGCAGCCAGTGCATCCGGCGCATGGAGCCCAGGCGTTATAGGATAAGCTTTCGTAGCGACGGAGAGCCCCCTCTCCTTCCACCCAGCCTCTCTCGTGAACGCCTCCTGTTTTCCGCCAAGATACAGACGAGCCGTATCGATCTCGCTGTGCCCGCGTTTCTGGAATATGTCGAGCGCAGCGTTGGCGTTGTCCAGGCCCGTGAGGCGCGCGCCGGGCACACCTTCTGGACCTACGACCATCAAGCCCAGGACTACGCGGAGATGATTCGGATCGGACATTTTGTGCTTTTTCCTCCCTCTGTTTCTTGGTTTTCTCACTACTGATCACAGATAGGTAGTGAGTATCGAAATATGAACTTCGAAAGAGGGATGGTTTGTTCGGCGTTGGCTGGAGGTTGGTCGGGGTCCTCGTGGTGACGTGGTCATGACTGTTACACCACTTTGCGGCTAAAGCCAAGTATACGTCTATCCGACGTATCGCTTGTATTCGGCTGTATCGAAAACCTCCAAGTATTCGCTGAATTAGGCGAAAATGGGCGGGTTGAGGAAACTATAAGACCTGTTATTTGATGATTCGGGTGCGGCGATGTTGGAGGCATCGTCTCATATTTGCTACTCTCTTGTGAGTATTGTCGTGACTTGGATGGTATCATTAGTACGACTCCCTAGCGGTGATTGACGAGCTTGCTTTGCTTTACAAATGAGTCGGCGTCTCACCTTGCAGGGAGCCCTGCGAGCTTGTTAGGAATTCCTTTAAACCTCAGTCTATGATTATGCATTACATATCAATCAGCGTAGTGCTTAGAGTTCCTCGGTCGTGCAACGAAGCCGCTTCGTCAAGAAATATCCCATCTCCCATTGCTCTGATAGGAGTGCCAAGTTACTTCGTGGCCACAGCTCAATAGATTATCGACTCCATTTCTCTCACGAGGATCGCGGTCTAAGTTATAGCTATGGATTTACTATAAACTGTATGACCTCGTTTCTATCTATGTCTGCCTCGCATAATGCGTCCGTGACGAACTGATGCCATTTTCTACGTCACTTGACAGAGAATATGCAAAGCAACAATCTCACTTGCTGGATCTCGATGAGAAGCCTTATGATAGGTATTGAAGGGCTTACCGAGGACCAAGTAGGAAGAAGGAAAGTCATTCACTACGTCTCCAACAGCGCTTAGAACAAGTAAGACCCATCGCGGTGCTCACCGCAGCCAATAATCATAGGAAAATTATATCCGTTTAGCTGTTGTTGACAGGTTATCTATAGCGTCGCAACTGATATCATGCCCAATTCGTTTGGTGGGGGATTGCAATCACGTCTGCTTCAACAGTTGCCCAAAGACCATGCGCATGTCAGAATAGTTTGCCATAGAGTCTTGATACCTAGGTAGCTATAGACGCTCACCGGCTAGCTTACGGCGAGTCTGAAGTTCAAAGGGGTATACGAGCATTATCTCTCTCCCCTCACACTGTAACTCAAAACCTCTACTTATACCCTGACTAAACCGTGTCCCATAACTTGGAGCTTGTTATTTCTCGCTCAAACGCAGTTTCTTCGGAAGAAAGTGATGATCCCAAACCCGAGCCTGAACGCCAACACTCCACCCGCCGCTAATGAGTCATGGAGTAGGTACCGTAGCTCTGTCATTTCAATCATTTTAAAGAAAGATCTATTTTGTTCTTTCAATCGGCGCCTTCCTGCTTCTGTTTCTTTAGAGCATGCTCGTTATCGGAAGGGTCGGTCTGGGGGACGCTGGGTAGCCGGTCCGCAGTAGCCTCAGCTTCGCGGATCTGTCCCTCTGTGGGGTCCCGTGACTCCTCAGATACATCAGATACATCGCTGCCGGGAGGGAAGAAACGACTGGATCCCAGAGGTAGTAATTAGCGGGATGAAAAAAACAAGGTGTCAGAGGACGGGAATGGCTGCTCAACTCACGGCAGAACGCGATTGTACGCCTGGACATCCTTTTCTTCAAAAGTCACAAAGACAATCTTATCAAGCTTCTGCCCATGCTCGCCGTCGAGGAAGTCGCTGGCAGCAGAGGCAGCGACGGTAGCGGCGGCGCTGCTGGGATAGCCGTAGATGCCGGTGCTAATGGCGCTGAAGGCGATGGTCCGGAGGCTGTTCTGCACGGCCAGCTGCAGCGCCGACTGGTAGCAGCCCCGGAGTTCGGCCGCGCTGCGTTCGGGGTGCCGGTCGTTGTAGACGGGTCCCACGGCGTGGATGACGTTCTTGCAGGGCAGGTTGTACGCGGCCGTGATCTTGGACGAGCCCGTCGTACAGCCGCCTAGAGTCCGACACTCGGCTAGCAGTCCGCGGCCAGCAGCGCGGTGGATGGCCCCGTCTACGCCGCCGCCGCCCAGTAGGGATGTGTTTGCTGCGTTCACGATCGCATCGACGGCGAGGGTTGTGATGTCGCCGCGGATGATGCCGATGCGGTTGTTGTGGATCGACGTAGCGCCATCGATGGGATTTGGCGACGGGTCGAGTTTCTTCAGCTTGTAGAGGAGGCTGAGGGTTGGGATCTCGTTGGCTGTAGTTACTGCCATCCTTGCTGCGGCGCGGGAGACGCTCATTACCAGGGTGGGACAGAAGGGGACAAATTGAGTGTTAGAGGATGTTTCGGTGCTTTTTCGGTTGAAGTTATTTGGAACCTGGATGGAGAATTGAGAGTTTGGTTTTCGGAGAGATCACAATGGCGACGCAAGTGCAAGTAGTGGCCGACGCTGCTGTTGTATGCAACAAAGCAACCACTGCGCAGCTACCTTAGGTTTAAGTGACTGGGTTCCAACCTAGAAATTACCACTTGTGCCACTCGGCAGGTTCTTTAGACAAGCCGAGACTACGTATCTGCATAGGTAGAGCGTGAAATCTTGGAATTGATTTAGGGTATTTATCTCTATGACTCACTGTGGTAAATAGATTTATTCAAGGCGAGGTCGTGAATGTGTAGAATGTATTTATCTTCTAACCTCACTAAAGACAATGACGTCGAAGCATTATAATTCTAATCGATAAGGCGTGGAGGGTGCTAATATAGTGCGAAGGACTTAATCGTACTGTACCGAGGACACACCGCGCATCTATCTAGTGGACTTTCTAGTTTGGCCATGCTTGATAGGAATCTTCATATTGTCATAGCTCTGTGTGGTAGGAAGAAATATAGTATTCAAAGTAGGTTTTTCGAGGGTCTAACTACACTCATCAGTGCTCCGTAGGTTAGGCGCTTAGAAAGAAAGAAGGAATTCATCGTGAACACACTCAAGCTTCAATATTAAGAAATAAGGTATGATGAATGAGCAGTAGGTATAAGTAGGTAGGTATATACATAGGTGAATTTTGTACAGTCTAAATATCCTTCTCCTCTAGTTCCCTTGTCCCCAGTATTAAATCAGAATCCATATTAAATACACCAAAACATGCCAGACGATGCAGACCAACTATTTACAAATGCAAATTTCCATACGAGTCAGCCAGTGAGATATTGTCATGACTGCCGACGGGATGAAAGTGTGAAAGGGTAGCGATAAAGGGTAATCAGATGGCTCGCGATAGCATTAGCTCAAGGTATCCAGGTCCGACGCATAGCTATCTGAATCTTTGACTGTCTATCCAATTATTTACTTCGACAGCAAGTCGTTGACTTGGATAAGACCCGGAGCAGCAAGAGTATTGGCGACAATAGCATCGGCGCTAGAGAAATTAGACGCGTTCGTCAGCGCAGCGATACTCAGTCCCTCCATGATGTTCTCCGTGAAGGGAAACAGCGCATCGAAAGTGAGGACACCGCCGTCGAACTTGGCATTGATGACGGGCTCCGAGATGGGAAGCTGCTGTCCGACGAGGTACGTGACGAAAAAGCTCGAGAAATCAGTCCCGTCGTTGATATCCGAGTTTCCGCTCAGATCGGCCGAGAAGGAGAGGTACATGTCTTTCGCCTCGGCGGTTGTGAGGACGTTCAGGGGAGGGAAGATGGGGAGGGGGATCTGCGTCACGTCGAAGGGGCACGAGACGACGAACTGCTGCAGAGCCGAGAAGGCGAAGGCTGCGACGTTGGTCGTCAGGAAGGGCTTCTCGGATGGCTTGCGGTCCAGGAGGAGCCTGTAGAAGCCGTTCTGCTCGCCTTCTTGTCCGATGACGGAGGAGACAGCGCGCACGGGGCCGTCGTCGCCGTTCTGCGCGAACGACTGCTCCGCGTCTTGGAGCGTGCCGAGAACCACTGCGGTCAGGGTCTCGGCTAGGTTAATGGCGTCCTCGAGCGAGCTAACTGGGAAGTTGTACGTGCAAGGCTCAGGGACTAGAGGCGCATTGAAGTGCTCTAGGGTGGTGATCGCCGTGATGGCGTGCAACTCCTCTTGCTGATGATCCGAGTTAGCAGAAGCAGTGTGCTTAAGTGTGAAATGCCACTCACAGCTTTGACTGTTTTTAGGATATCTAGAATCGCGGACTCGGAATACGGAGATTCATAACATTCGAAACCCGGCTCCTTATTGGTGATGTTATTTATGATCTCACTGAAGAAGGCAACCTCCAGGTTCTCGTTGAAAGCAATGAGCTGGAAGTTGGTGATGCCAGCCGCGCTGAGGTCCGCCGGCGGCGGAATATTTGAGAGGAGCCCATCGGCTTGTTTCTCAATATTCAGGAGCTGCTGGGCATTGGGATTAGGGAACCCATCGTCCGAGTTATTCGAATACTCATGACGCGGTGCAACGTAGGCTGTGGACAGACCCAGCAGAGCTGCAGAACAAAGAAGCTGTTGCGTGAACATGGTTGGTTTATTGGTAGAGTACAGCTTGTAGTAAAATGAATCAAGCTCTTGTTTCTAGTCGTAGTTAAAGAAGTATGTGAACTGATGATCCAATACTACCTTATGACGAGGCGATGATCATGGTATTTGTAGTCAGTCCTCCAGTTTCTTTCATTTTGGCCGCTGACCATAAGGTCACTGGTCAGTGTGGCAGCGCAGGAGGCTCAACGACTCAACGACAACATTCGTCAAGGCCTCCCCAGCATACCCATCACAAGCTGACCGGCACATCAACATAGCTCCTTGGCCAACGAATGATGACAGACCCGACATGTTGGTTGCATTGCTCTCTTTGTTCGGTCATCGAGGCGGTCAGCGCCACTAGCCAGTCTAGCACCGGGAATTTGGTATTGCCGACCGGAACGCATCCATCCATCCCCATGAATAGTTGGGGAGTCCGTATCCTCAGGGTCTATACAGCCGTAGCCTGCCTAGAATTGGTGTCCAGTGCCCGTACCGCCTCCCTACTATCTATTTTGGCTGTGGCGGAGTCATCCACGGGCGCTGACGTCGGCCTGCTTATTGGTGGGTGAGATCACTTTTCCCCGCCCCAGCAAATGAAACCAAACAAAGGGCCAACGAAAACGAAGAGATAACGCCACGAACGGGGAAACCAATGATAAACAAGGTTATCGGCCATGCTATGTTTAGCCTTCCATAATTTGTTAATATCTGAGCGCTTGCAGACAGCCTACCTAACTCTTTGTTCTCACTCTAGGACGACGTTGGCTATATCGCCATCGGTATTAAGATTATGCCGATATTGCAGGCTTTCAGGCCTTCTTAATGACGCCTGTAGCCTATTACGCATGTAACGCTAGCTGATGCTTCGTAATGAGGCTGAAAAGCCATGATGACCAATATCATCTTAACATAACTCACAAACTTATATGTATACTAAGTGGTTTGAAAGTTTCGTCTCGTACAAGTTTGTCCAATGACTCCAATCACATAAGAGGAATTTAGAATGTCGGAGTATGAAGTGAGAATTCATCTATATCTACCACAATTGTATCTATGCTGTGAGGTGTGATTTCCGGGCTTATAGGCCTGAAAACGTAATGATGTCTTTTGTTAAGATCTCTAATGACGAAGATACTAGGTTAATTCCGAGATCATCTACGATAGGCAGATCTACACATTCCTAACAGGTATTACAGATTTGCCTAGTATCCAGTGAACTGTTTGAAGATTATTAATGGTTGTCTGTATATACAAATTGAAAGTTAGTATGAAGGCGTCCCAGAGCAGAGTGTTGAGACCCGAAAATAAAATCATTCATGCGTTGTAAGCTGCTTAATTACCAATGTTCTCCATGACGAACACATATTCAGAGAAAAGAAAGAAAGCATCTATACTATACCTACTATACCTTCAACCCAGCCAGCAACGTCACTTCCTATGCGCCCTAAAATCTGATTATATTTGCTTCCTTTCCCTTCAGTATCAATCTCTCTGACTCACCTTGTTGCTCCCCTACTTAACGTAACGAATATTGTCTGTCGTCATACAGGACTTCTTTGTCTGACTCTTAGCCAATCCATGTTCTAATGCATCATCAAGCATGAAATATGAGATTACCGCTAATTACATCGAGTCAGCGAATCTTACTTGCATGCTCGTTGAGCAGAAGGCCGAACTTTACGAGTCTTGCCAGTCAGTCTCTATATACACCAATGTTAGACAAGAGCCAGGATGATCATAGAGATGAACTAAAGCATTTTTAGAATATTACTTCAACTAAGGTGGTAATTGCCGAGTTGTCATCCTTTGTCATGTGAGTACCGCTTTCTGCGGCTGCTCTTATCTCCTATAGGACATATTACACCCTCTTGCATTTTTGATAAAAGTAAAAAATTTATATTGAATACCGCTAAAGAAAGCGAGTGGTTTGTTGCGGTTTTCTAGTGCTCTCTACCATCGTTACCTTATATTCTAGTTTCTGCCCTCACACGATTGCGCTTCTCTCAACTACCAAATCACCAATGGAGGAAATCGGCACACCTCCCATAATATCAAAGACAGCGACTGTAGCCTGAAACTCTCTCCCAATATAATTCCGCAATTCAACTGCCATCAGGGAATCCACACCATAATTAGACAATGGCAAGCTGGGATCGACCTCATCGGGCAGAATAGACATGGCCCGCGCGAGCTTGACAGAAAGTGCGCGAATAACAATCTGAACACGTTCGTCTTTCTCTTTGGCAAGCCGAAAGAGTGTCCCTGGGCTGTCAGTGTTCGAAGTAGATGCACTAGATGGTTCTGGGCCTCCGAGATGGGAGAAGGGACCAAAAAAGGGGCGATCATGCATTTGTGGAGGGACTTGGCCTTGCAGGAGGAAGTCGGCTGGGGTAAGTAAGCCGATGAGAACCTGACTTTTGGCGACAGGTAATAGTGGCAGTTCAGGGTCGCAGTAAATACTGAGCAAGGCCAATAGCTCTTCGTCGTCTACTTGCTGCATGTCAGCTGCCTGTTCACGGTTGCGCTGATATGATTCCGTTTCTGCGATAATCCCGACATTGCGCATCCATCCTATGTCGAAGGAGATGGCCTTCTGTCCAGTAGATACGCGGTGGCGCGCCAATGCATCTTGGGCCGAACAACCTCCAGCGTAGTTCGACTGTGCGACTGTTCCGCATATTCCAGCGAGGGAGGACAAGAGAACGAAAAAGTCGAGATCTTCGGGAAGCAGGCGGTGTAGGTTCCAAGATGATTGTACCTTCGAACTGATGGTCAGCGCCCATTGGGCATGTGTCATATTCTCGAATACAGCGTCTTGAAGAACCATGGAAGCGTTGATGCATCCTTTTATAGGCCCTAGAGCTTGGGCTTCGCATTCCCTGAGCACTTCTGCCAATGAGGTACTAGAAGAGGCATCACATCTGGGTGCGAACACAGTTACGCCATGTACTGCAAGATTCGAGACAAGTTCCATAGCTGCTTTGCTCACTGGACCGGATCGTGACAGTATAATCAGACGTTTGACCCCTCGGTCAACCATCCACTTAATAATAGCGCGACCTATGCCCCCAAACCCGCCGGCGACAACATAGGCGGCTTGCGGGTCGAATTTCCAGGCCTTTTTCTCTAAAACGCGTTGCTATTGTTATGTTTAGCATATAAGTCTTGTGTATAGATAGAGAAGCACTTATACTTACGGGTACTATGGCATCAGGATCAACTGTAATCACAATGCGGCCGGTATTCTTCCCGCTTTGGAGAAACCTGAAAGCATCCTCAACTGCGGAGACAGAGTATACATGTAATGGGCTGGGATGCTGTGCACCTTGTTCGAGCAATCCCAGAGTGTCTTTGAGAAGTCTTGCTGTCAGCTCCTCGTCCGACTGTGACAAGTGAACCAAGTCAACAGCTGAGAAAGTGACGTTCTTGGCGAAGGAGGCCATCGGCAATGATGAATTTGCCATGATATCTGCTTTTCCGATTTCGATGAATCGACCGTATGGCGCGACACATTCCCATGAGGCGCGAAGACCATCTCCTGAGAGCGAGTTGAGCACAACGTCAACTCCATAGCCGTTTGTTACCCGCAGTATACCTTGTGCGAAAGAGGTATTGCGACTGTAGAATATGTGATCTTCGGGGATCCCGAAGCTTTCCGTTAAAAACTGCTTCTTTTCATTAGAGCTAACCGTGGCAAAAATCTCGGCTCCCCTGAGCTTCGCAATCCATGTTGCCATCTGACCCGTACTGCCCGCTGCAGAATGAATAAGAATCTTTTCTCTTTTGCGTAATCGTGCAATGTCGATTAGGGAGTAGTAAGCTGTGATACCTGGTGCGACTATGGAGGCTCCCGCTTCAAACGACAACCCACCTGGGAGACGGATCACAGACGATTCGGGAGCGCGAGGATACGCTCTCATACAGCCTGGCGATATCATGCAGACTCTATCCCCAGGTTTGAGATCTGAAGTACACTCGGATCCTACCTTCGTCACGATCCCAGCGCAGTCACCCCCTAAATCACCATCATCTAGCCGACCAAGGGCGACATATATATCGCGGAAGCTTACACCCCACGCTTTAGCTGCAATTTCAACTTCAAGTGGTCCTAGCGGTTTGGCATATTCGGCATCTTTAACGAACTCTAGACTCTCCAAGTCGCCTGGCTTTCCAACGGTAAGTTGTAATGCCAAGCCCGACGACCAAGGCTTGTCCAGCAATCGAGGATGAATGAGAGACCGGACAGTATCGTTTAGAGACTGCTCTTCAATAACTCTGCTTATTATGAGCTCACCATGACGGACGACGTACTCGACTTCGACTGAAGGTCCTTCGAAGGCTGCTTTTGCTGCTTTCGTAACATAGTGCGCGAAAGAATCAACCGACTCATCGCTGCGCTCTATGGACAGCATCACAAAATGACTCTCTATATTTTCCGTCCGGATGCTACGTAAGAAACCGGCCGCAACCCCATATAATGCAAATTGAGGATCATCGAGCCGCGATGCGGTTACCCATAGTAACTTTTTGACTGATTGTATGAGGTGCTGGAAAGCTTTGAACTCCTCTTGCGTTATGGTGGCAAGGAACGGCTTGTCCGTTTCTAGTATGGATATGACTACATAAGAGTCCGCAATAGGTGTGTTATTAAGTTGCGCCATCGTGACTATTTCTACCTGCTGAGTTGTTGAAATGGAGTAGATGTGTTCTTCAAGTGAAGTAGCTATTGTAGTCTGAATATTGGATTGGGGATCAATGACCAGGCAAAACTTGATGTCGGATTGAGATTGGCCAGGGGCCCGTTGTTCTGCCTCGGCTGTCGTCAAGATAATGCTGAAAATGTGACATGCCTCATCATTGAAGTCCCTTAGACATAGATCATTACCAGAAAACCCATTAGATTTAAGGCATTCATGCCACTCGTCTTCGGTAATGGCAGGTGATATCGATCGCCATTCCTCTTGACAATTCCACCAGCCAGGGGCAAGACCGAATGCGAAGTTGGTGATGACGTTCTCGGGTGCGATGGGCTCAAGTAGAATCATGTGACCCCCTGGCTTCAAGATCTTGTGTAAATTTCGAATGGTTGCTTCGAGATCTGCCGTAGCATGTAGCACACTCCCAGCGACGATCAAGTCATACGAGGCCAATTCGAAGCCCTGGTCTTCAATTGCTCGCTCTAAGTCAAGCATCTTGAACGTCATCCTTTCGCCAACTTCACACCACCGAGCTCTAGCATTCTCGAAGAAGGCAGGCGAAATGTCAGTGTACGTGTAATTCGAGAAATATAGACCGCCCGTCTGCCGCTCACGCTCCATCAAACTGGACAAGATATGTGAGGTCATGCCACCTGTCCCTGCGCCAACCTCCAATATGCGGAGCTGTGGGTTTTCATGCGACGCCAACGTGATGAAGCGCTGCAGTCTATGATCGCATATGCTGTTGAACATGTCGGCATAGAATAACTCAGCGAGACTCGAATCGAAGATGACAGAGAGCGGATCGACTTCCCCGACAAGGATACGTCGTAATTGACGAACGACGGCGGTGAACAGCTTCCATGGTGGATTGAGGGTCTCAATCTCTTGTAGCAGGTTATTCAAATCCTCGTCACTGATATCAAAATTTGTCTGGGATGAAGATATCTTTCGGGCCTGGTATTCCATCCATTTAAAGTGTCTGGCAAAGCAGTTAGGAATCCTCAGACGGTCATTACCGGTTAGCTGATTGAGAGTCTTATAGAGAGACGCGTTCAGAACAAAAGTGAGTTTCTCGTGCCACACAGTTCTCTCTCTCATATCTTTCAAAAAGGTGTCGTCATTACTAATTCGACTGAGCTGATCCGGCTCCAACAGACTCAACTGTGGTTGCCAATCCACTCCATAGAGTAGTTTCTTGATTGGCTGACGGGATTCATCCTGCTTGGACACTTGCGCTGTTATTACTCTCTGAATCTTGCAGAGGACGGTGTTATCATCGGCAAGTGCATACACAGCCCCTTCTCTAGCTTCTCGACCTGCTTCGCCACTTGCGATTGTCATAAACCGAATTGAAGAGGTGTGAGAGGTTTGCCAGCCAGAGGCCGAGAACCACCCATCTCGTAGACTAATTGGTATGTGTGCCCCAGACACTTGGGTGAGCCCTCTTGTGATGCTGACTCGTAGTACGTGGAACGCGGCATCTAAGATGGCGGGGTGGACGAGTCCGGCCTAAAGTGTATATATTTAGCAGTGGTAACTTTACTTAAGAAATTAGAAGGATTTTGACAACTGTCAGGAGTAAAATAGCATTTATCTCCTCATATGGCAACTGAAATATTTTCAATAGGGGTATAGTACGCGCCAGCATAGGGACTAACCTGGTGCTTAGGCGTCACGCTGACGCGAGCGATCGATGTCGCCGTGTCATCCCAACGAATATTTTCCAAAATTCGGAACCATTCTCCATAATTGATTCCATGCTTTTTAGAGTCTTCGTAGAATCGCTGGGAGCTGATCCCAGTTGTGCATACATCTAAAGCATGCTTATAACGTAAACTGACCTGCTCGTTAGCTAATTGTTTCTCTCTGCCATTGTCTACTTCAGGCTCCTCATATCGAATCTGTATCGTTGCCCTAAAGCATTCGTTCCATCTGTCGTCATACCGGGCGAATAGTTTGATATCCGACCATGTTGACTGTTTTTCATATGACTTTTGGAGAGGACAGAGACGAAGGATTGTTTCTGTCTTATGCTCCCAGTCTTCTTTGATGAGTATGGGACTTAAGAATCGGGCCTCTTTGAAGTAATAACCTGAGACAATACGGTTTTCCGGTGCCATTTCTCGTGCCGCTTCCATTGCCATGATAAGCATCCCGGCCGCTGGGTAAATGATAGTATTGCTCACCTACCGTGTGATCAGCACTATTTCGCCATCTCGTTAGAAATTTCTTCATGTCTCTTACAACGTGGTCGCCAGTCCAAGGAGTAGTATCGACACTCCAAAGGTTTCTCCACCTCGGCTCTAGGGGATTCCAGTCGTGGAATCGCCAGCCGAGGAGATCTCCTGAAACGGGCTCGCGGAGCCTGAAATCACGGCTTAAGCGTGATTCAGCCCAATAGGTATGAGTGTGGTCAAATGGGTATTCTGGGCAGTCGACCAAGAATGGGGGAGGTGGGCTAGACAAAATCCTATTGGCCTCGGAAATATTGACATCATGACCGTGACAGAAGAGGTGTCCTAATAGTTCCAGGACACTCCCAACCGCGTCCTTAGACCGGTGCAAAGTACTTGTGTACCGAATCTGTTTTCGATTTTCAACTTTCGCGACTGTGTCTTGAATTGATCGCTTTAACGTCGAATGTGGCCCGATTTCAACTAGATCCGAAATTCTTGCCATGCCAACTTTCAGCGTTGCAGGTTTCTGGGTAATAAGCTGAATCGCATCCGAGAATAGGACCGGTGATACTAGATTATCAACCCAATATTGGCCTGTTGCCAATTTTGATGTGCAAATGCGTTCTCCTGTCACTGTTGAGATCATAGGAATAGCTGATCTTCGACCTGCCTCAAGTTCTCCCATCTGTGATAAATACTCATTGGCGATAAGTAGCATCAACGGTGAATGATATGCAACGCCTGTATTAAGCTTTTGCGCAAAGATTCCTCTTTCATCGAGATGATTCTTCACGAGATCGACAGAAGACTCTGAGCCGGATAGTGTACAGTTGACAGGGCTATTGATACATGCAATGTGAACCGAGTCTTCGATATTGAGGTTGCTTACAGTCTTCAGGTAAAGGTGCACCTGGTCATGTGGTAAGTTTACAGATATCATAGCCCCAGCAGAAGTGGCTTTTGCTTTCAGTTTCCCGACAAGCAGGCCCCTGAAGTATGACACCTTACAAGCCGATCTTAGAGTTAGTGAGCCTGATGTATATCTTTATCTTCGCTGTTAGCAGGCTATGAGTACTGTGTCAGTTTGGGTAACTTACGCAGCGGCTATCTCACCTGAAGAGTGCCCAATCACGGCATTTGGAGTGATTCCAAATGATTTAAGCAATTCGACTAGGGCAATCTGCAGAGCTGTTGATAATGGCTGGCTATACTCTGGAGAGTCAATGGTTTCGGGGTTGAGGATTTGATCTGGTTCCAGTCAGCATATCATGCAAGTTGCGCACAAGTTAGACCGCACCAAAAATAGACCATTCACACCCCAATTCACTGTATAGCCGATCAACCTCCCTCAGAGTCTCCTGGAAAGTGGGATAGCGCAAGAGTCCTAAGCCCATATTTGTATATTGCGCGCCTTGGCCTGTGAACACAAATACAACGCCAAGTTCGGATGATGTACGAACAATTTTCGAAGGAGAAAGTCGGGTATTAGTTATTGGAAATTTGTCAGGAAAGATAGAGTATGTTCGCCAGAGCATATGGCTCCTTCGAGATGCCAAAGTGTAAGCGAGCTGCTTCAGCGTTTCCGTCTGGTAAGCTGTATCTGTCTTGATATAGTATTCATATTGCTGGAGGACTCTTTGGACTTGGGCATAGTCAGCAACCTATCTGTAAGCTAAACGTTCCGTCTCTTCTAATCATATCCATTCCGCTCAAGGCCTCGTTAGGAAGGGAGAAATGATGATTCGGAAATATCCGATACACAGAAGTTTTACTCACGGGCTTTTTCATCGGCTGCACTCCAAACCAACAGCTTAGGAGTGATTGCTTGATACTTAATAGTATCTCGCCGATTTAAGCTAGACCCGTTGGTACCTTCGATACCAATTGAACTATTACCATTGGGGTTACGGTCTGAGTTGAACGCATTATCGTGGCTGCTGAGGCCATTGGGCCACTTTCCGTTTACTCCTTTTCTGTTGCTAGTAGAGTTTATATCAGGAACATCCGATCTGCTAAGCTCACATGCCATGGCACGGGGCACAGAATTCGAAATAGGGTCGTTTGAAGTACAATGGTTAGCTATAAGTCCGTGTTCTCGAAGGTAGTGATATGCATCATCTAAGATGATATGGGTGTTAGTCCCACCAAAACCAAATGAGTTTACCGAGATTCGCCGAAGACCAAGACTTGGCCAGGGAATTGAGTCAATAGGGACCTTTAAATATGTTAGCGCAGGACAAATTTGACAGCATCTACATACTACTGTATGGAAAAATTCGACGTCAATGCTATCGTTTGGCTTTTGAAATAGAGCGTTAGGGACAATGACGCCTCTCTCGAGTATCACTGGCTCCAACAAAAGTCAGCACCTCTGCAGAGGAACGAGGCTACTTGATGTGACAGATGTTAATGATAGCCAGACTGTACGTACTGATAGACTTTATCACACCGGCGAGACCACTACAGCCCTCAAGATGACCAATGTTGGATTTAACCGAGCCTCTATTTCCCTTAGACGTCAATGTTGTTAACTAGGATTAGAAGCGGTGAAAACGAACACATAGAGAGGGTCTTCGCGACTTCGATATGATCTGAAAACCCTGCCAATAGCTTTCATTTCTATAGGATCGCCGATGGGAGTACCGGTTCCTTGATAACTGTTAGCTGATAGTATAACATCTTCCATATTACATACCATGAGCCTCTATATAGCGAGTATGATCAAAAGATAGGTTTGCCTTCTTATATACTCTTCGAATAAGCTCCTCCTGTGCTTCGGAGCTCGGTTGAGTGAGAGATAGTGTACGCCCGCTGCGAAAAGTTACAGTTTAGTCATTACAACTTCCCACAAACGAAATTTACAACGTCTTTTTGAGTTACCATTATGGCGAAGAGGTGAGAGGAGACTGATTGTCATCTCGGTTTCAAATCCAGCTTCAGAAATAAAAAAGAGGGAGGGCTTACTCTTGATTAGTACCCGTCGAGCGAATCACGGCCCTGATCATGTCACCAGCTTGAACGGCCTCGTTTAGAGGCTTCAATAAAAGGGCAATGATACCCTCACCTCGAGCGTATCCATTTGCACGATTATCAAAGCTGTAAGACTTGCTATCTGGAGAAAGAAAATCGAGATTAGAAAGCAGGAAGAACCCATCAGGGCCTAGTACGAGGTTTGACCCAGTCACTAATGCCTGGAGAAATAACTTAGCATTTAAAAAGGCCACTGGAATTGGATAGGTTAGGGATAGCAAAAACTTACCATCGAGGCATCGCCGCTCGCCAAAGACTGACAGGCGAGGTCAACTGCCACTAGGCTACTAGAACACGCTGTGTCTATATGAACACTCGGACCAAGTAGGTCGAAAAACCAGCTGACGCGATTAGGTAAGATAGATGAGAAAGTTCCGGTAATTGCCATGCGTGATGCAGTCTCAGGGTCTTTCGACATCATTCTTGAGTAATCGTCTGTCATCGAGGCACTAAATACAGCTGTTCGTGAACCCTTCAATGTTTTCATCGGAATTCCAGCTGTGGAGAGTGAGTGATACAGATTCGAGGACGATAATTGCTGAACTTTGCATACCATTTTCAAAGGCTCTATAGGCTGCTTCAAGTGTCCATCTCTGCATAGGGTCCATCGAAGCAGCTTCGGCGGCTGTTATGGAAAAGAAAGGAGCATCGAATGCCCCAGGGTCATCATTGATGAAATGACCCCCTTGGGAGTATAACTAGCTATGAGTTAGCTCAATTTTTTTCAACTATATCTCACAAGAAGAATGGTCTTTACTTTAGTGCGTCTCGCCAATTCAGCATTGTGAAAAGCATTGCTGTTAATGTGCGATGTTGGCCAACTTGTCATCAAACTCTTCTTACTTTCAAGGGCCTCCCAAAAGTCCGAAACGGTATCCAACCCTCCAGGGAGTTTGAATGAAAAGCCCACGACTGCGATGTCTCCCATGACTCGATTTTCACTTCGTAGATGAGGCCAGCTGTCGTTAAACGGCCTTGGGTGGTATGTAGCGGGAGCATAGAGAAACGCATTAACCAATCATTGGGACGCTATTGATGCGTAATCGCTTCATGTATGCGGAATAATCTTTTGAAGTCGGAATTATATGAGAAAAGAGTAGAAAGGAGGTATAGATTAATACAAATTAATAAATGAAACCTCAACAAATATTCTACGACCTACGTAAGACTGACGTCCCATCTGTGGACCGCTAGCTAAGAACCTGGACTCGGACACTCAGGAGGTGCAGTATACTAACGGGTCTGATATCGCAACAGACAGTTGATTCTATCCGGTATATCTAACCTCATTGGCCGCGTTGCTAAGTTCTCTTGCTATACAAAACGCTAAGATTCGTATCGTATTACAGCAAACTTGCTTGATTATACACTTCGGCACCTTCGGAGGCATCCATTGATGCCAGCGAAGCACTTTTTAGTCACTTCGATCCTCCATCAGGCAGGAATACACCCGTGAGTCCTTTCGTGATGGAGTTGGACTTGGGGGTCATTGGCTATTCTGGAGTAGGGTAATCCGCTTCAATGTCGTAGGATCCGCAACCCCGTTCAATTATCACCCAATGACCTGAAATGCGGGGTGTAGTATCAATGGAGTTGACGTCCGTGCGTTGTCTGGGGATTTACCTGCTCTGGTGCTTGAACAGTGCCAGGGACATGATACTAGAAGGCTGTTGGGCTCGATCCTACGGATGACTAAAGTAATAGCAAGCGACCTCTGGGCCAAAACCTGTTGTGAGTGGATGTATAGTCGCGGACACGATGCCGTCTACAATGCCGCGCGTATTCATCTGCTGACTAAATGACCATCGAAGTACGAAGGCCACTAAAATCTAATATCGCGAGGAAACGGTAATGAGTAATGAAAGCAACGCGCGCAAGAAAAAGTATTTGAAAGGCAATGTGGTCCTCACATCATTGCTCGTTATAACTTAGGACTTCATTCTTTCGCAGCTCTATTGCTTTATCGCTTTATCGTGTTCAACTTCGAGATGCGATTTCTCTGCTTGCATGGTGAGTGATGATTCTATTGAAAAGTCCCTATGTCATCTTCGGCTGTAATGCTGGCCTCAATGCTAGCTTTGGAACTTTACATGTGCCTACATCCCTTTGTCGAGCTGACATGAACCACAATCTGAGGTTGTTCCAAATGTGTTCATTAACGGATATTGCAATTAGGGAGAGGCACAACTGCCAAGGTTCATATTACCAACATCATGTTCCTTACCACTGGCTTTCCAACTGATACCATTCTGGTCAGATCTTTGAGATGCAGACTGGTACCTTTTCTATGATACCCTGATGAATATCTGCATGGGTCTCACTGTTCTCAGCGAGGATTCGACAAGCATTAGGACGAAGTCATCAGTTTGTCTTCGCCAATGGAAATGTGCCCACTCCACCTGATGCGGGTTAGGAATCCCTGCAAGTAGTGTACTGTAGTATATCTACATGATCATTCACACAGAGTTATTTGATATGGGCTAATCCTAGATAACAGGGGCTGCCGCGATCTCGGATGAATTTTATGGTTATGTCGGCAACACTAGCCTTGAACACAAGAATCTATACAATGATCTACTTGATCTCGTCAACAGCCAAGGCCCTTTCGACGGTTTAATGGGCTTCTCCGAAGGTGGCGCTGTTGCAGCTTGGATGCTAATCGAGAACGCAAGGCACCCCTTCACGTTTGGATCACTCAAATGCGCTATATTCTTCAGCGCCGCGGTGCCTTTCGATCCTGACATCATTCGAACTGGTCATTTCAAGGCTATCGACCCGGCTATAGCAGGGGAGGTAATCGAAATCCCAACCGCTCATGTCTGGTCTAGTGAAAACGACATCAATGCTGAAGGGGCTAAATCCCTCGCGAGTATATGTGATGCGCGGGTTCGAGAAACGTTTCTGCATTCACTTGGCCATAATGTTCCTGGGTCGAAGTATGATTCGGAAGCGCTAGCTGGGACGCTTCGAATAATTGAGCGGACAATCGAACGAGCTAAAGCTCGGATCTCATAGGTGGCATCAAGATTGACCTAGACTCATACCTAGCAGCAGCTTTGTGTAGGACATTGTGTGCTAAAAATCACACGTAGTTATGCAAGCCAAGGAGAATATTGTACGACACAAAATCGAGACCAGAAGAGCGGGTGCCTACCATGGCCAAGACAGGGTTTCGTGAGCGAATGAGGCTTAGGTTTGGCAGAATTTCGGGCTTCCTATTTTCCCTTTCTTTAATGCTGGAGTTATAGCCGAGTCTTTGGTAGAAATAGTGAAACCATGCTGTCGATCAAGATACATTAGGTACTTCGTATCGGCCCGTACATATATATAATATCATATCCTACACGGCCCTACGTAAAAACTATTAGTCCAACAAGGTTTACAAATTGCACTTATTGACCACAACCTTACCTGGGTGGCTTAAGGAGGCCAAGAGTAAGTACGCTGACAATCACTGGAAATTGTTATACTTTATACAAATCCGGGGCAAGCGAGAAGTCAAGAGTGCCAAGATGGATTTCCACCCTGAGTTTCGGGTAACGTTCCGGGCGACTTTACTCTTTGAGGAAATCAATCGCTCAATACTATGTACACTATGCTTGGTACAGGATCTACGCTATCTGTATATGTATTAACTACCCTGAGCCAGAACGAATGTCCACCAGAAAAAGTATCACTATCCTGCCTTCTAATAGTGAATGAATGATGTAGAAGTTGTCAGGAGTTTTCGTATTGCATACCTACGGATAAATATTGTATGGTCAACCCACATCCCGGCAGTTGATTGCCCGGCGCAGCTTATTAGGCGATGTGTCACCAAACCTTTCCAAGGCATAAGCGAGCCCCAAGCTCATCTCAAGTCAAACCTTGGACCAGCAACGAAGGGCCTTTGGGTATCAGACTTCAAAGAATTGAATTTCTATTGAAGCTATTACCTCGTCCCATCTTTATTCTCTCACGAGCCAAGTCTATTTTATTTAGACTTATAATTCTTGTCTGGTTTCTCAGGTTTACACGCGATTCTGTTTGCGCTTTGACGCTAGTGGGTATCATCGTAGATGGCCATCGTGGGTCTATACTACCCAGACTCCTCAGTATACTATGGTGACATCGGACCTTGCAGAGCGAGGAATTTACCCCATCAACCGCCAAAGAACGCGTCACAGCTCTGGGTGTGTCCCGTGGGCACAGACTCGACATATCTCCACCGACCCCTACCTATCAGGCTACCCCTATCCCCAGAACCCGTGTTCACAAAAAGTCCAATGTCCCCGCATCGACGAGATACACTACGCAACCAGACTACGTATATGTTATGCCGAAGTGCAAAGTAGTATCAAGGTAAATCTCGTGAGCCGATTGGTATAGGCTTACCAACCGCCTCGGTTCGTCGAGCCGCGTCGTGGTATTCGTCCGGGATAGACCAGTTATACCGTGCCTGGATGACAGTTACTCGCCGGCAAGACCCAAATTGTTTGACGATCTGGATTACCGCAGAGTAAAATATTGAGATGTACCACTGAGTAAGGCTTTTTGTCATTCGGATAAGATCTTGGTGATCGTTTCATCTTGGTCTGGCCGAAGACCCCTCAGAGCTTTGATCCCTGTACAGCGCTTGATCTACATTATAGACTGCAGTTCGTCTCGATAGAATATCTAGTGTACACAGCCTGTTGCCAATTCGGCATCTGGCAACTCAACCGAAGCAAGCGAGATATACTCTTTGTTGCAATCGCTACATTGTCTACATGTTGGTAGCGATTTACTTCAGCCGGGCGTCTCAATTTTGGGCCGGTGACAGGGGGCAGATCTAGCATCTGCTGTAGGTACTAGGTATGTACACCGAATTCTACAAGATATCTTTGCGAGATGAGATCTAAATCTATTAAACAAACTCTTATCCATTTTCCCTCTGTCTCTCGTCTATAGATTTTCCCATCACATGTAAAGCAACACTGCGCAATGGATCAAATACCATACCTACCAAAAGACCAGCAACAGCTGCTTCTCGCAGGTCCTGCTCTGGCACCACCCTCGGGGGTAGTCGCTGACTTTGATAATCCTCCTAATGAGAATGATATTGCCCATGTTGCCTTTGCTATCTGCTTGTTTTTCGCCACTTTCAGTTTTATTATACGAATGTACGCCAGACTAGTGGGTATAAGGTCAATCAAGGTGGAAGATGGTAAGCAAAACCTCCCGCCATCCTAAGTTCACTACCATTAAAAGGAGTGAAGGCTAACCCCTTCCTCAGCATTTACCTTTATAGCTTACGTGGGTCTCCGAACGTGCCAAAATATATATCGTGTATTAAGATTATATTTCCAGGCATGCTTCATAGGCTACATCTACTGTGGCTATCGATTAATGGTCGAATACGGCTACTTTATACACCAATGGGATCTACATCTTGGTGATCTGATTGAAATTAGTTATGTATGTGAAGTGGTAGCTATGAAGAGGCACGTCAAGAAAGCTAAAACAACTACAGATCCTTCAAGTTGGCGGTGTCCTATATTCAGTCGCACTCCCATTGTTGAAGTCTTCGATCTTGCTAGAATGGACGCGCCTCTTTGTCCCGAGAGGAACACGAAACATCTTTTGGTGGCTTTGTATGACTGTTGTAGGAATACAACTCTCGTTTCTCGTGGCATCTGTCTTTGCCCTTTGCTTTACATGCATTCCATATCAGAAGATCTGGGACTTTACCATCCCAGGGAGATGTATCAAGAAATCCGACCTCGAAATTACATCGGCCGCAATCCACTTCGGCTCCGACATTGTTATCCTCACCCTCCCGCAAAAGGTCATCTGGTCTTTGCAAATGTCGCTGAAGAAGAAGCTGGGTGTCTCGTTCATCTTCTCTCTAGGTGTTTTGTAAGTGGATTATACTGAGCCTAACTATGTTCTGCGAATACATATTGACTTGTAATCGTACAGGGCATGCTTGTCGGCGGTTTTGCGATTGGTCTCAACTATCCAGTACTCAACAACCGACGACGTTACCTATGCTGTGTCTGCCGTGATTCTCTGGGCTCTCGCAGAAATGACCTGCGGTTTTATCGTCCTTGGAATGCCTACAGCCCCCAAAGTCCTTCACGAGACACGCCTTGTGAGCCGAATCCAGTCATCGTTCAAGTCCTGGACAAGAAGTAAAGACGACGAATCAAAGAACACAGGTCTGTCACAAACATCCAAGTCTTCCAGTACCTCGAAGTCATACCAGAGAATTCAAGATAAAATACCGCTACGGAACATGAAGAGCGTCGACTCGTCGGAATCAACAGAACGTCTCCGCGACTTCATAAGCCGACCGCAGAACTCTATTGTTCGCACAACCCAGCTAAGCACAACAGAGGATTACGACTATGATCACAAGGTTCAATACGACCAGCTTAAGAAACAGCACCCATGGCAATCGAAAGAGTAGATAACCTGGGATATTTTGCGTGGAAATGCTAACACTGTACTTGTCATGTGTTCTGTATAGGCTAGGGCAACGGCTAAAGCTAAGATAACGACTTAATGTTCAATCTGGAGAGGGATGGAAGAAAAAAATTCGCTAGCAAGGTGCGGCATCCCAATACTGTACTTTAATACTTTCTAGTTTTGGTTTGGCTTATGAGTATTACTAAAATCACGAACTATGTCACGATCCTCAAAGACGCACGGCTTGCACATATGTAATTACAGCCTAGATCACCAAAGTCTTCTTCTTGCAACAACAAGAGTTAGTTTGACCCCAATACTAATGCTTCTGACGAACATTTGAAGACGCAGCTTTGATTCAATAGCCATAATACCCGAATCAACTTTTCGAACCCGACTCTGTGGTCCCACATGAACTCTCTGGGGCGCTGATCAATACCGCTAGGTTGTATAGTATAATATGCTATTCACTATAATAATTTCATTCTGTTCGTCCGATCTGGACTTTCCCTTGCTTATGCAGGTGTGCGATGTGATCCATTCTGAACCATTCGGGCCTGTTTGAGGACCCGCGCCATCCCGCTCTGTAGTATCAATGCTCCTGTTGACTATGTAACTCGACTGCGCCAGCCGATGCACCTCGATCACATGTCTTTAGCCGAAGGCTGGTTCAGTGCATAGTAGTATGCCGATGTTGATGGGGTTCACACGAAAATTCATTCTTCACCCTTGTCAATTATACTAGTATAAGATCCTACATTGGCTTAAAGTACTTGACCCTGTAACATGTTGAGAGACCAGACATACTTGCCGAAGTTATCGAAATAGGATACTTTATGTTGAACTGCCCGTGGAGTACATGCAGCTTGCGGTCTGCATTAATGGCTTGCGTATTGTAGCTAAGCACATGGTGTCAGTCCCGGGGTAATCGTTCGTTACCTTTGTTCGGTGCTACAGTATATCCTTGCTTCCACTTCTCCTCATCCCGCTAGCGAAGTTGCATGGGGGATCTGCTCGCGACAAGATGGGTGACCCTAGCAGAGACAGATATTGCCTGCGGCTTTAAGAGCCGCTGTTACAGAGCTCTGTCCAAGACATTTTATCGTTTGGTAATGCTACTCAAGCTACACTACAGGACATAAACACTCTGGGGGTTTCAAATAGCAGATACGCACGCCGTCTAAGCGGCCGGGTACCAAACATAAGATACACTATGGTGTGAATTCCGAGCCCCTATGCAAGTCGCTAGGTTATACCTATTGTTGGAGATGGTATGCCTGACAAGGGTCACAACCCCCCATTGCACGCAGGGGCCGGAGCAGATATCTCCAAAAGGCAACGTCGGCTGTTGCTGCTTGCCATGCACCGCTAGAAACAGCACCTTATGAATGCTATAGCCAGCGTAACCAGGCCATCTACAACAGCCAATGGCTGTACCCTAATTTCATAGAAACATGTCTCATGGCGCCACCAATAGAATTCTGAGCGATGTAGTGTAAACATAATCATAACAAAGATACCATCACTTTAGTTGTTGGACACGCAAGGGATAAATCAACCCCTCTTTAGCAAGGAATGTTCGATTTTTCTTCTTAAACTCCTAGACTTGACTCATTCTAGTTGATGCTTTCCTCGCAGATAGATAGCGATTTCTGCACAATTAATTTTTCATAGCCCTGTCATCGATTGTCCAGGCGCGGCACATTCCGCTATGTCAGTACTCGACAGCGTTTCCCTGGTAGCGAAGTATCTGGCTGGCGCTACTGCCACTTACGTTAGTTCTCTCTATCTTGCAGATGCGGGATAAAACGACTAACAGTGGACTTGTGCAGTGGCTTGTAGTGTTCTCCTACAGAGTTCTACTCCACCCCCTGAGCAAGTATCCGGGACCTTTCGTGGCCAAACTAACAAGAGGTTATGCTGGGTTCTATGCTGGTCTGCAACGACTACACTTAGTCACCCAACAGAACCATCAAAAGTATGGTATGTGACTACACGATTACGATGGGTTCAATGTCGTAGCTTATTGCTAATAACTCGCAGGAAATGTCGTTCGAATTGCCCCCAATCGCCTCGTATTCAATAGCACAAAGGCACTTCATGGTAAATATCTGCGACTCTTTGCCTGCTTTCACTTTCAATTTCTAACAAAATAAAGACATCTACGATAATGATAGAGTCGTCAAGTCGCACGTGTATCTGGTCACGCTGGGCTTCACCGGGACCACCAACGTCTTCAGCGTGATTGATAGAACAGCTCACCGTTCAAAAAGGAAGTTGATCGGTGCAGGGGTATCAGAACGAGCTATGAGAGAGTTCGAAAGCACCATGTCAGGCCAGATCGACATCTTTTTGAAGCAAATTCTAGAGTCGAGCCGAAACTCCGAGTTTGTGAATATGTCGACTCGCTGTAAGCGCCTGACGATGGACGTTATAGGTCTTCTAGCCTTTGGCTATCCCATGAATACTCAGACTGAGGAGAAATACCGTACTCTTCATGGTGGTATCGAGGCCGGTAATGCCCATAATAACGTCCTCTTGCATTGGCCAAGATTACAGTCACGCGTGATTGCTTATCCATTACATTACCTCACACTCTCCGCGCAGAAGCAGGCATTCGAACTGATTGAGAACATGATCAAAACGCGAACAGCCGAGGGCAAGGATTCTCGCCGTGATCTATATGCGCAGGTCGCCGATCAGCTGGAAACTAACCCGGAGTTCCGACAGAGTGATATATGGGCTGAAGCACTGTTTTTAATCCCCGCTGGTAAGTTAACATGAGGTTAAATGAACATCTCCGACATTTGACTGATGATTTTCAGGGGGAGACACGACGGCCGCTAGTATCAGTGCTCTACTATTCTACCTTAGCCGTCATCTAGACTGCTATCACAAGCTGGAGCAAGAGATCCTCTCCACTTTCTCCGACAGTAGCGACATCCACGGTGGTCCACAACTGTCAGGCTGTCAGTATCTTCGTGCTTGTATTGATGAGGCTCTCCGGCTATCGCCCCCTGTTAACGGCACACTCTGGCGGGAGCTCGCAGCCGACGACGACGGAAGCAAGCCGTTCATCGTGGATGGTCATGTGATTCCAAAAGGAGTACAAGTGGGAGTTAACATATATACTTTACATCACAACCCGGAATATTTCCCGGACCCATACGTATTCAAACCCGAGCGATGGCTCAGTGGTGATGAGGCAGAGAATCGGCGCATGAAAGACGCCTTCGCCCCGTTCCAGATCGGTTATCGCGGCTGCGCAGGGAAGCCGATGGCGTACTTGGAAGCCAGCCTTGTTGCCGCAAAGCTCTTTTGGTATTTCAATTTTGAGTCCGCACCTGGTGAAGCTGGTCAACTTGGCGGAGGCAAGGTTGGTGACCAGACAGGCAGACACAGACCGGATGAATTTCAGATGTACGATGTCTTCGCATCGGCGCATGAGGGACCGAACCTAGTATTTACTCCTCGTGAGGATCATTGCGAAAGCCTTTCTGTATAAATATATTGAAGTTGGGACCGAATATGGAATCAATGATACCACATGTAACCAGGCCGCGCTGTAGCTTCAAAAGCATGAGGCATGATTATGCTACAGCCAAAAGTATAGGCGTTACTTTCGGGCACATCGCTGTTTCAAAGGAAACAGGAGCTTCTACCATGTTAAATGGGTTTCCCGAGGAGTTATGGATATAGCCTCATGGCTCCCAGGGGTACCCGGAAGGTTACCGAGTGGCCAAGGACTTAGTTACCCCTAATAGGTCAACTTTTTCCGAATTGAATCTATCTCCAAGTCGTCGTGAGTTCTTGCTATAACCACGTCCGTTCAAGAACGTGGTTAAAGCCGTGAGAAAATTTTCTATACCCGGCGCAAAGTCCACAAAAGTCCCCATGGAGGGACCGAGTCCGCGCCCGAACTAGAATGTTTTTCAATTTCCGTCGTCGACACCAAAGCTACATTTCCACCTATAGGGCAATTTTCATCTCCGGATTTGAGTGCTGAGACTTCATTCACCGACCGGGGTAAGATGTATGCTGGGACAAGTAGAGTAACAGAGGATTTTATCTATCCCTTATTCTTCAGATATAGCATGTAACTTATCACTCTTTTGACTTCAAGCTCATATGCCTGAGCGCATTCTGCGACTTCTGTCTAACTTTTCTCTCATCGGCCTTGAGTTTTTAGTTGTCAAGATGCTCAAGTCATGGCTTTTGGGGCTCGTTCTGGCCGCCACTACGTCCCACGGACAGAGCATATTCCAGAACCCTGTGTTGTACGAGGATTATCCCGACAATGACATCTCACGGGGGCCGGATGGCGCCTACTACTTCTCGGCCTCTAGTTTCCACTATAGTCCCGGAGCGCCGATCCTGCGCTCGTATGACCTGGTAAACTGGGAGCCGGTCGGTCATTCAATCCCGCGACTGGACTTCAACAGCGACGCGTATGACCTGCCCCCTGGAGGTGACCGCGCATACCGAGCCGGCGTATGGGCATCAACCCTGCGGTACCGTCAAAGCACCGACACCTGGTATTGGATCGGGTGCACTAATTTCTGGAACACCTGGGTGTTCACCGCGCCGTCCATCGACGGTCCGTGGGCCCGGGCCGCGCAGCTTGCCGAGGGGGGCACGTGCTATTACGACTGCGGCCTGCTGATCGATGAGAACGATGACATGTATGTCGTGTACGGTAACACGAATGTGTCAATCGCGAAGCTAGCGGCGGACGGGCTGAGTCAGGAGTCGACGCAGCAGGTGTTGACTGCGGCAGACGTCGGCGTCGACGCTATCGAGGGGAACCGCTTCTACCAGATTAACGGCACCTACTACATCCTGAACGACGATCCGTCAGGGGCTACTTACATCTGGAAATCTGCCAACGCCACTGGGCCATTCCAGTCCAAGCTTCTTGCCCGGGACATTGGCCCTCCACTGTCAGGCGGCAGTTCGCCCTGCCAAGGGAGTTTAATCCAGACGGATGATGGCCAATGGTACTTTATGTCCTTTACATGGGCGTTCCCCGCTGGACGACTGCCCGTCCTAGCACCGATCACCTGGGGCTCGGATGGATTCCCTTCATTAGTTACGGGTTCATCTGGCGGCTGGGCATCGTCTTACCCTTGGCCCGCGGGACTTCCAGCGCAAGTCCTGACTAACTGGACTGGTACCGATACATTTGCCGGCTCGTCGCTCAGCCCGCAGTGGGAGTGGAACCATAACCCGGACGTGAATAGTTTCTCCCTGAGTAATGGCGGCCTAATACTGCACACAGCAACTGTCACGGATGATATTTACAGCGCACGCAACACGTTGACACATCGGACACATGGCGAGCAACCGCGAGGCATCGTACATATTGACTTTACGGGGGCGGCGGCAGGTGATCGGTTCGGTCTCGCCGCGTTCCGGGACCGTAGCGCGTACATCGGGGTGCACGTCTCTAACGGTAGTATCCCTCAGATCGTGGCGGCCTTTAATCAGACAACTGACGAGTACGGCGGGCCGACGCTCGACCTTGGGTCTGTCGTAGCCACAGCGCCAGTACCGAACGGCGCCAAAGATCTCTGGTTCAGGGTCGACATGGACGTGAGGCCGGACGGCCCGCACACTGCCATTTTCTTTTATAGTGTCGATGGGGATACATGGACGCAACTCGGCGGTGCATATGAGCTGTACACTAGTTATCTTTGGTTTCTCGGGTACAGGTTTGGGATCTTTAATTTCGCCACAACGGCGCTCGGGGGTTCGATCAAAATTCTTTCGTTCACTTCGTCTTGATGACGACTATCGTACATTCACAAAACAGTTACGATTTGACACATCTTTGGCCTCAGCTTCAGCGTACGCCTGCTTCTATCCTTACTTTCTAGGTCTTGGTTTAATTATCATGTAAGTCATGTAATATGAACACTGTCACGTTGGAGTCAGCAATTCCTATGTCTCATATAGTAGAGCAAAGAACGGTTTACTATCCTTTTATATAATTTGATATAAACCGTATAAACCTCTTCATTTTGCCAATAAACATGCATAGGAACAGTAATAATTTCGAGTAAGTGATGCAGAATAATAGGCGTGCCCAAGCCAGGAGACTGGGTACCCGTACGGGCCACGGGAGACGCTGTTCGGCTTCCATTGATACCTATTTGTTACCAGTGGCTCGGCGCATCCGGATGAACGGCTCCAGTCCTCCAACGAATGGCCACGGCGAATTCTCCGCACTCGTCTCCGTGAGGCGGCCAGGGTCTGACTCTAGTAGCCTATACACTGTCCTCTAAGATCCTAGGGATGGCTGAAAGATGTATGCCGGCATCGACGGCAGCAATGGAGTCTTCGCCAGATGCTGCCGCTAACATACTACAGGCTCGGTGTCAATTCCCGCCGATTCGCCTCAAGAGAGATGCACACCTCGTCCATTTCATCGTTTCCGCAAACAATCGCACAGACTGGAAGGCTTCAGCGTCCATACATTGGGATCATTGATAATTTGGACGTTGTGTTTCAGAGTCAGGAAACAACTGTTCTATTAAAGAGTAAGGCTACCATCATCGTCGTTGCACCCGCTGCACCGCTGCTGCCTCGCCTAGCTGAACGCGCCTCAGGCGCACGGCGACACCGTGGACAGCGACACGAGGGCCGTCTCGCAGCTCCGGTATCCGCTGGCGCTGGCGGACGGGTGCTAAACGACAACCTATTGAAAGCTCGCGTAAACATGCCAGCGTCTGATGGACTTCCTGGTCCGCCTATCATTCATGGTGTCCAAGCCAGCTGGTGGTGGTGGAATATCATTTGACCTTGCCACGTGTGCTTCAGAGCCATACAACTCATTGAGCTCGTTTAGTGCGCCATCGTCGAGTTTAGTGAACTTCGATACTGCCGGTGGTGTTGGCTTGTTCGGAAGCGGTTTATTTGTCATGGGGTGGGATGTAATTGGTTTCGGAAGTGACCTTTGTCTGCCGAGACATAAACGAGGGTGCTGTTAGGTTCGGAAGGTATCCTGGAGGATTACGTCTTTCCCTTGGACGCTGTGCCAAGGAGGGCGACCAGCCTCGACAGTCAGGCTGCCTCCATTATCGTATGTTGTTGATTTCATGCCACCTCTTTGCAATGTTGCGGAAATACCCTCCAAAGCATCATGAGCCCTAGGAGTCTACCCCTATTTAGTAATGGGATATCATAGGCGCGCTTCAACTCCCAGTGTGTCGTTTAGCTTGTCTACACCCTTTATGACACTCGTCACGACTGAGATCCGGTGGGAAACACCCGTTATTAACCTACTGATCAAGGTTATATAAGTATCTAACATCTATAGCCTCCACCCTGGCAAGTCAAAAGGGTCAATCGTCCACAGCCAAGTTTCCAACTCGATCAATTCTCTACGATAAAATCTGGGTCGTTGAGAAGTTCGTTGTCAATTGGTTCGCTTAGGTGATGTAGGAACTGGCCAATCTCTTGACGCGAGTCAATGATGACCATATCGGGCTGACGCTGCTATTCATGCCCGAATGAAAGAGGGGAATGAACAAGAGAGGAAAGCTGACGTAGTAATTGACAGCGGCTAGGATTGAATATATGGAACCATGTCCTGCTCTCACTCACGAAGCAAATATCAGGAGGGGGATGACGGTAGAAATATAGCAATGCTTGGTTCTTAACACATCCCTACTCGGCGGCACAATTAAATACATGAATTGAATAGGTCTGAAGACGAGGCGGTCGCACAATTACTGCCGGCATCATTCAGGCGAGAATAACAGATGTTCTAGGGCCGACGGCTCTGTTACTGTGAGTCAGCAGGCACCTTCATATTGAGCGTTTGAAATTGCGAACCAATGCTTTATGAGGGAGTCTTTGCTAAGCACGATGCAGCTTTTGATACCCATCTGACTCGTTTAAAATATTATGCGCCTAGTTGTTAGATACAAAAGCATTATATGTTCATGACGGCACCTTATACGCATCGTCCGACGACTCTCTGCTGAATAGGGGCAATTAAATTCTTTTCAAACTCAGCACGTCTCCGAGCCTCTATCCAATCTCTTTTTTACTAACTGACACTTCAGGCTATTACACACAGAATCCATCGACTTTAAATCTTACTCTGCTCTATACCCGCCTCACCACGTTTAACCCTCTCACAAAGCTCAAGAAGCGTACGACCAGCCCACTCAAAATCCTCCACATCAAGATACACCTGTGCGCTCAGTCTAGCCCACACTCGGCCGGCATGGGTAATGAGAGGAATGAAAGTCTTGTATTCATCCACCATTTTCCTCATCATCCAATGCTGTGCGGTATGTGATGCGACGTTGACGTCAATAGGCAAAGCGACATTGATCATGGCACCCTTCGACATGCTCTGCGACGCATTATCCAGTACCTCGGTTCCCAGCACGCGAGCGGCTGCTTCACCGCCTTCTCGGGCCAAGGTTTGAATGTATTCCACTGGGCATCTCGTGATCAGTAATTGCCATATGTATCAGAGAAAAGAATAAGAATGAGCGGGAGAAATGCTTACTGATCTTGGCCTCGCCCCCGAAGACGCGCTCACGCCACTCGATGGCCTCTTTCACGCATACATACGGGCTAGTGTCCACCGTACCGACAAATTCAAAGTTATTTACGAATGCAGGCTTGTTAGACGGCGGAAGCGGATTAAACCGAGTTCCAGACTTTGGCACGTAACCATGCGAGGTCGGCATAGTTGTCGCGATAATGTGCTGATTACGAAACGGCACGTAGAACACAGCCGACGCCTTAGGAACGAAGAGCCACTTGTGGCAATTAGAGACGAAGAAGTCTGGATCGAGAGCTTCGAGATCGATGTTGATCATCCCGACCCCCTGGGCGCCGTCTATGAGACTCAGAACCCCGGCGTCACGGCACGCCTTGGTAATCGCCTCGAAGGGGAAGGAGACACCCGGCATGCTGGAGACCGTATCGATCAAGCAGATCTTGGCACGTTTCCCGTCGTTTGCGATGTCATTTAGAGCGGTGCGGAATTGTTCAACGATGACCTCATCCTCGCACGGATACGTGAGGTTGATACCCCGAGACGATACCTTACCGAGACGGCTATCCACAACAGAATCAATGACTTTTGCGCATCCGCCGTAGACAGTGCTGAAATATATGATCTCGTCTTTCCCATCCTCATCCCATACAAGATTGTGCAGCACAGTGTTGACGCCTGTAGTGGCGTTCGGGACGAAAACAATGGTATCAGTAGGGGCGTTGACGAGCTTTGCCATAGCCTCTCTGTTCTCGTCCAGAACAACTGGGAAGTCATATCGACGATAGGTGTCAGGCATGGCCTCACAGAGGTCCTGGTGATGTCGCATCTGCTTTATGACATCGCGTGGCGCCGCAGCGAATGACCCTACCAGTTATCATTAATCCTATTCGGTCAAAATCATCATAGTCGGCCTTACCATGATTAAGGTTTCGGTAACCTGGGTGGAACTCGAAGTGCTGAAGTGCCCGCTTTCCGAATACTGGAGTCATTTGATCGGCCATCTTGCTAGATTGATCGCTTTAGCGATAAGATTCATACACGATACTAATAGACGAATTCTATCTCAAGCCGTGAGTAGCGGCCCACGCATTTATAGTGAGCTAAAAAAACAACAAGTACCCTAGCCATGCATAGACTCGTTATCCTCTGCCACCCAACGCTGAAACCCGATATAGGTCGCGGGATAGGAGAGTCACGACGGACGTCCGGTTCTCGGGTTCGGGAATACTGAGTCACGGGAAGAACCAGATATCAGATCGCTATCTTTGCTACCTTACCGTTCATAGAAACGCTAACCTTTGGACTTGACGCGTCTGTACACTAGAGTGTACAGACGTGGCGCAGACTAGCTGCCGCTTTGCTGGTGTTCGGGATATGACGACGAGTCATCGCATTGTACACTGAAGGGCGTATGATCGCAGTATACACAATATCTAATGCCGAAAGCGAGATATCCCTTCGTTTTCCGGTAGATTCATAAAGATATCAAAATGAATCAGAGTATTCAATTCGCTGTGGGCTTGCTCAACCTGCATCTTCCGTGCATGGCCAGACCCATCGACGGAAAGCGACGGCGTAAACCAAACGCCGATAGAGTCACAGTATCATCGCGAAACCGAGAACTTTGCAGACTTTGGTGAGGGGAGCGGCTCTCCCTCGATTCACAATTGATCATACATATTTGCCTCGATATGAAAAGGGGCCTTGCATTAACATACCTTTATGAAATAGAAAACCCTTTGCGAAAATCTGAATCGAGTTTGGCGCAATTGGTACCTGCAGCAGATTCTCGATGCGAAGCTTCATGCACCAACTACGAAAACGCTCAATTAACCTGAAACCCTTGACAACTATCGTCGACAAATCGGTTCATCGCCTTAGCACAGCGGAAGAGCTTAAAGAAGATACCTAAGTAGTATACAAGTATGCAGATACTCAGTAGAGTAGATAAATGATCCATGGATAAGCGGAAAGACATAGTCTTGGCATCTCACACTCCATTTTCACAAAGCAATTGAATCGGATGCCCAGCGCGTCTGCAATTTAGGCGGCATAACTGAAAATCTGAATAGAGGACCAGGGGGATGTCAGATCTACAATCGCGTGCCCCCATCTGGGCGCGGGAAGAACCTACTTAGTACTTAAGCAATTGTCCCCGTTGAGTTTAAACACATACCCGTACTTAAGGCCCAAGGGAAACACGGCCCGGAAGCAGGCTCCGCACGCAGTGCTCTCCCAGGGATTGCTTTTGACATCACGAGACAATTGTCATCCGAGCATTTGCCGAGGAAAAACGAGAAAAACAATACCATAGGTAGGTAATAGTCTAGAAGACGAGCCAATCTACGCCCTCCCCCATCAATCACGGGGAATGCGGCAAGGGTGCCAATGCTTTTCGTGATGATGCTTCCCTCCGCAGCCTGCCCGATCTGTCCCATTCCGCGGGGTTCATGCTCCCAAGAGCTTCTCCAAGGGCTTGTCCATGGCGGTTGCATATTAGGTGTGGGGTCTTGGACGGTCTTGAACATAGAGTCGAGAAAAAGCAAGGCCCGAAACAATGAGGTAAGTGGCTATAAGATGGGAGAGGTTGAATTGTCGTTCCCCCCCCGCCGTGGTCGCTGTCGAGATGCGACGGTTGGGATCGTGCAACTTCTCAAGGACAGACGCTCTCTTTATTCTCTAGGTGGTTTGAACGATGAGGTTTCAACATCTTGCTGCGGCTCTGTCCGTGGCCTCAGCAGCTGTAGCGGCTCCTTCTGCCGCCAACACAACAGCTTGGGATGCGGCCTACACGAAAGCCAATGCTGCGCTTGCGAAGTTGTCGTCGGCTGATAAGATCAATATCGTGACTGGTGTCGGCTGGAATAAGGGTCCCTGCGTGGGCAACACGCCGGCCATAAGCTCTATAGGCTATCGAGAGCTTTGCCTTCAGGTGAGTCTCCCAGTCTCCGCCATATGTGATGATTGCTAACTGAAGATTCAGGATGGACCCCTCGGCGTCCGCTACGGCAAAAAAGTGAATGCCTTCACCCCAGGTATCCAAGCCGCCTCGACCTGGGACCGAACTCTGATCCGTGAACGAGGGCAATTCATGGGCGAAGAAACAAAAGGATGCGGCATCAACGTCCTGCTCGGCCCCGTCTCAGGACCCCTGGGCAAAAACGCACAAGGCGGCCGGAACTGGGAAGGATTCGGCGCCGACCCTTACCTCCAGGGCATCGCAATGGCAGAGACCATCTCAGGCCTGCAGGGCGCAGGCGTGCAAGCGACGGCGAAGCACTACATCCTCAACGAGCAGGAGCTCAACCGCGAAACCATGAGCGGCACCGTGGACGACCGCACGATGCACGAGCTGTATCTCTGGCCGTTCGCGGACGCCGTGCACGCCAACGTGGCGTCCGTCATGTGCTCGTACAACAAGATCAACGGGACCTGGGCGTGCGAGAACGACGGGACGATCAACAAGCTGCTGAAGCAGGAGCTGGGCTTCAAGGGGTATGTCATGACGGACTGGAACGCGCAGCACACGACGTACCAATCGGCCAATGCCGGGCTGGATTTGACGATGCCCGGCTCGGATTATAATGGCGGGACGATCCTCTGGGGTTCGAAGCTGAGCGCGGCCGTCAGCGCCGGACAGGTGCAGCAGTCGCGCGTTGACGATATGGTGCGGCGTATTTTGGCTTCGTGGTATTTGTTGGGCCAGGACAGTAATTACCCTGCTATCAACATCAATGCCGATGTGCAGGGGACGCACAAGACCAATATCCGGTCTATCGCGCGCGATGGAATCGTGCTTTTGAAGAATGACGGGAACATCCTGCCCCTGAAGAAGCCTACGAAACTCGGGCTCGTGGGCTCTGCTGCTGCAATAGGTCAGCACGGCCAGAACGCCTGTAGTGATCAAGGGTGCGACACTGGGGCGCTGGGGATGGGCTGGGGGTCAGGCACAGCGTCGTATCCCTACTTCGTGGCGCCTGCGGACGCGATCAAGACGCGCGCGGCCACGGACGGGACAACCGTCACGATCTCGTCGACGGACAGCACGAGTTCAGTCAGTAGTGCAGTCAGTGGCGCGGATGCGGCGCTCGTCTTCATCACGTCGGACTCGGGCGAGGGATACATCACAGTCGAGGGCAACGCAGGTGACAGAAATAACCTGGACCCGTGGCACAGCGGCAACGACCTCGTCAAAGCCGTCGCAGCCATCAACACGAACGTGATCGTGGTTGTGCACTCCGTCGGCCCGATCATCCTCGAGACAATCCTCGCGCAGCCCAACGTCAAGGCCATCGTCTGGGCGGGCCTGCCGTCGCAGGAGAACGGCAATGCGCTCGTTGATATCTTATACGGCGACACGGCGCCATCAGGCAAGCTGCCGTACACCATCGCCAAGTCCTCGACCGACTACGGTACGACCATTTCGAGCAGCAATGATAATTTTGCCGAGGGTTTGTATATCGACTACCGCCACTTCGACAAGAACAACATCGCCCCTCGATACGAGTTTGGTTTCGGCCTGTGTAAGTTCTCATCTGTCCAGATTTGATCAGGACATTCACTTACTACCATGAATACTACCATGAATACTACTAATATACCCCTCCCTGCTACTTTGACTCTTACTGATCCCTGTATGTTCAGCATACACAAACTTCACCTACTCCGACATCGCCATCTCAGGAAAACCCACCTCGGGCGCCGCCACAGGGACCATCGTGCCCGGCGGCCGCGCAGACCTCTGGGACACAGTCGCGACCGTAACCGCAACGATCACCAACAGCGGGAGCGTGGCGGGCGCCGAGGTAGCACAGCTGTACGTAGGATACCCGGCTTCAGCCAACACGCCACCAAAGCAGCTCCGCGGCTTCGAGAAGACGAGCCTCAACGCAGGCGCCAAGGCGACTGTCTCGTTTGCCCTCCTGCGGCGCGATCTCAGTGTCTGGGACGCGGGGAAGCAGAACTGGGTTGTCCCTGCCGGCGACTTCACTTTTTACGTGGGTTCTAGTAGTCGGGATATTCGGCAGACTGGGACGCTTACTGTGGCTTGATGACGGGAGCAGAGAAAAAGGGGGAAGATGGTAGGATTGTATATATCGAGATGTTTTTTTTTTTTTTTGTGCGTATAGCTATGTATATACGAAAAGAAAAAGGAAGAATGAGTACTGGCACACAGCAGTTCAATTTTATCGTGGCTATGTGGCTATTGACTTGTGTGCATTGACGCCGACATTGCCCGTGATTCGAATTAGAGACCTTAGGCCACGAGATGTTCAATACGTGCCATGTAAGTCAAGTCCGCCCTGTCTAAGAACCTCAACAAGTAATGAGAGTTCGTTCCATGCCAACGCCATCGCAAACTTCAAATCCCAGCATCCTAGTCTTACATACTACCACAATAGAAAAGTACATCAACAACAAAAACCCATCACCTTCCCTCCCTCCAAGTCAATCTCATCCAACCCCAATGCTCTACGCATTCGCCGGCTTGCGTAAGTTCTTGAGGTGAACAGAAACCTTAACCGCAGCCCCATCAGCGCGCCTAGCCTCCATCTTCAACCCGAAAGAGACGATCTTGTACTTGCCCCAGAAGACATAGATCGGCTCAGGTGCATCTCGAAGCATGAGTTCGCCACGTCCATTGACGTCAGGTCTAGCGTCGGCGAAGCGCGAGCGCCGAGGCAGTTCCAGACCATCTTCCTCCTTGATCACGAACAGGGAACCCTCTTCGGTGCCAGATCCATCCTCATCCTCTCTCACGAACAGCGACTCTTCCTCGTCAGATAGATGAGCATCGCCCTCGCTAGCGGTAGTGCTCTCCGTCTCATCTGCATTCCCAACAACCTGCTTGAAAGCCGGTCTCGCAGTGATCTCCTGGATAACAGCAGCAGCAGTCTCAGAGCGCTCAGGCTTGATCTCGTTCCCGTGCTCATCTGTATCCGGAGCGATCGCGAAAGCCTCGGGATGTTCGTGGACTATCATGTGGAGTGCGTCGGCTGTGGCTTCGCGGAGGCTGGTGAAAACGTGCATGTCTGCGATGTTGGATCCGACGAGGCGGGTTACGACGAAGACGACGCTTGGATTATGGTTTTTCGCTGCCCATTTGATGGCGTTCTGCTTGATTGCTAGTGCGAGGCTCTCGGGGAAATAGAGTTGGTGACGGGGAGTGCTCTTGTATGCGATGTGTGGGTTGGGTTGGACTTCGGATGTATTGTCGGCGCTCGGGATGTTGTTAGCAGGAGTACTCGGAGCTTGGGAAGGAGTCCTATGGAGGTTAGTATTTGGATGTCCATGATGACAGAGATAGTGGTATTCTGGATGTCTTTCTACTCACATGTCAACTCCGTGTCCCGGGTCAACAGGAACGAGAAACTCGCGACGTGGGAGAGCTGCCAAGGTCAGAGCATTGGCAGCACTGGCAGCATTGGCAGCAGCAGTAGCAGCTATCATAAATATCAGCACAGCGGAAGCATAAACAAGATGAACAATTTAAACAAGCTTACCTTTCTTCAAATTATACGCTCTCATTCCCATAGCCGGAGGCTCGTAATCGCCTCTGAGGAGACGGTCGCGAAGACTAGTCTTGGGCGGCCGACGAAAGTCAAGCGGGTTCGGCTCAGGTTCCGGAGTAGGATCTCTTCTTCTACGGCGCTTTTTGCCTTGTTTCGTGGGCGTCTGATCAACTTCTTCGCCATCGTGGTTGTGGATTCGACCGCGCTTGGCTACACGTGCTGTTCCGCGTCGCGCACGAAGATAACCAATACCCCGACCACGGCCACGACTTGGGTTGCCACGACTAGCGCTCTCATCACTCCCGTCGACTTGTGATTCATTAATATCAGCAGCGACATGACTACTACCAGCACGATCCCAAGTGCCAGGAGTAGAGACACTACCAGTAAAGGCAAGGTGTGTAGGATCAGCAGCCCCTAGTGCATGTCAGTCTATCTGTAATGTAGGGGATATCTTACCTTTCTCTACATTAGAAAATGAAATAGTCTTACCATCTTGGGGTGCATAAGCAGAGCCAGCAGAGCCAAAGCGATCCATGGCATTGGTGGCATCAACAGTGTCTGGGTTGGAAGAGCTGTGGGGGTGCATAGGTGCGCAGTAAGATACATCTGATAGATGGGGTTCTGTCTGTGAAGAGGTCGGTAGAGGTGATTCAGGCGAGAGCGAAACCGAACGATATGATTTGTGTTATGGTGTGTTTAGATGGAAGGTTGATGGGCGTGACTCTGAAGTAGAATGCAAAAAGAGAAGAAGAAGAAGTAGAAGTGTTGGGCTCAACGAGAGTCTCAGAGGTATCAAAAGTGACAAGTGGTGGCCTAGTAATGTTGGCACAGGTATCAGAGGGGCAAATGAATTATTCTGGTGTGTGTACTTAAGCAGCTCGGCGCATTGGGCCACCATTGTGTGTGGTCCTAGGGTTCAGTTGTGTGGTGTGATGAGTGTATAAACACCATTGTCTGGATAAGGATTGTTTGGTGCAAGGGGAGAATTGAGTAGTGAATGGGCACAAGTAGTACTATCTTCCACCAACATACTCGAAAACTCCGAAAGGACGACGTCTGAAGATGTGGCCGAGAGATTGCTATATGTATCTGCGCTGTCCGTAGTCGGGGGGTCATCCCTTTGCTGAGGGCTTGTCATCAGCTATACCTGCATACAAAGCCTAACTCCATATATTAGTAATTCTCTGATGTTTCTCAGAGCTATGTGGCCCATGAACTCAGTGAGCATCTTGTGCTTGTAAGTGCAGAGTTGGGTTGGTCCTTCTTGGGTACAGTGGTGTTGGTGATGTAGAACTCAATCAAGCTGGATAGTGGCTAAAGACCATACAAGCCAGTGTAGGATTGTTCAGATAGGTAGAAAGGAGATCAAATAGTGAAAGAAGTAGACTCACATATAGCAGGTAGTACCCTCATATTGTACCCCAACCCAACAACAGCATGCTTTGAAACTCTGCCAGTTATCATTAGTCAGTCAGATATAAATAAACGTCTGTGTAGTATTTCTCACCTTTGAGGATATGTTCAACCTCTCCGAACCTCTCGGCGAACGACGGATACTCACGGTAACCAGGCCCGCCAGAGGTAGGCCAAGCGCCCAAGCGACAAAACACTGCCAAGCAGACAACATTTGAACCAAGTTACCGCGCCTACCCGTCGTTCACCTTCTGTGGTGAACCAAGGGGGTAGGTTACAAATGCCTCTCTGTGCGTCGACGATACATTGCCAAGCACGCAGTGTATGTCAACTTGTGCATAGAAGGGCATTTGTAACCTGCCCCCTTGGTTCATCATAGGAACCACCTATGAGAGAGAAAAAGAAAAAAGAAGAGAGGAAGGAAAGATGGAGGGTGGGAAGAAAGACACCTCTTTATAGAAAACCAAGAGTTGAAAGAATGGTGTGCTTACATTCCGGAGGATTCTACCTGAAATGACTCACAGAGGTTAATGTATCCTTCAATGCACATGATGGCCCAATAGTCTCAGTGACGACATCATAGTAGACCCGCGTGCTCGCGCAGGTTCAACCAGTCGATAGTTGTCGAGGTGACACATGGGTACCATTTAATATTTAGACAGAACCCTCCGGAATGTGATGATGAAATCACATACGATAGCCCAGTCGAGTGCTGTCGAGATGACACATGGTATCATCAATTCTTCAGCTGGAGTCACGCGAAATGGAATGATGAAGTCACACATCATAGCCAGTCGAACACCATCGAGTTGGCACATGGGGCCATTCAGATTTCAGACGGAACCCTCCGGATTGAGATGATACAATCACGCATGATAGCTGAATATACTACTGGGGCAGAATACAAGGCACTTGATACCTGCTTATAATTGGTATTCGCATATGAGTGTCTAGTCAATCCTGACTATGATGCTAACACTTGGTAGGATTCTTGACCTATATGAAGAAGGAGGCTACAAGTTACATATTCAAAGTTTATAGGTGAGATGAGATGAACCATTTTCTCTGGTCTACAGTTCTATCAGGTTGAACTCTACCTTTTCAATTATTCTAGTGTTGACTGTGCTTTTATCCAAACCCCTCTCATAGCAAGAGAATTGGTTCAAACCGAGTTCAAGACCTTCAATCAATGTTGTAGACAATAAGGGTTTTATGATCACAGTTGTTTTTATTGTAATCCAGTATTATTGAAATAGGTATAGATTCTCGTTATCCTGACCGTAGCCCGCCCTGGAGAGACGTCTCCTGGGTAATGGTGGTTTATTCGTGCCTTAAAGTAATTGTCTCAGCCCCTGTGCCCTATCCCCGCCTGTACGCCAAAGGAATCATGAATGTGGATATCAATCAAGGATCTTGATCATCGTACTTGATAAAGTCTTCGATTAATGATGTCCGTGATGTCCATGGTGTCCATGGTGCCCATGATGTCCATGATGTCCGTGGGGACCGCCAGGACCGCCAGGACCCATATAATCAGGAGGACCAGGGGGACCACGGTACTCGTGATGACCACCATGGTGACCACCGTGATGTCCATGCCGACCATGATGCTCAAAGGGACCATCCGGGCCACCACCCGGCCCCCCAGGACTAGGAGGCCCATGATGCCGTCTAGGCTCAAAGCCTCCCTCGCGAGACGGCGATCGGCTATGACTAGCACTGCGGCGCCCACTCAGAAGGCCCGAGGCAGCACCTAACAACCCACCACTTCCCCCATGCCCACCATGTCCATAAGGACTACCGCCAAAACTGGGACTAGGAGAGCCATGATGACTATGCCCGTGGTGTCCATGATGGCCGTGATGCCCATGGCCATGGTGTTTCTCCTCCCCATGCTGTCCCTTAAGCTTATGACTAATAGCATTAGCAGCGACAGCCCCGACGGCACCGCCCAGAAGCGTCCCCAGCGTCCCGTTGCCCAGCTTATGGCCCAGGTAACTACCCGTGGCGCCTCCGACTAGGGTCGAGCCCAGACCTTTCTCGCTGACTTCCCCCTCTGCCTCGCCTGGGGTTGCGCTTGAGCCGTCGTATTGTTGTCGGGGGTATTGAGGTTGTTGTTGTGTGTATTGCGGTTGCTGTTGGCCGTATTGAGGTGGTTGTTGTGCATATTGAGGTTGTTGTGTATACTGCGGAGGCTGTTGTGCGTACTGAGGCTGTTGCTGTTGATAGGGGTTGTTGGCGTAGCTCGGCTGTTGAGGATACGGCGATTGGCTCTGGTTCTGCTGTGGCGTGTAGGAACCCCCTCTTCCTTCGGATTTGCCCGAATTGTAGTAATCCGCGGCAGACATGATGAATGTGTTATCTGACTAACGAGCGGTGATTGATTTTGTCGGTCTCGAGATTCAGGGTAATGAAACACGGAGACGATTAGGCGATCGTAGGTTGTTATACGCCCGGAAAAGTATAGGGATATAAAGGAGAATGACGTCGCTGAATCAGTGAAAGCTTGGTTACTTATTGATATCGTGAGTCCGATCCCATATAGATGTAAAATAGGGTCGAAAGTAGGAAGAATACCGTGAATTATAGAATAAGGATGAGAGAAGCCATGGAGATGGGCATACCCCTAACTTAAATACCCTACCTACCTACTCGGACCTACCGTACCTCGCCGCACTACTGATGGTCAGCTGGGACACACCACAAACTAAGAGATCTACGTGCGAAAGAGCGAGTGCGAGTTACAACTTACATACAAGCGCTTACGCGGACGCAAGGCGGCGGCGCAGAAACAGGACAAGAACAATGGAGCTGCAAGATTTACCTTACATCATGCTAGCTGAATACTTACATAATCTACCCACCTGTCTGAGTAACTTAATATGTATTGTAGATTCAGGCAACTCTGTCTTTGGTCAGTGTTCAAGGCAACTATTTAGATAATGTTCAGCGTAGTGTGTCGATGTTGCCGTGAACCGAGGAACAAGAACCGAGGGGGCGTTACGGTTACGTCAGCCCCCTAGAGCGAGGGGTCAGTGGGGTCCATCTAATTGGGCCGTGAGCGGACGGGGCAGTGTCGTAGGGCTTCAGCCGTGGCGCAGCTGAGGCTGCGTTGTTACCGTCGAAAATGAACATCTCCTAGCCTTCAATTGCAGGGAAGTATCCGAGTAGGTATCTACTTCTTACGATACGTATTGTAGAATGATGTATGTTAGGTAATTATTGAATATCCAAGTTATAGGCACAGACATGCTTTAAGTGAGTCATCAATCATAGTACCTGACCAACAGGTAGGCCACATAATATAATGTTTGATTCATATGATGCTGTTATCATTGTACAGGCGGACATAAGTTTGGGACATATTCTTCAACATACCTTCGATTGGGGGCAGACATCTGTCAAGACCCAACCTCCACGTGTACTACTAGACTCGACAAAAGAGTCTAGCCACTGGAACGGTTACATCTCCTTTTGCCCCTCTTCAGAATTATATCGCGGGGCAACAAGCATCATCCCAGAACACGCGACTCATTGCCTGCGACCAGTCAAGTTGACCTAACATCTTGCCTGTTCTGTTGCTCCTTATACATTCCTAGCCAATCCCGATCAATACAGACGACAACTCCAACATTGGTTTGTAGGTTCGGTATTTCATGATTATGCCTGCGGTATGACATCGTCCTGTATTGGTCGTAAAAGCCGCTTCAAATGGGTTCAAAGTTTTGACCTCTTCCATGCATCTCAATTTACATCTCATCGTTCATTATGCTCGTAAGTCCCGTGTAAATGCGCCGAATGCTCCAAGAAAAACCACCACTACCACCATCACCACCGCAAACCACTATCACTTATGCGAAATCTTGGCTGTGAAAAATCCATCATGTGCATGCTTCGTTATCGTAAAACAAGGCTAGAATGTGGAATGCAACGGCCATCATTATGTGGATCCTTGAACTTCGCTGGGGGGGCGCCATAGCGTACTGTCTTCCCAAAAGAAAAATGGCACCAGTGAAACAAACAAACCGACCATGGACACTAACAAGAATGATGCACGCGGTGGGTGATGAGTACCTGAAACTCATCATGCCCCAATCCCCGTTCCGCCTCGCCGACTGCTTGACGGCAATGGTATCTCGCCTTCTGAATCTGAGCTATCAGCTGCAGCTGCCCGGTCGATCATCCGTTGCACGTCGTCATCTCCTAGAGGCGGCTTGGTCCGCGCCGGGCCCCCCAGACCAGCAGGTATCGATAGCGCGGGACGCGATATTGCACCATTGATGGTTCTCCGTCGAGGCATGGCACGTTGTGAGGATCCATGCTGTTCGTCAATATCCATTGCCCTTGCTGCGTTAGGTGACTTCTCGAATTCCACACGCTTAGGTTGGACTGGTGGCCGCCCCGTGGGCAAAGCCCTCCTCCCTTGGCTGTTCACCTCACTTCCATGTCCGAGACGGGAGGTAGGTAAACTAGTTCGCGTACCATTTCGAGGTTGGGATGTCTGCGGTGTAGGGAAGGAGCGTTTCAGATTAGCAGAGTTGCCGGGGCTGCTCATGAATAATAGAGTTTCCAAGGCCTCTCGCTCACGAGGATTCTGTGGAGGGGAGAAGAGGATAGGATCAACACTCGGTGTGCGGAGATGGTGTTGCCCTGGTGTGCTTTGCAGCGGGCTCGGTTGTGATGGGGTATGAGGTGAAGAGTGGTGAGAGTGGGACAAGTACGCAGGTGTGTATCTGGCGTTGGAATTGCGCCGTGGGTTAGTTGGTAGCGCTTGGCGTGGTTGAATCGGCGCGGGTGGTGCTAGTGTTGGGACTTGTGAAACGGGAGACGTTGTGCTGGAAACCTTAGAAACACTCTCCCTCCAATAGGGCTCATAGGGGCGCCCTGGCGGAAATTGAACTACGGGACTCGTGGCCATACTCGACGGGTTCGAAGCTGTTTGTCGGAATCCAGCAAGTGATATCCGTGGACTGGCCGATGACCCGTGCCTCCCATGTAACGTCGATGTGCTCGAGGCCGGCGAGGCGGCCTGTGACGCCAGTGACTCGACCTCGTCGATAGAATGGCTTTGCCAGCCATTGTTCACCTTGACCATAGCGTAAGAGAGTTTCGCCTTCAATTCGGCAGAGAGCTGGCGGCATTGTTAGCTGGCGTCTACGCGACATGGGCTGCGGCGGAGTGGATGTGATACATACCTCGCCGATGCGGCTCCCGGTCGTCGAAGCGACACTCACGGTGCTTGTGTTCCTCGAATGGCCCATCCGCACGGGAGAGGCGCTGGAGTGGTGTCGCGTGTGCTTCACTATGCCATCAGCCATCCGCTTCCGGGACTGGGCGCCATGGATGTCGGCGTCGTCGCGCGACACGACGATCTTCTGCTGCAGAGCAGCGAGATTAGACAGCTGCATCAGCTGGGATTCCTGGCTAGAGGAATTGTCGTTGCCATGGCGGTTGCTGCCCTCGCTGTCGCTTTCGGGCGGGGTGAAGACGCGGTCTGTGTCATTGGAGGTGGAAGTGGTGGCCTGGGAATCGTTGCTGGAGTCGTGGATGAGGTGGCTCTGGCTTGTAGCCACGGGCTGGGACTGGGAAAGCCCGGCAACGTGTCGACGCGACGTAGCGGGACTGCGGTTACTGGCAAGCTGCGACATGTCTGGCATGCGGGCTGGAACAGGACGGGGGGTGGAGGGAAGAGAGAGGGAGCGGGCGTTGGCCCAAGGCAGTCGAAGGCACCGACTTGTCGCGTACTGTGCGGCCGCTCAGTCCAGATCGCGTCACGATACTCGTCCTGCCTCGAGTCTTGGGATTGTTTGAGCAACTGTGAGTTGCGGTAGCGAGAGCACGGCGGGAATTGCCAAAGAAGTCGTCTTTATTCTCTTCTTTGTCCGGGTTGTGAGGAAAGCGAACACGCGTTGTCGCCAACTCAGCCAAGCTTGGGGGGGGGGATGCAAGGTCCAAAGTAGATACTTGGGGCCAATGTATCTAAGACACGGATCTGATAGCGTGGTATGACAGCGATTTGGAGGTTGATTTTGCGATCATGACAATTGTTCAACATATATAATGATTATACAGGTCATCGTAAGAAGTAATTGAGACCATGCGAAAGGCATTCAATAATGAGATAGCGATGAGGACTTCTGTACATGTAGTGTTGAAGGAGAGAAGTCGTCGTGACGGGCACGGGTTGAAGGCGAGATGTACTGCCTGTCGTGCATTCTGCAGTGCAGCACGATACAGTAAGTACACCTCTCTCAGGTACCTAAGCTACAGGGAGATCTGTACCTACGATAGTGGTGGGTTGCGCTGTGTGGGTGCGGTAGGTACCACTTAAGTTGCTGGGCACGTTTGGTCAGATGCGCGACTTAGCCTGTTCGCTAGCAGGCTAACCCCAGCAAATGGGCAGCTAGGTACATTCATTACGGGCGGCTACTCACCCTAGTTGTAGGTACTCGTCCACTATTTACGCGTTGGTAGGTACCTAGGCACCAGGGCTTCTTCTAGCGTCACTCACGGCACCTATATGAGTTAGGCACGTCTTGCACCACGTAGCAGCGACTATTCCTCAACGCTCGCGAATTCCAGGGTCTTAATGCTGCCCGCACTTAAATTCTCTCACACAAGTTTTTTTTTTATTTGCTCTTGCCACCTGTAATTAGCCTTGATCATCAGAAGTTTATTCTCAATTCACCTGTTGCAATGGCGGTGTTCACTCCTTTTTAAACAGTTATGCTGGGCACTCGCTCTGTTGTCTTGCAATGGTACGTCTCAGGGTACCTAGCAACGAGTCGCGGAGTACAGGTAGGTATAGGTAGGTACCTCGGTACTTACCCTGCTGACCCCATGTTCTATGTTCCCCCCTCCCCCCCCCTTGCCAGTTCAAGTGATCGCCCGCATCAGCGGGAGCGGCTGCAAAAAGAAAAGTGCACAACGGCGGCGCGCTCTTTGGGTTAGCACGCTCGGACCAGTCTACACGAGCTCACGTGACGTTAAGTCTTGGATTCACCTTTAAAGGACGAACATCGTTTTATCTTCAATAAGCACACAACAAACAGACAGGTTGTTCTCATAAAAATCTGGAAAAGCTACAAAATGCCAATAAAAACGCCATGCTCTAACAAAAACAAAAAAATACACAACAATTCAACACACTAGTGCTTAGGCCTGCCCTTCCTCACTGGAGCTAAGGACAGGTGTTAGTAAGCATCAGAAAAGGGGGAGAAAAAGATGAAAAGCACTTACTGAAGAAACAAGAAGCCACCTTCTCCTTCTTCTTCTTCGGAGGGTTCTGAGCAACAGCAGCCCGCTGCGCCGCATGTTTGGCCTCCATCATCTTCTTGTCTCGCGCCTTTTTCGCAGCGAGGTCGAGCCTTGTCTGCTCATCGATGCCCGCCTGGCGGGACTCCCAATCCTTCCTTGATTCTTCCTCTGCACATTCCATCCGCTGCTCGATCATCACGACCTTGTCGTCTTCGTCGTCGTCGAAGGGCGGGTTGCCCCGGTCCGCCCACCGGGTCTTTCGTGGGTACCCGTCGAAGTTTTCGTAGACTTCTTTCATGCGTGGTGCGAGGGTAAGTTCGCGGGTGGGTCGGTAGTCGGGTTGGAGAGCCCGGATGTTGTATGTTAGTTTTGGGGAGGTAGAGAAGACGAATCGCGAGTTGAGTTTAGGTGCGTCTGGGCTTGATGTCACTGTCTCACAGTTAGAACAGCGTTTATCCATGCATTTATTCGTGAGCTTATTCATATGCTTATGGATTACTTACAGTTCATCGCGATCGGTGGTGCAGCCGGCAACGGTCGTGGCTGGGCAGGCGTCAGGCGGCTAGATATGGAAGTAGCCGCCACCACCGGCCGAGAGAGGTTGGTCGGAGGGGTGGGTGGTGGTGGGACTGGTGGGATGGGGGTCGGTGGGATGGCAGGCGGCGGCGACGACACGGCTGTTTCTGCGGACGCGCCGCCGAACACGGGAGCATCGAATCTGAACATCGCGGGCGCGCCGCGCGAGACAGACGCATCGGTAGATGCCATTACAGATGCAATCGGACCAGAGCCGAAGAACTGATTTGCAGCACTCGGCTCGCGACGGTCCTCCATCATGGCGTCGTCTGCATTGTGAAGAGAAGGATTAGAGAGATTTGGCTCTGTAATGACAGTAGTAGACGGGGGCGCAAACAAGGTCTGCATTGAGCCATGTACGCTTCCGATGTCACTCATTTCCTCGTCACACGGTGCTGCCTCGGGGGTCGGTGGTAGTGAGCTTAGTAATGGTGACATGTTAAACACATCTGTGTTCCCGTCCATGTCCTCGTCGATAGGCATGGTAGGTAAATCTAGCAAAAGTTGTTAGGGCATGACGACGTGGGTTGAATAGGTTCAGGGGCAGCTTCAAGATTCGGTCATACTAGTGTCTCCCAGCTCATCAGCATCACTCATGTGCTCATCTTTATCGTTCGCCTCGGAGTTTGCGATAGGTTCGAACGTATACATAGGCGGTAGATCCACTACCGTCGTCGTGGGCACATCTGGAGGAGCGGTCATTGCGACCTCGGGGATTTCGAAGGGAAGGACGGGTTCTACGTCAATCATTATGTCATCCTCGGGCTGATCAACTGTATGAATAACACATTGAGCGATATTCTGTAGCTGTTCGCCAATAGTTGGAGTTAATACGTTATGAAAAAGTGAGAAATGTTCATCAATCGGTACAGGAGATGCAAAGCCGCTAGGAGGGTCATAGAAATGTTCATTAACCGGTACAGTAGATGCAAGGTTGTTGGGAGGAGCATATGCCTCTGTAATGGTGTTTGGGTTGTTGAAACTGGGGAACTGGGTAGCCGAGGATAATTGACGCCAAACCCTCGCCAAACCCTCGATGTTAAAGTTAAGTTCGTTGTCCAGGGCAGGATCCAGTTCGGGAATATATGATGGTCCAAACTGAATGTTGGGCTCCGGTCGTATCTCTGGTACAGGATCTAGTACAGGCATTGGCTGTGTCTGTAGTACAGGCTCTGGTTGCAACTCTGATACAAACTCCGGTACAGGCTCTGGTACAGACTCTGGTTGTATCTGTAGTACAAACTCTGGTACGAACTCTGGCACAGGCTCTGGTTGCATTTGTGGTACAGGCATTGGTTGTGTCTGTAGTATAGGCTCTGGTTCCAACTCTGGTACGAACTCTGGTATAAACTCTGGCACAGGCTCTGGTTGCAGCTCTGGTACGAACTCTGGTTGCATCTTTGGTACAGGTATTGGTTGTGTCTGTAGTACAGGCTCTGGTTCCAACTCTGGTACGAACTCTGGCACAGGCTCTGGCACAGGCTCTGGCACGAACTCTGGCACGAACTCTGGCACGAACTCTGGCACGAACTCTGGCACGAACTCTGGTATGAACTCTGGTGCAAATTCTGGTGCAAACTCTGGTTGCATCTTTGGTACAGGTATTGGTTGTGTCTGTAGTACAGGCTCTGGCACGAACTCTGGCACGAACTCTGGCACGAACTCTGGCACGAACTCTGGCACGAACTCTGGCACGAACTCTGGCACGAACTCTGGCACGAACTCTGGTATGAACTCTGGTGCAAATTCTGGTGCAAACTCTGGTTGCATCTTTGGTACAGGTATTGGTTGTGTCTGTAGTACAGGCTCGGGTACGAACTTTGGTACGTTGAAAGGCTCTGGTACAGACTCTGGTTGTGTCTCTGGTTGTGTCTCTGGTTGTGTCTCTGGTTGTGTCTCTGGTTGTGTCTCTGGTTGTGTCTCTGGTTGTGTCTCTGGTTGTGTCTCTGGTTGTGTCTCT